>CM054163.1:5079776-5144776 GCA_028751875.1 Rapana venosa
GATTCAGCGCTATATAAATTCCATACATTTTTTTTTGGTTTTTTGGAGGGGGGGGTTGGGTTTTTTGTGGGGGGGGGGTGGAGAGTTATCCTCAGCTAGAGCTTTGGGGTTCCAGCAATGTTGGATATTTTTTGGGGGAGTATGTGACAAGTTGGGTTTTTTTAACCCACCCACCACTAAGGTGGGGACGGGATAGCTCAGTGGTCGGAGCACTCGCTTTCCCCCAGCCAAGTTAAGCAGCGTCGAGCGTGGTTACCAGTTGGATGGGTGACCGTTTGCGCGCCTTGGCTTCAGAACAGTTCCCCCAGTTCACCCAGCTGTAAATGGGTACCTGCCCTCTTTAGGGTCAGGGAAGGTAAAGCAGCGAGGGAGAGGAGATGGGCGCCGCCCTCAATATGCTGGCCCTAGAGAAGTGAGGTCTCTGACGCCTCGCTCCCCTACGACCTTATAGGTTATGGGACTCCTTTACCTTTTCCTTTACCACTAAGGCAGCTGCATTCTGACTTCAGGGAGAAAGACTGGTAGATGGAGCATGGAACAAAGAGTGCTCTACAAAGAGCGAGGTGAAACTATTGTACTTCTTATAGCAACAAAACTCCGAGCCCGACTTGCTTTGTGACTAAAATTTCACAGCTTCTGGTACAAGGATTTTTTTTTTTTCAAATGTGTGTAGGGGGGGGGGGGGGGGGGGGGGGGGGAGGGGGGGAAGGGGGGGGGTGGGAAGGGGGGGAGGATGTGTTCACACATTCACTTTGTTGTTGTTGTTGTTGTTGTTCTTTCTGAGGGGAAAGAAATCATCTTCAGACAGTTCTGACCGTTGAAAGTGCTATCTACAATCCTGACAACAGATCAGAAGTGACATCACCAACGACATTCACTTTGGGAAAGGGGGACAGGGGGGAGAGGGGGGAGGGAAAAAATCCTGAGTTATTTGTTGTTGGTTGGTTCCCCCCCCCCCCCCCCCCCCCCCCCCCCCCCCCCCCCCCCCCCCCCCCCCCCCCCCCCCCCCCCCCCCCCACCCTCATCCAGAGATCCGAGGTTCACCGATGGCGAGACTTGTGAGCATGCAGCCATCAGTCATCACCACGAAGGCAGCCACATTCTGACTGTGGGCATGGTATCCAAACATGACCACCACTGTGCCTGCGTTCTTTTAGGAAAAAAACTTTATTTTTTTATTTTTTTTATTTTTTATTTTTTTTTAATACCACTTTAAGTCACGAGATTTCTCTGCGTGAAATTCGGGCTGCTCTCCCCGGGGAGAGTGCGTCTCCACAAGAGCAGCACCACCCTTTTTTTCTTTTTTTTTTTTTCTTTTGGTCTGCAACTGTATTTGTTTCCCTATCAGAGTGGCTTTTTTCTAAGAATTTTGCCAGGGACAACTCCCTTGTTGCCGTGGGTTCTTTTACGTGCGCTGAAAATTTTGTGTAACACACGAGACCTCAGTTTATCATCTCATCCGAAAGACTAGCGCCCAGACCACCACTCATGGTCTAATGGATGGGGAAAAATTTTGGGCCCAAATGGGGTACAAACCACGCACACACCCAACCCGGACTTTTCGCATTCTAGACAGGCGCGTTACCTCTAGACCACCGATCCACTTGGTCATCTGTTCCTTCCAGCACAAAAAAATACCTACTCTTCCCGAAAAGCAGAGCTGTTTTGACATACATGTGCACAAGATGTTCTGCTTGCGTTCACACACACGCAGTCTTGATTTATAGTCTCGCCCAAAAAGAACTTTGCGGGAAGTATCGTCAAGCAAAAATGTTAACTCCAGGGTGAAAAAAAACAACCAACAAACAAACCAACCCTCCTTGCCTCAGAGATGGCTCGAACCCCAGACCGTCAGATCACACGCTCTAACCACAAGGCTGTCCCACCCCCCTACCCCTGGAGAAAAACCCAAACTCACATTCATCCCTCCATCCACCAAAAGAGCCGATATCAACCAGCTCTACATTTTTTTCTTGAACAGAAGTAATAATAATAATAATAATAAATGGAATTTATATAGCGCTATATCTTGCAGAGACAAATCAAAGTCAGCTTTTTCTATGGAGGAAAGGAGGGGTTATAATATGGCCATGGTTGGTGATGCCACCTCTCTCGCGTGCGCGCTCTCTCTCGCTCTCACTCCATCAGTTCTATGAGGATTCTGAAAGGACAAGGTGGAGACAACCCAGCCCACCTCAGCACTATATGGACGTGACATACAGTTCCTACTGCCAGTGGTAGATGTCTACAGGGAATACATATAACTATACACGCGGGGTTGGGAATGGACAACATCCATGTAACACTCGCACATGCATGCACTTACATTATATACATGTGTGTGTGTGTGTGTGTGCTGGTTTAAATACACATGCATGTGCACATATGCATGAGCACACACACAACCACAGCACGCACGCACACATACATGCATACATATGTCTGCATGTGAAGGAAATGATATCTACAAGAACACCACAACAACTATCGAAACTGATAAGCATGCACATAAGAGACCTCCAACATATCTTTAAAACAGCTGTGTAAATCCATGGTCGTAATGAACCAGCGCTTAAAATTATGAGGAAATAAAAAAAGACGTTATTGTGTGTGTGTGTCTGTGTGTGTGTGTAAGTGTGTGAAAGTCAAGATCACAGTCAAAGTCAGATCTTCATTTCCAGATGGTACATCGATATTTTCTCACTTAGCTATCCATCTTTAAAAGTCCATTAAAAAAAAAGTGTGCGTGTGCGTGTGTGCCTGCATGCGTGTGAGCATGCATTAATGTGAGCATGTGTGTGTGTGTGTGTGGGTGTGTATGTGTGTGCATGTGTTTATGTAAATGTCAGTGGCCAAATGAATGTATCAGTGTACTTGCACTTGTGACATGTTGCGTGACAACGACCAATTTGTATGTGAAGTGGATGACATCATGTGTAAAATAATCACACTATTTTCTACTCACGCTAAGTAACATCAAACAAACGTACACACACATTCACAATACACAACCATCAACATTCACTTTTCGGGCAGGGAGGGGTAAAGGCATGGAAAAAACAAAAACAACAGAAATTCTTTTCTTAAAAACATACATTCCACATTCGAGAGCATTAGAAGTCTAAACACACACATAGACATATACAAATGTATATATATACATATGTACATATGTGTGTATATATATATATATATATATATATATATATATATATATTATATATATTATATATATATATATATTATATATATATAGATAGATAGATAGATAGATAGATATTTAATAATATATAATAATATATATAATATATTACACACACATACATATACACATTACATATATTTACATATGTACATATATACACATACATTTATTATACACACGCATTATATATATATATATATATATAATATATATATATATATATATTATATATAAATATTATATATATAATATATGTATATATACACACATATACATACATATACATCTGTTCCCATCTGCACACAATGGCCTACTCTTACGAAAAGCGGAACAGGATTTAACATGTGCGCAAGATGTTCTGCGTGCGTTCGCACACGGGACCTCGGTTTATAGTCTCATCCGAAGGACTTTTGGGGAGAGTGGAGTCTGCACTGATGTTAACTCCAGAGGAAAATATCCTCTTGAACGGGAATGGAACTCGGGTCGTCAGATTGCGAGCATTTTGTTCTGACCACTAGGCTATCCCGTGCCCCCAAGCAAGGACTGTGGCAGAGACAGAGACAAAGTAAGGACAGAGACAGAGACAGAGGACAAAAAAAGTCACTGTTTTTGTTGGAATCTTTTTTTGTGTGCGTGTGTGTGTTTGTTTGGGTTTTTTTGGGGGGTGGTTCATTCCAGGGTTCACCGATGCTGAGATTTTCGCGTACGCGACCATTTTTCCCCCCCACCATGAAGGTAGCCACATTCTGACTTCAGGGATGATGTCTAAAACACGACACCTCTGTGCCTGTTCTGTAACTGTCTCATCCGTTCCTACCGGTACGCAACGGTCTGCTCTTAAAAACAGAGGGGGTTCTTTCATGTGTGCGCAAGACTTCAACGTGCGTTCACACATGGGATCTGAGTTTAAAGCCTCGCGCAACGGAATTTCTGGGCAGTGGAGTCAATTCTGATGTTAACTCCAGGGGAAAAAAATCTCCTTGAACAAGTGTAGCTCGAACCCGGGACCATCAGATCACGATGTCAATGCTCTAACCACTTGGCTAGCCTGCCCCCTGTATTTGTACTTGAATACGAAACTGCGCTTATGCATGTTTACAAAATATGTGACTGTGTGTGAACGTGCATTCAAAGGGGTAGCATAAATAAGGAGGAAGCTCAAAACAGAGAGAGATGGAGAAGGCTCATCAATGTCAAACCTTCCCTGGGAGAAACATGACAAAAAAGGAAGAACAAGAAGTGTGAACGTGCATGTGTGCGTGAGTGCATGCTCGCGCTCATGTGTGTGTGTGTGTTGTTGTGTGTGTGTTTATGTGTGTGTGTGTGTGCTGTGTGAGTTTGTGTGTGTTTTGTGTGTGGTGTGTGTGTGTGTGTGTGTGTGGTCTGTGTGTGTGTGTGTGTGTGGTGTGTGTGTGATGTTTTGTGTGGTGTTTGTGTTTTGTGTTGTATGTGTTATTGGGTTGTGCTGTGTTTGTGTGTGTGGTGTGTTTGTGTGTATGTTTAATTGTGCTGCTGTTTTGCTTGTTGATGCGCTTGATGGTGTGTGATATGTGTGTGTGTGACGTGCTGTCGAATAGTGGTGATGTGGTGTGAGTGTGTGTGGATGTGTTCTGTATGTCGTGTGGTGAGGCGAGTGTCGTGTGTGTGTGTGGTGTGTGGTCTGTGTGTGTGTGTGTGTTGTGTGTGGTTATGGTGTGTGGTGCTGCTGTGGTGCGTGTGTGGTATGGTATGTGTGTGTGTGTATGGTGTGTGTGTGGTATGGATGTGTGTGTGTGTGTATGGTAGTGTGTGTGTGTGTGTGTGTGTGTGTGTGTGTGGTTGGTGTGTGTGTGTTTGTGTGGTGTGTGTGTGTGTTAATTGTGTGTGTTGTGTGTGTGTTAATGTGCGTGTGTTTGGTGTGTGTGTGTGTGTGTGTTATGTGTGTGTTTGTGGTGTTGTGTGTGTTTGTGTGTGTTGATGTTGTTGTGTGTGTGTGTGTTGTGTGTGTGTGTTGTTGTGTGTGTGTGTGTGGTGTTGTGTGTGTTGGTGTGTGGTGATGTGCTGGTGTGTGTGTGTGTGTGTGTGTTAATGTGTGTTGTGTTGTTGTGTGTGTGTGGTTTAATGTGTGTGTGTGTGTTGTGTGTGTGTTGAATGTGTGTGTTTGGTGGTGTGTGTGTGTTAATGTGGTGTGTGTGTGTGTTAATGTGTGGTTATTGGTGTGTGCTGTGTGTGTTATGTGGTGGTGTCGTAGTTGTGTGTGTAATGGTGTTGTGTGTGTATGTGTGTGTTTTGTGTGTTAAGTTGTGTGGTGTGTGTTGGTGTGTTGTTGTTTGTGTGTGAGGTGTGTGTGTGGGTGTTAATGTTGTGTGTGGTTATGTGTGTGTGTGTGCTTTGTGTGTGTGTGTGATGTGTGTATATGTGTTTGTGGTTGTATGTGTGGTGGTGCTGTGGTGTGTGTGTGTGTTAATGTGTGGTATGGTGTGTGTGTGTGTGTTATGTGTGGTATGTGTGCTGTGTGTGTGTGTGTGTATGTGTGGTATGGTGTGTGTGTGTGTGTGTGTTAATGTGTGGTTATGGTGTGTGTGTGTGGTGTGTGTGTGTGTGGCTGTGTGTGTGTGTTAATGTGTGTTGTGTGTTGTGTTATGTTGTGGTGATGGTGTGTGTGTTGTGTGTGTGTGTGGTGTTAATGTGTGGTATGGTGTGCTGTGTGTGTGTGTGTTGTTAATGTGTGGTATGGTGTGTGTGTGTGTGTGTGTGTTAATGTGTGGTATGGTGTGTGTGTGTGTGTGTGTGTTAATGTGTGGTATGGTGTGTTGTGTGTGTGTATGTGTGGTTGGTGTGTGTGTGTGTGTGTGTGTTTGTGTGTGTGTGTGTGTGTGTGTGTGTGTGTGTGTTTAATGTGTGGTATGGTGTGCTGTGTGTGTACCTGGGGGCGGAGATCTTGGTGTCTCTGGGGTGGATGACCAAGGTCAGGTCTTTGGTCACACAGGCTGGCTGAGAGCAGTTCTCCAACTGAAACCAGTATCATCATCATCATCATCATCACTGTCATTATCATCATCACTGTTGTTATCATCATCACTGCTGTCATCAACATCACTGTCATTATTATCGTCACTGCTGTCATCAACATCATCATCACTGTCATTATCATCATCACTGTTGTTATCGTCGTCACTGTCATCGTCATCATCATCATCACTGTCATTATCACCATCACTACCGTCATCATCATCACTGTCATTATCATCAGTGACATTATCATCATCATCATCACTGTCATCATCGTCGTCATCACTGTCATCATCGTCATCACTGTCATTATCATCATCACTGTCATCATCGTCATCACTGTCGTCGTCATCATCACTGTCATCATCGTCATCACTGTCGTCGTCATCATCACTGTTGTCATCATCATCATCATCATCATCACTGTCATTATCATCACTGTCCTTGTCATCATCACTGTCATCATCAGTCATTATCATCATCACTGTCATCATCATCATCATCACTGTCATCATCATCACCATCATTGTCATTATCACTGTCATCATCATCAGTGTCATTATCATTATCGTCATCATCATCATCATCATAACCATTATCATTTTCATTTCATACCACTTTAAGTCACGTCAGATTCCTCTGCATGAAATTCAGGTTGCTCTCCCTGGGGAGAGCGCGTCGCTACAATCACCATCACTGTCATCATCATTATCAGCACTGTCATCACCATTAACATCATGATTCTCATCATCATTACCATTATCAATATTACCATTATCATCATTGTTGTTGTCAGTAACACCACCACGTTCACCAGTATTATCATCCTCATTATTCCCCTGTGGGGATGCCAGACCCCTGTCAGTATAAACAGCATCCCCACCTTCTGGAAATTCTGTGCTAGGAATTCCCTCTTTTCTATCCCTCTCTTTGTTTCTGCCTTGTTCCTTTTCTTCCTGTCACCTCCTTCTTGTCTGTTTTCTGCCTTCTTGGTCCAATCTCCCACCTTCTCTTTTTTTTTGAGAAAGACTTAAAATAACAATTCTCTCCCATGCAGAAGTTGAATGCGCAGGGCCTGACTTGTCAGGCGCTTACTGGCAGCACAATGCATCTTCGCTTATATGAATGACAACAACAGTTGCTGTCTGAGTGTGTGACAAAGAAGATCCTCGTTATCAATATCAGCAGCAGCAGCAGCAGGCATTGTTGTTGTCATCACCTTCACTGTCGTCATTGTCATCATCTACCATCTCCATCAGTATTATTTTCCTTACCATCAACATCAATATTGTCAATAATGTCATCATCTTCACCAGTACTGTTATTCTCAATATCATCCTCATCATCAATATCAGCATCATCATCAATATCATCATATCATATCATCATCAATATCATCAATATCATCATCATCAATATCATCATCATCATCATCAATATCAGCAGCAGCAGCAATATCATCATCATCAATATCATCATCATCATCATCATCATCAATCTTATCAATATCATCATCAATATCATCACCCTCATCAATCTTATCAATATCATCCTCATCAATATCATCACTATCATCATATCAGCATAAGCATTATCCTAATCTTCAATATCACCATCATCCCCATCACCACATCTACTAACATCCTCACCATGATCTCCGTCATCACAACTGACTATCATCCAAAAGACTTTGGGAGGAAGAGGAACGGGATAGCCTAGTGGTTAGAACATTGCGCTCGCAATCTTATGACCCAGGTTCGATTCTCATTCAAGAGGATATTTTCCCCTGGAGTTAACATCAGTGCAGACTCCACTCTCCCCAAAAGTCCTTCGGATAAGACTATAAACCAAGGCCCCGTGCGCGAACGCACACAGAACATTTTGCGCACACGTTAAATCCTGTTCTGCTTTTCGTAAGAGTAGGCCATTGTGTGCCGGTGTGAACACATGACAGAATTGACAAAAACAGTATACACACGGGGACTGGATTTTTAAAAAGCACATAAGTGCTTATTCCATAATCCTCGATATAAAAGAATAAAATTTTTAAAATTTTAAATCACCATGATCTCCGTCATCACAACTACCTATCACCCGAAGGAAATTGGGAGGAAGAGGAGTCGGTACTAATGTTAACTCCAGGGGAAAAGTCTCAGTGATGTCTCAAACCAGGGCCATCAGATCATGAGATCGGCGCTCTGAACACCAGGCTATCCTCCATCCCCACCCCACCCCCCCCCCACCACCCACCACCACCACCACCCCTCTTCCCTTTTCTGTAAGATCTGAAACCAAACCACAGCCAAAACAATCACCCAAACCATGCAGGCTGCCATGCTAAACTGTTCACCGCAGTTTGTGAAGCAAACTGTCCTCCTTTCTTGTCATGTGTCATGCTCCGCGGTCAGAGCACTCGCTCTTCCCCCAAGCTAAGGTTAAGCAGCAGTGAGCGTGGTCACCTCTTGGATGGGTGTCTGTTCTTGCACCTTGGCTTCAATACAGTCCCCCAGTTCACTCAGCTGTCGATGGACACCTGCCCTCTTTTGAAGCAGGGAAGGGAAAGCAGCGAGGGAGAGGAGATGGGTGGTGCTAAAATGCTGAATAATCCTTGTATTTTGAAAAAACAACGATCTGCTAGGCAAGGGGACAGCAAAAAGAAAATATGCAGGCTAAGCAGGGGAGACAATCACCTCGACATAAGCGGACAGGGTCATGTAGACGCAGTCACCACCTGGTGTCACTCTGTTCAGCAAGGGGGAGTTATGCAGGGAGCTGTCCCACGCCGCCTCAAACTGGAAGAAGACCCTGGACACGAAACACAAAACACAAGCGCTGCTCTGAAATCCTGGAAAAGACGCGAACGACGTACCGATTCTTTAACCTTTTCGCTACCTCGGCGACTAAATAATTCTGTGTGTACTTCAACATCACAGCGATGACATGGGTTGTCACAAAACTCGCCAGACTGTCCATGGCTTTAATTCAGTTTGTATGTATATATATATAATATATATATATATATATATATATATAGGAGGCACCGTGGTCGAGTGGTTTAGGCGGTCAACTGGTGATCCAGAGGTCGCGGGTTCGATCCCTGCTCGGCTCGGTGTTGTGTCCTTGGGAAAGACACTTTACTCCTATTTTCCTCACTCCACCCAGGTGTACAAGTGGGTACCAGCTCTGCTGGGGAAGTATCTGGCGACAGACTAGCGTCCTGTCACAGGGGTGGTGAAAAACCATCAGTTCGCTTAACGCTACAGAAACCGGGATAAGCTCCGGCTCTATGGGCCTTCTGGCTCGAAAGAACATACTATATATATATATATATATATATATATAAAAAACAGAGCGGACATATTTGATGTCCCATCTCTGCACAAACCTCAGGTACAAGGCACAGTCTCACAGTTAGGATGTGGCCTCTATAAAGAGGCTGTAGCATAAATTCTACATTTCACCATGTAGGCGAAGTGTATACAATGGACAGTTTTCAACCACCTCCCAAGGAAACAGAGCGATGCACAATTGGCAGGTGTGTCCCAATATAGTAACACGTCCCTCTGATCACATGGGAGGCAATCTAGTTACCGCACCATCACAAATATATATATATATATTACATATATATATATCTTTCACAGTGTGTAAATCCAGCATAACTCGGTCAAAGGTCCAGGGCCCAGCACTAAAATTAACCCCTTCCTTTCACTTAGGTCAAGTGCAGTCAGTTTCTGCTATAATTAATCAGTACCAGCTGGGTGAAACGGTTAGCAGCTGAGAGCAGCTCACAGAAGGGGAAACTGACAGCTGTGCTTTATAATTATAGTCATCAACAATTTTTGGAGGAAAATGAACCCTTTATTTACAAAACCTACGCAAATAGATTCTACTTATAAACCCGATTTCCTAGGCAGTGAAAGAGTTAATCAGAACAACAACAAAAAGACAAGGAAAATAAGCAAGGGATGGAAAAAAAGAGCCTATTATCTACGTTCAAAGCCGTCTGTTTTCCACATGAATGATTTAAAACTTAACAACCGTTCTGTCTTATCCGAGTTTTACTTGTACACCAGGTATTTTATTTATTTCATATTTTTAATTTTTAAAATTTTATTTTATACCAAATAATTTAAGTCACGAGATTTCTCTGCGTGAAATTCGGGCTGCTCTCCCCGGGGAGGTAAATGATACTAGATGTAAAAACAAACAAACAAACAAACAAAACCCCAAAAATCGGAAGAACAAATGAAAGACAAGAAATTGTACTTTGCGTTAAAATCTGGATAATTGAGGAAAAGCTTCAAGCTTAAACTACTCTTTACGACATGTAGTGCGCTCAAAGAGTCCTTCGGATGAGACTATAAACCGAGGCCCCATGTGCAAACGCACGCAGAACATCTTGCACACACGTTAAAACCCGTTCCGCTTTTCGGAAGAGTAGGCCACTGTGTGCCGGTGGAAACAGATGACAGAATTTACAAGACTGCATACACACGAGGACTGTAGGGGAAAAAAGCACATGAGTGCTTACTCCATTATCCTCGAAATAAAAGATTAAAATGAATAAAAGAATAAATAAATAAATAAATAATAAGACACACCACAAAAAGACACACACACACACAAAAACTCACTCACACACAAAAACACACCACACAAAAACACACACACCCACACAAAAACACACATCCACACACAAAAACACACATCATCAGACCCGTGACCTTGGCGGTCGTGGGGGAGACACGAAAGACGATGCCATGGTAAGCCTCTGCCATCCATCTCGGTCCTCGGCTCTGCGCAGTAGTGCCGAGTCATTCATCCTGGTCCATTCTCTGATGTTGTCCATCCATGACTTGTTCTGTCTTCCCCTCCTTCTGCCACCTTCGAGTGTTCCCTGCAGTACTGTTTTTGGCAGAGTGTTGTGGCGGGTGACGTGGCCGAACCATGTCAGCTTTTTCTTCTTGACGATGGTGAGAAGGGGTTCCTGTGGACCTGCCAGCCGTGTTATTTGACTCTTGACAAATTCATTGGTCTTTCGTTCTCTCCAGGATATGCTCAGCAGTTTTCTATGGCATTTTGTTTCAAATGACTGGATTCGCTTTGCTGTTTCAGTAGTCAATGTCCAGGTTTCACTTCCGTACAGCAGGATAGTCTGAATTAGGGCTTTGTAGAGCTTTAGTTTGATTGGGAAACTGATCTCTTTACTTTTCCATATGGTGGTGAGCTTTGTCATGGAAGATGTTGCCATGGCTATTCTGACTTTGAGTTCTGTCGTCGATCGCCCGTCCTTTGTGAGTGTAGCGCCAAGGTATTTAAAAGCGTCTACCTCCTCCAGTTGTTGGCCGTTCATGTAAATTTTAGCGGTGGCGTTGCTCGTGCTGTTCACAAGTACTTTACTTTTCTCCGAGCTCACCTCCATCCCATATGCTCCAGCTCTGTTCTCAAGTCTGGTCGTAAGATCTTGCAGCTCTGTGTTACCTTCCGCCCATGAGGTCAATGCCGATGACATTGACCTCATGGGCGGAAGTAACACAAAAACACACACACTCACACACACCAAACAAACACACCCACACAAAAAAACCACACCACACACAAAAAACACCCACACACCCCAAAACACATACAACATGCTCCACACCAAACCCCCAACAAACCAACACACCACACACCACAAAAAAAACCCACACCACACAAAAACCACAACACAACACCCACCACACAAAACCCACACACAACACACAAACACGCTCCACACCAAAACCCCAACAAACCACACACAACAACACACACACACAACACACCACCCCAAACACCTGTCATCATTGGGACACACAACACGCTCCACACCAAACCAACACACCACCCCAACACACCTGTCATCGTTGGGACAGCGCAGCAGCTGGGCAGGGAAGAGGCTGAGGGACAGCACGTTCTCCTCCACCACCACCACCTCCTCAGCATCAGGGTGGTGGTCAGCGACAGCAGCGACAGCAGCGTAGCCCTGCGTGTTGCGGATGCGGCCCACCACCACCTCCCGCACGTCCCTCCACACCATCTCCGGACGTCTCTCCTGCACCAGCGTCACGCGCACGCGCCGCTGGATACCCTGATGCAGCATGAAGGTACCCTGGGTGGGCACGTCCCACGAGTGATCCACCACCACCGGCACGTACCTGTGTTTTCCCAGCACACACACACACACACACCCCCGGGCGTGACAGGAGAGAAAGAGAAAAAAGTGTGTTGAGTGGTTTTGGGTTTTTTTGTTGTGTGGTTTTTTTGGGGGGTTTGTTGTTTGTTGGTTGGGGATTTTTGTTGTTGTTGTTTTTGTTGTTGTGTGTGTGTGTTGTGTTTTTTTTGGGTGGGTTTGTTGTTGGTTGGGGTTTTTTGTTGTTGTTGTTTTTTGTTGTTGTGTGTGTGTGGTTTTTTTGGGTGGGTTTGTTGTTGGTTTGTTTTTGTTGTGTGTGTGTGTGTTTTTTTGGGTGGGTTTGTTGTTGGTTTGTTGGTTGTTGGTTTTTAGATCAGATTTTTTCTTTTCTTTTTTTTCCCATTGTGTAACTACAAAGTGGGGGACGGGGTAGCTCAGTGGTCGGAGCACTCGCTTTTCCCCCCAGCCAAGGTTAAGCAGCGTCGAGCGTGGTTACCAAGTGGATGGGTGACCGTTTGCGCCACGCCTTGGCTTCAGTACGGTCCCTCCCCCAGTTCACCCAGCTGTAAATGGGTACCTGCCCTCTTTAGGGTCAGGGAAGGTAAAGCAGCGAGGGAGAGGAGATGGGCGCCACCGCCCTCAATATGCTGGCCCTAGAGAAGTGAGGTCTCTGACGCCTTGCTCCCCTACGACCTTATAGGTTATGGGCCTCCTTTACCTTTACCTTTGTGTGTGTGTGGGTTTTTTGGTGGTCTGTTGGTTGCTTGTTTTTTAGATCAGATTTTCTTTTTCTTTTTTTTTCTTTGTGTAACTACGAAGTAAACAAAGTATGTGTAACACAGGGGACCTCGGTTTATCCTCTCATCCCAAAAGACTAGCACCCAGACCACCACTCACAGTCTAATTAATGGATGGGGGGTTAAAGATCTGTGTCTAATGTTTCTCAGGTTATTTTCAATTTTGCTTGTTCTTTCTCCTTCGTCAAAACACTCAGGCAGCAACTAGTGTTGTCTGTCACATACGCGAAAATGCGCGGTGCTGCCGTGAAGCGCCTCACAAGTCAGGCCCAGCGCATCCGACTTCGGTGTGTCTCTCTGGGGGGGGGGGGCAAAAAAGGCAGGAGAATGGACCAAGAAGGCAGAAAACAGACAAGAAGGAGGTGACAGGAAGAAAAGAAACAACACAAACAAAGAGAGGGATAGAAAAGAGGGAATTCCTAGCACAGAATTTCCAGATGCTGTTAATATCCACAGGTCCCCGGCATCCCCACAGGGCAAATTTTTCGTTATCCTAATTTGACTGTGGTCAGTCATAACAGCAAAAAAACAAAAATCCCTTGGTCGTTGGTGTGACAAAGTCCCGTCATTTCATGCTTCTTCCTTTCCTTTACCTTCTCCCTTCCACCACCACCTCCTTTTCTCTGGTCCTTCTTTCCCTCAGTCTCCCCTCTCCCCCCCCCCCCCCCCCCCTTCCCCCGCCCCTTAAGATTTCCCACAAATCCTGGGTAGGTCAGCAGTATTTATTTATGTATTTATTTATTTATACCCCTTTAAGTCACGAGATTTCTCTGCGTGAAATTCGGGCTGCTCTCCCCAGGGAGAGCGCGTCGCCACAAGAGTAGCATGATAAGACAGGCCCTCCCTAACACTCTCGCTGGCAAGTTTGATGGAAGTGATCGTGACAGCCATACTAATAGCAAAAAAACAAAAACAACACACACAAAAGATGAGGCGTCATGATTAATTTTGGGATTTTTTTTTTTTTTTTTAGTAAACAACTGCATGAATGCAAAAAAAGGCTGGCCCAGTATGTTCTTTATTTAATACAGGAAAATATTATTCGCAGTAAGAGAAAGTATAAATATATTCAATCCTTTTTGTGGGGGTCTTTTTTTTTGTTTTTGATTAGAGTGATTACTGAAATGTTGGTTTTTTTTGGTAAATAACTTCGCTTGACCGAAGTACCCTACAATGCGCAAGTGACCCACGTGTACAAAGGCTGACTTTGAACAGCAGCACCAAGGGAAAGAGATTGGAACACTTCTGTGGAAGAGACTATAAACCGAGGCCCCGTGTGCGAACGCATGCAGAACATCTTGTGCACACGTTATAAATCCTGTTCCGCTTTTCGGAAGAGTAGGCCATTGTGTGCTGGTGGAAACAGATGTCAAAATTTACAAAACCGCATACACATGGGGACTGGATGTAAAAAAGCACATGAGTGCTTATTCCATTATCCTCGATATAAAAGAATAAATAAATAAAAAATAAAATAAAATGGAAAAACAAACAACAAACAAACAACACACAAAACAACAAAAACAAACAAACAACAAGCAAACAAACAAGCCAGCTCACTCTCCACTGGGCGCCAGTTCACAAATCTCCAGCCACACCAGCAGGTCACAGTGCGAGCACACAGGGCTGGAGCTGAAACAACGCGCATGTCTCCAGTAACACACCTGGAATATGCCATGTCGAATAACACACATGTAATATGTCGTGTTGGATACATTTGTCTCCAGTAACACACCTGTAATATCGTGTCACATACATTTGTCTCCAGTAACACACCTGTAATATCGTGCCACATACATTTGTCTCCAGTAACACACCTGTAATATCGTGCCACATACATTTGAAACACACCTGTAATATCGTGCCACATACATTTGTCTCCAGTAACACACCTGTAATATCGTGCCACATACATTTGTCTCCAGTAACACACCTGTAATATCGTGCCACATACATTTGTCTCCAGTAACACACCTGTAATATCGTGCCACATACATTTGTCTCCAGTAACACACCTGTAATATCGTGCCACATACATTTGTCTCCAATAACACACCTGTACAACGTCGTGTCGAATAACACACCTGTAATATGTCGTGACGAATAACACACCTGTAATATGTCGTGTTGAATAACACACATATGTCGTGACGAATAACACACCTGTAATATGTCGTGACGAATAACACACCTGTAATACGTCGTGACGAATAACACACCTGTAATACATCATGTCGAATAACACACCTGTAATATGTCGTGACAAATAACACACCTGTAATACGTCGTGACGAATAACACACCTGTAATACGTCGTGACAAATAACACACCTGTAATACGTCGTGTCGAATTACACACCTGTAATACATCGTGTCCAATAACACACCTGTAATATGTCATGACGAATAACACACCTGTAATACGTCGTGTCGAATAACACACCTGTAATACGTCGTGTGTCCAATAACACACCTGTAATATGTCATGTCTCCAGTAACACACCTGTAATATGTCATGTCCAATAACACACCTGTAATATGTTGTGACGAATAACACACATATGTTGTGACGAGTAACACACCTGTAATACGTCGTGTCCAATAACACACCTGTAATACGTCGTGTCGAATAACACACCTGTAATATGTCATGTCGAATAACACACCTGTAATATGTTGTGACGAATAACACACCTGTAATGTGTCGTGACGAATAACACACCTGTAATATGTCGTGTCGAATAACACACCTGTAATATGTCGTGTCGAATAACACACCTGTAATATGTCGTGTCGAATAACGCACCTGTAATATGTCGTGACGAATAACGCACCTGTAATATGTCGTGTCGAATAACACACCTGTAATATGTCGTGACGAATAGCGCACCTGTAATATTGTTGCACACATTTGTCTCCAATAACACACCTGTAATATTGTGTCGCATACATTTGTCTCCAATAACACACCTGTAATACTTTGTGACGAATAACACACCTGTACTATTGCATCACATACAATCATCTCCAATAACACACATGTAATATTGTGTCAAATATAATCATCTCCAATAACACACCTGTAATAACATTGTCACATACATTTGTCTCCAACAACACACCTGTAATACTGTGTCAAATACAGTCATCACCAATAACACACCTGTAATATTGTGTCACATACATATGTCTCCAATAACACACCTGTAATATTGTGTCACATACATGTCTCCAATAACACACCTGTAATATTGTGTCACATACATATGTCTCCAATAACACACCTGTAATATTGTGTCACATACATATGTCTCCAATAACACACCTGTAATATTGTCACATACATATGTCTCCAATAACACACCTGTAATATTGTGTCACATACATATGTCTCCAATAACACACCTGTAATAACATTGTCACATACATTTGTCTCCAACAATACACCTGTAATATTGTGTCACATACAGTCATCTCCAACAACACACCTGTACTACTGTGTCACATACATCTGTCTCCAGCAACACACCTGTAATATTGTGTCACATACACTCGTCTCCAAAAACACACCTGCAATAGTGTCGCATATATGGTTGCCATAACAAGAACACAGTTCTGTGGCCTTGTTGGTGATAAGGTATCATCGTTTCACCACTATGATGTATCTTCAACATTTCACCACTATGATGTATCATCACCATTTCACCACTATGATGTATCATCAACATTTCACCACTATGATGTATCATCATCATTTCACCACTATGATGTATTAACATTTCACCAATGTTAGTTCTTCGGTTTAACGTCCTTCCACTAATTAGTGATATCAGACAGGAAAGAGTGTGTGTGTGTGTGTGTGTGTGTGTGTGTGTGTGTGTGTGTGTGTGTGTGTGTGTGGGTGTGTGTGTGTGTGTGTGTGTGTGTGCACATGTCCGTGCATGCATGTGTGCACGTAGGTTCATGTCTGCTTGCATGCATGTAAGCATCTGTACGTGTGTGAGTGAGTGAGTGTGTGCGTGCGTGCGTGAGTGCATGCACGTGTGTGTGTATGCACGCGTGTGTTGAGTATGCTCCTGTGCGTAGACATATTATCAAACTTGAATTTACAAAAACTCCAGCAGTGACCTATTAACTAGCAAGTCAAATCGACAAAACGTGGTGGCAATCGTATACTGCATACGTGACGCCGTTTACACGAAGAGAAATCTCACAAGACTGCACGCAAAACATGACAAACAGTCGCAGAAGAGATGGACAAACAATCATCCATTTCTGTAACAACATTTGGTTATAAAATCTGCATGTGGTTTCTTTACTTTAGCTTCCCCAAAGTCAGAATATAGCTACCTAAATGGCAGCGGGGAAAAAAATTGTCGCATACACAAAATCTCACCGTTGGTTAACCTCGAAGCTCTAGCCAAGGAACAAAACAAAATATTCCTCTCTACGTCTGTCAGTTTTTCATCCATATCTATCTATATCTATCTATATCTTCATCTGCCAAGCAAGTAACACGAAAGAGGAACACCTTGTTTATTGCATTAAAAATGAAATGGACCAAATATAAATATGATGTATAACTAAGCAGATTTAACATGTGCATCTACAATGTGCATTACATGAAAATGAGTGAGCACATTTTTACACACACACGCACACACACATACAACACACACACATGTACACGCACGCACGCACACACACACACACACACACACACGCACACGCACGTGCGTGCGCACACAGACACAACACAAACAACACACACACACACAACACAAACAACACACACACACACGTTTGAACAAACACATACAAAAATGTACACATACATACAACAGCAGCACATAAGCCCAACAGTAATAAGAAACATCGCTTAGTAACACAGCGTCATAACTGTAACAACTAAACAAGCAGACACAACAACAATAAATATCAACATCAAGCTTAACAAACAAATCAATAAACCACTGCAGAAAAACAAAACACAAAAAAAGCTTACAGAGAATAATGCAATCCACTTTTGTAAAGCACTTCAGGAACACAACAATGGAGGAAAAAAAGCCACAATTACAGTATAACACATCGCTACTCAATAAGAAAATGTAGACCAACTTTTGTAGTATGTCAAATTCAAATCTCTGCTCAAATCATCAGCACATTAAAATCCAAACTTTTGCTTATATTACCAACGCATTAGATTCAAAGCAAGAAGAAAAAAAACAACCCACATTTTATATCAGACATGACCCAGGCCAAAACCTGTGTCAGTTAATGATGCCAGCTAATTGCCAAGGCCTACACTAAAATGTTGTTATGTTGCAATATGTTATGCTGAGATTGCCTTCAGCCATGACAAGCTCTTAACATAACAACCCACGCTGTCCTTTAATAAAAAGGAGAAAAAAAATCCTCTGAAGTCAGAGTATGGCTGACTATATGGTGAAGCACTCGAAAACAGTCATACACGCAAAACTTCTCATTCAGTAGTATGCAATTTCAATCTCACACTAGTGATTCCCAGGTGGGATGATGATGAGTGAGTCAGAGTGTGGCACATTCTGGAAGACCGCCCCAGAGTGTTAAGCTGGGGAACGCACAACAACAACAACATATCAGACATGTGGCCAGACTATCCTGTTTCAGATACAAAGACTCAACACACAAAATGATCCACAACATCACATCAAATCACATCAAATCAAATCAAGGGAGGGACGAACACCTCGGTGGTCAAAGCACTGCGCTCACGATATCATGGCCCTGCATCGAGCCCCCACCCAGATGCCCGTTCCGGGGGATTTCCCTGCCGTTAACATCACCACCAACTCCGCTCCCCTCAAAGTCCTTCAGGTGACTCTACAGTCCTTCGGATGAGACTATAAACCGAGGCCCCGTGCGCGAACGCATGCAGAACATCTTGCGCGCACGTCAAATCCTGTTCCGCTTTTCGAAAGAGTAGGCCATTGTGTGCCGGTGGGAACAGATGACAAAATGTACAAAACCGCATACACACGGGGGCTGGATGTGGGAAAGCACATGAGTGCTTATTCCATTATCCTCGGGGGGGAAAAAAAAAATCTGAGCGCTTTGATTCGTTGCTTTACGAGATTCAGCGCTATATAAATTTCATACAATATTATCATTATTATAAACCGAAGTCCCAAGAGCGATTTGGTGCAGAGCACCTCGCGCACTCAATGAAAATCCATTCCGCCTTTCGAAAGAGTTAGCCACTGCATGTCACTAAGAATCAATGACAATAGTTGGGTGGGTTTTTTTTTCAAAAATGCATGCACCCTGGTGTCGTGTTTAGACACCATCCCTGAAAGCTGAATGTGGCTACCTTAATAGTGGGTAAACGACTGCACACACAGAAACCCCAACACTGGTGAACTTCAGAGCTCTGGCTGAAAAAAATATATATATAAAAAAAAAAGCCAAAGTGAAATCAAACATTTCTAACAAGTTTTAAATGCATAGGGAATTACAGGATACACCTCACCGGGCTCCTTTCTCAACCTACATATTCAATCAATCCACAAAGTTGAGGGCACGACTAATTTCAAACGTGTTCTTTTCGTCAAAGATGCATTTCTGTCTTGCATGTTTGATGATGCCGTCAGTCTGCAATCCATGTCAACGTTTATTCCCCCTGAGTGATGCATGCATTCAACACACATGCAGGCTTCAGCAACTGAAGGTCAGAGCATCAATGTTAGCATGCACACACACACATACACGTACACATGTGCATGTAAGCATGCACACACATACACATGCGCATATAAGCATGCACGCACACATATATATATATACTCACACATGCACAGTCAAGCACACACACACACACTCACTCACTCACACACACGCACCCACACACACGTGCACGCACCCACGCATGCACACACACACACACACTATGGTTGCAAGCAACAAGGCAGATCTACATAAAACTGCTGCTACAGCCTACATTCACACCCACACACACCCACACACACACACACACACATGCAGCACTCTCTACCTCGCCTACTTCCCTTAACGATACAGCTCACAAGCACCCATCACCAATACAAACACCGCTACTGCAAGATACAAATGAGCTCATCCTTTTCCTCTTTCCTTTTTCTTTCCCCCAACTCAACGATATCATAAGATCTGGTTTACGAAAACCCTTCAATCTGCGTTTAAAGCAAAACAAATTTTAAACTGTGAGTCTAGCAGATTTAACAAGTGTTTTGTTTTTTTTAAATTGCCAAAAACTCACAAGAACTGGTTAACATAAGCCATTCATTCAAAAACATTTCAAGCCAAAAATCTGGATTGTGAATCTGGCAAAGTCTACCTTTTTTTCAAATTTTTTTTCATTCCTTATAACTTTCAATAGTTTAAGGACCAATTCATTGAATTAACTGAAGCCAACCTACCTACACATTTCAAGCCAACAATAACGAAAGTGAACCCACTGAATTCTATTCTATTTTTAAACTTTTTAGTTTAAACTCTCCAAGTTACAAGCAATAGTTTAACAGAAGCCATTCACTTTACAATTCAAAGCTAACAAAACTAGAATCACAAATACAGATAATTCAATTTTTCTTTTCACATTCTATTTACTACCCTCAAGGTTATAAGTCTAACTGATTAACTCACTCCCTACCACCCACTGCAATCACAGTGGTCTTGTGCACAACACTTGCCTACAAACCGCTGTAATCACAGGATCTGACCTTCCGACTTTTTTCGCTCAATGCCGTCAACGTTTGTACAAAAAAACAGCAGCTGTCTTTTAACTGTGACCTTCCACCCGAACATCAACAATAAACCCTGAAAATTTCACCTACTTGTGTCAGCATCTTTTCGGTTACAAATTTTTTTACTTATCAACACAAACAGCCCACACTCAAGAGATATGCATAGCAAAAGTTAGCCAGTACGGAGTGAGTGAGTGAGTTAACAGAAGCGCTTGATGTACACATCACTTTTCAAACCAAAAATCTAAACAGCAGATCTGGCAAGCTCGACTTTTCTTATTTGATTTTGGTTTGGAGCTACACTCCCAAGATTACCAGAGCCGATTAACAGAGACCACTTATTTGTCATATTTCAAGCCAGACATTTGGATAGAGAATCCAATGATTCTTTTGTTGTGGTTGTTGTTGTGTTGTTGTTGTTGTTACCCTCCAAGTTATACAAACACTGGTGACTAGAGGTTATTCACTCTAAACTCCAAGCCAAAGATTTTAGATAGAAAGTACATCAAGTGAATTCCGTTATTTTAGGAGGGATTTGTGGGTTTTTTGGGTGTGTTTTTCTGTTGTTTTGTTGTTGTAGTGGTGTTGATTGTGGTGGTAATGGTAGCGGTGGTGATGGTAGCAGTGGTGGTGGTAGTAATGTGGTGGTGTGTGATGTGATGAAGTGTGGTGTGGTGGTAGTGGTGGTGTGGTGGTGTGTGGTGTGGTGTGGTGATAGTGGTGGTGTGTGGTGTGGTGGTGTGTGGTGTGGTGTGGTGTGGTGGGGTTGGTACTCTGTGTATGTGTGTGCATGCATGCTTATGAACTCTCTCCTAATTACAAAATTCTCTAAACATTAACAATATCAAAAGTTGACACTTTTTTTGTGTGTGTAATTCAGTTATATTATTATTATTATTATAACAAAACAACCAATCGTTAATGGGGAAAAAATTAGTAACAAGCGAAAAATTATATTATTTAGTTTGCTGCTGTCAAAACCAAAACAAAACAAAAAACATAACCCAACAAGTCACAAGCACTCCTCCTTTGTTAAATAAAACCACTAAATCTGGTTTTTAAACCAAAAATTTTTTTTAAAGATAACATCCTTCAAACGACACTACAATTTCCAATCACCAGGAAATCTCGTCCACAGAATACTTTTCTAAAATCCACATAAGCTTTCTTTGTGTTTCCTCGAAAAACTCTACGCCATTTATCATAACTTATTTTATTCATTCCTTCATTTTGAGAATAATGGAATAAGCGCTCGTGTACATTCTATCCTCCATCCCCTGTGTGTATGCAGTTCTGTCAATATTGTCACCCGTTCCCACCGGCACACGATGGCCTACTCTTCCGAAAAGAGCAACAGGCTTTAACATGTGCGCAAGATGTTCTTCACACCTTCACACACAGGACTTTGGTTTACAGTCTCATCCAAAAGATTTTCTGGGTAGTGGAGTCAGCACTGATGTTGTTAACTCCAGAAAAGAAAAAAAAAAGAAAAAAAAAAAAAGAATGCCCTTGAACGGGCATCTAGGTGATAACTCGAACCTGGGCGCGAACCCAGGCCTTCGTCAGATCATGAGCGCTACGCTTTAACCACCAGACTGCCCCCACCCCGCTCACTCTATCAGGGAGTGAGAGGATTCTGGAAAAACATAAAGAAAGCTTTTTAAAAAAAAATATATTAAAGCTACTTTGTTTTGTGAAAGGGTTATTTGGGAAAAAATAAAAAAGTCTCCATTACAGAAGTCTTAACTGACCCAAGTAGTGTTAATTCTCACCTGCAACTTCATTCCTCCCCCCCCCCCCTCCCCCCAAAAAAACCCAAGATTTTCACCCCCCCCCCTCCCCTCCCTAACCCCCCCTCCCCTAACCCCTCCCCCCCCCCCCCCCTCAAAAAAAAAAAAAGTGTTCATTTCCAGTATCTAGGCTGCTAGGATTGTGTTAGCCACTACACAGTGTTACAAGAGTTACCGGCATGCAGGAAAGATTTCCAAGCAGTTAAAAATGATATATGTTTTTAAAAAAAAAAGAAGAAAAAAAAGAAGAAAAAAAAGGAGAGAAGAAAAGAAATGAATGAAAAAAAAGGAATGGGCCGTGTCTTACCCCTCTCTATCCTTTTTGGGGATCTCCAAAATCAACGATCTAGGTACACACAATAATACACATGGCAACTTCAGTCACTGTCTGTAAGGTAGGTAAGCAGCCGTACTGCTCTGTGCCACTTCTAACCAAGAAGCACAACAGGCTTATTTGAATGTAGCTGACAGGATTTTGGAGAGTCCATCAACACTGTTTTACTTCGGTTTTATATACTTGCTGTGAGTGTTTGTGTGTGTGTGTGTGTGTGTGTGGTGTGTGTGTGTGTGTGTGTGTGTGTGTGTGTGTGTGTGTTGTTGTGTGTGTGTGTGTGTGTGTCTTATCTATCTATTTTTTATTATATTATATATGTGTATATATATCATCTTAATCATGTAGTCAGCATCAAGCAAAGTTCCATACAACATCTCATATATCTTATGCAGGAACGTAACTTGCATTTCTCTTCGTTCTATATACTATCTATTCTTTATACTAATATAGCTGACAGGTTGTTACATACTTTTCATTATTCTTACAGTTTTTGGAAATACATGAGGAGTACTAACTTATCTATGCTATTGATTAAAAAAATCAAAGTAATAAAACTCTGTAAAGTATGCTACAATTATCATTAAGACTTAGAAAGAAAAAACACCAAAACAACCAAAACTTTGGCATCCACACAAAATAAGGTACTGTACCAAATCAATCTCTCCAACTGTACAAGTTATCATCTGCAAATCGTTCTTCTCCGTTGTTTAAATCTAGATCACAATTTTTTTTATAAATAATTAAATAAAACTTCTATTAGGAATCTACAATATTTAATGACTTAGAGTAAAGAAAGCAAACAACAAATGTAATTGGGAACTCCCTAGCACAAAATAAGGTACACTGTACCAGAAGTCAATCTCTCCAACTGTTACAAGTTATCCATCTGCAAATCGTTCTTCTCAACGTTTTTTAATCTAGTCAACAATTTTTTTAAATAATTTTTTAATAGGACAATTCTTCTAAAAGTTATCACAAATTGAAACTTTTATTTCAAAGAGCAGATTTCATGTTTCAAATTAACATTGGGTAACTCTCCTAGAACTAGACTTGGGAAATCTCACGCCCCACAGCAGTAATTTCAGAAAAAAAATCAAGCCAATGATTTTTGTTGGCCTTATACAGATGATGACTTGAATCATACACCAAAACAGCGAATGACTTTACTCATACACTAAAACAGCGTAAACAGAACGAGGAAAGACAAGACAGGTGTGTCTCTAAGGTGAAGGTCACATACCTGTTCCTCTTCATTTTTTTCCCCAAGCTCTGGTCTCCATCGCTGCTGAAAGCAAAGGGAGCAAGACACACGCGCGTGTCCGTGTACACGTCACAACACCAAGTGGGGATCACACCTCGTAACAGGGAACCAAACGTACATACGTACGTACGGCCACACTCCACCAACACTCTCTACCATCACACTCCATTCCTATCTGCCTGTACTACTGTTGATGCAAGGAGAGACCCAACAGGCCACCTGCTGGGGAAGGCCCTGCCTAGTCGATGCATCTCTTTACAGATTCCGTTACGTGTCCTTTTTTTTTTTCTATGAAAGAGGGGGGGGTTGGTTCTTCATTTTCTGCATTATCAAACATTCACCCTGAATGCTGCCATGGATGGGTTTGTGTTTTTTTAAGTCACAAAAAACCCAGGAAAAAAGATGTACTTTTTACGCTACTTCTGGAGGTATCAGAGATCTCAGCTTCTCTAGGGGCCAGCATATTGAGGGCAGCGCCCACTGAGCGCTTTGATGTGTTGCTTTACAAGATTCAGCGCTTTATAAATTCCATACATTATTATTTATTATTATCTCCTCTCCCTTGCTGCTTTACCGTCCCTGACCCTAAAGATGACAGGTACCCATTTACAGCTGAGTGAAGTGGGGGACTGTACTGAAGCCAAGGCGCGCAAACAGTCACCCATCCACGTGGTAACCCCGCTGGATGCTGCTTAACCTTAGCTAGGGGAAAGCGAGTGCTCCGACCACTGAGCTATCCCGTCCCCCCTTCTGGTTAAACCTATGCAAAACTCCATCAGCCAGATAAAAAATGTTGAGGCGTCAACCTCAGCATGGGGGGGGGACTAGTCTTCCAGCATCACGAAAATCTCACGACTTTCTGCTGTCCAACCAGCTCCCTCTAGCGCTAGTGTCTACAATCTCACCACAAGCTGATGCATTAAATACCGTTTGTTTGGGGTTGGTCTTTTTTGTTGTCGTTGGTTTTTTGTGTGTTTTTTTTTGGGGGGTGGCTTTTTTCGTTCCTCAGCTACTACAGCTCTGAGGCTCATGAACGATGTGACATTGCGTATGCCACTGTTTTTACCCACCATTAAGGTAGCTGTAATCTGACTGTGGGGATGGTGTCCGAAAATTAAGTAGTAGTAGTTCTTCAGTTTAACATCCTTCCACTAAATAGTGATATCAGAGTGTGTGTGGTGTGTGTGTGTGTGTGTGTGTGTGTGTGTGGTGTGTGTGTGTGTGTGTGTGTGTGTGTGTGAGTGTGTGTGTGCGTGTGCATGTGTGTGCATGCGTGCGTGTGTGAAAATTAAGCCTGTGTGCACATGGTTGGTTTTTGTTTGGGGTTGTTTTGTTTGGGTTTTTTTTTTTTTTTTTTGGGGGGGGGGGGGTATTTTGTCAATCCATTCCTACCAGCACACAATAGCCTACTCTTCCAGAAAGCAGAACAGGGTTTTGGATTGTAGGTAATTGCAATATTTGTCTTTAAATCATCATAATTGTAGTCAGGGTTTGTTTTTTTCAAAAAATGGATTTTCTTTTTTTTTTAATTGGATTGGAGGAAAAAGACAGATTTGTTTAGACTAAAGATAGTTTTGTCTCCGGGGCACTGTCAGAAATTCACTTCTTTTTATTTAAAAAGGTGGATTGGAGGTGGAGTGTGGCCGTACAAAGAAGTGTATACAAGCTGACAAAGAGCCACACAAGGAAGTGAAGACACGACAAAATCATAACAACACTACGCTGGTGTGTACGACTCAACTCACGCATACTGAGTGATAACGAAAACATCCATCAAGATATGATAATAATGTAACGACTGAACTCACGCATACTGAGTGATAATGAAAACATCCATCACGATGTGATACTAAGAATAATAATAATAAAGTACGGAACTGAAAAACTCATTCCGATAATTATGTCTTGTGACAAAGTGAGCATTGCAGCGCTATTGCTATGTCAGAGAGAGTGAGAAACACTGAACACTGCTGAAGCTGTGCTGAACAAATTCACCACTAGAAAACGCTGAAAACAGTCCGTCGACAATACCGTGTCTATACTTTTGAACGTCACTTTATGATTGGAAAATGTGAGTTTATATTACTGTTTTTTTATAAGTGAGTGTGTGTGCATGTGTGTGTGTGCGTGTGTGTGTATATGTGTGTGTGCCTCTGTGTGTGTGTGTGCATGTGCATGCATGCATGCATACATGTGTATGTTTGTGTGTGAGTCTCTGTGTGTGTGCATGTGCGTGCATGCATGTTTGTGTATGTGCGTGCAGGCATGCATATGTGTGCATGCATGTGTGTACATGAATTCATGGATGTAAGAATGTAAAATGTATATAAGTGTATATGACAATATCTCCACATAATATAAGGAAAAATCATACCACATACGTGCAAAACTTTTCCAGTTCAAATAACCTTTTTTCTTAAAGAATACATTTTAAAAAAAGGACACCTGTAGACAGAAGCCCAGGTAAAAGTCATAACATTCAAAACAACGTTAACACTTTTCCCTCCTTTACCTTTTCCGTCTTCCTCACGGCAGCGTGTCATAAACCCACAAAACATACAACACACCTTGTTTCCTCGTCATTTTGCTAAGTTTCAAACATGAAACTACGCACCAGGACACAACACAACACAACCCAACCCAACCCAACCAACCCACACAACACAACAACAACCCAACACCAGACCACCAACACCAAACAACACAACACAACCCAACCACACAACCAACCCAACCAACCCAACCACAACACAACACCAACACAACCCAACACAACCCAACCCAACCCAACCAACCCAACCCAAACCCAACACAACCCAACCCAACACGACACAACCAACCACAAACACGACCCAACCCAACACAACCAAACACGACACAACCCAACAAACCCAACCCAACACAACCCAACCAACCCAACACCAACCCAACCCAAACCCAACCCAACACACAACCCAACCCAACACAACCAACACCCAACCCAACACGACACAACCCAACACAACACAACCCAACCCGACACGACACGACACAACAACGCTGACAGCTACTCACGGTGGCGCTGCAATCACGCCGAACTTAGGGGAGGGCACTGGCTTTGACACGGGGAGAGACGAAGGGAAGCTGCGACGTGGCGGAGGTCGCGAGCTGTAATTATAATAATAATAATGTATGGCATTTATATAGCGCTGAATAGAGAGCTGTAACACAGCGTAACAACAACAACAACTGTATCACACACCATGGTGGTGGTGACAGCTTCTCCTCCACCTCCTTCTTCTTCTCTCGTTCACTTTACGCAGACAAGATGGCCAAAATAGGGGCAAGAGAGGAGCAAGAGAACAATCCTGTCAACCTAATGGAGATGAAAAACATCATCAAATCTCTCTTCAGATCACCACTCAAACCAGACCCTTATCACCAGCTTTCACGACAAGCACAGGTGGTCATTTTCAGACTACGCACAGGGTACAACAGGCTGAATAAACACCTCCATTGAAAATTACACCATCTGCTATGTGCCCCTGTGGAGAAGAAGAACAGGATACGGCCCACATCCTACAAGACTGCAGGACTCTCCAGACGCTAAGGCTGGAAGTGTGGCCTGAGCCCACGCCTCTGGAGCAGAAACTGTACGGCACGGTGGATGACCTGGAGGCAACTGCTGAATTCCTCAGAAGATCTGGTCTCACAACATAACCCAGGCAACGCAAAGAAGAAGAAAGAAGTTCACTTTACACCGCCGGATGTTTCTGGGAAAAATAATGGCTGCGTGTGTGTGTGTGTGTGTGTGTGTGTGTGTGTGTGTGTGTGTGTGTGTGTGTGTGTGTGTGTGTGTGTGTGTGTGTGTGTGTGTGTGTCCTTTCCAGCTCCTCTCGTGGCTGTCCGTGCAGCTTGGTGTGCAGGGTTAGCCTCTTAACTGCCCAGTGCAAGTGCACCCTATATGCCGGGGAATAAAATTTGTATGCACCACTTGCTATGGGGACAGGATAGCTCAGTGGTCGGAGCACTTGCTTTCCCCTAGCCAAGTTAAGCAGCGTCGAGCGTGGTTACCAGTTGGATGGGTGACCGTTTGCATGCCTTGGCTTCAGTACAGTTCCCCCAGTTCATCCAGCTGTAAATGGGTACCTGTCCTCTTTAGGGTCAGGGAAGGTAAAGCAGCGAGGGAAAGGAGATGGGCACCGCCCTCAATATGCTGGCCCTAGAGAAGTGAGGTCTCTGACGCCTCGCTCCCCTACGACCTTATAGGTTAGGGGACTCCTTTACCTTTTTACCTACCACTTGCTATGTTCATATCCCTCTCACTCAGAAATTACTACATGAATAATCCTGATAGTCTACCCAATGACAGTATATGTATCGTAGATTACTTCGAGGCAAGCTCAAATTAGTTAGCATGATATTTCAATGCGAAAATATATTTAAAATGAAAAAAAATCGACAAAAAAATACACTCTTCTCATCACCACTTTCATTCTGAGTACCCCCCATCTCAATAACGTCAAACATAAGTCCAGGCCAAATCTCTTTTTTTTTTTTTTAATGCACGATCTCCTGAATCATACACGATCGTTTTCATCACTGTCAAGTAAATCTAAAGTTTTATTGGCCATTGTTTCCACTGTGTAAAGTTATTGATACCTTCAACAATAAGTGTCAGCCATTTTAAACAAGAACTGCCTAAGCAGTCATGCATAAAAACACAAAATACGAGCTAAAAAGCGATCGTTTTTGCCACGATTTTTGCAGCTAGATGTTGCCAAGCAACAGGAGAGTGATCTTCACTAATTTTGGAGTTCTTTCCCTCTAACTGTAGTCAAGGAAGCAGGCTTGTTTACTTCGGTTTGACACCCGGGAAATTTTCTGGGTTGTAGGCGTATAGGGTGCACGTTTAGGTAAAAAAGGTAAAGGAGTCCCATAACCTATAAGGTCGTGGGGGAGCGAGGCGTCAGAGACCTCACTTCTCTAGGGGCCAGCGTATTGAGGGCGGCGCCCATCTCCTCTCCCTCGCTGCTTTACCTTCCCTGACCCGAAAGAGGGCAGGTACCCATTTACAGCTGGGTGAACTGAGGGAACTGTACTGAAGCCAAGGCGCGCAAACGGTCACCCATCCAACTGGTAACCACGCTCGACGCTGCTTAACTTGGCTGGGGGAAAGCGAGTGCTCCGACCACTGAGCTATCCCATCCCCATAGGCAGTCTAGTGGTTAAGTTATCTCTCTGTCAGCCACACAGTCTTCTTCCTCAGGTCTCTGCTGTACAGCGTGATGCACCTCTGAAGGATGTGCTCGCCGCCAGTCTGGTTTTCTTTGCCACAGGCACACAGGGGAGGGGGGAAGGAACGACTTTCAGCTTTGCAGGGGGAAGGGAAGGGAGGGGGGGGGGGGGGGGGGGGGGGGGGGGGGGGGGGGGGGGCGTGTGTGTGTTGTGTGTGGTGATTTAGCCTGTTGTGTGTGTGCCCAGTGCACACAGATTTGAGGAAGGGAAGGGGGGGGGGAGGGGGATTTTGTAGCTCAGCTACAGCTCCGAGTTTCACCAACACTGAGATTTTTGCGGTTTTGCCCACCATTTAGGTACCTGCATTCCGACTTTGGGGATGATGTTTAAACACGACACCAGCCTGCATGCATCTTTTTTTGTGTCTGTCCTATGTTTCTACCAGCACACGATGGCCTACTCTTCCAAAAAGAAAGAACAGGTTTTAACAAGTGCGCGCGATGTTCTACATGCGTTCGCACATGGGCCCCCTGTTTACAGTCTCATCTGAAGGCCTTTCAGGGGAGTGGAGATGGCACTGAAGTTAACTCCAGGGGGAAAAAATCCCCTCACACGGGTGTGGTGATGGTGGTGGTGGTGGAGGTGGTGGTGGTGGTGGTGGTGGTGGTGGTGGTGGTGGTGGTGGTGGTGGTGGTGGTGGCGGCGGAGGTGGTGGTGGTGGTGGTGGTGGTGGTGCCAGGTGGTTTAAAACCCACTTCATCAGATCGCAAGCTACATGCTCCAACCACTAGGCTACCACCCCACTCCCCGAAACAGATATATGAATGAATAGAGGACACGTGTGCACACGTGCATGCCTGCACATAAGCAAAAACACACACACAGCCTAGTGGTTAGAACATTGCGCTCGCAATCTGACGACCTGGGTTCGATTCCCGTTCAAGGGGATATTTTCCCCTGGAGTTAACATCAGTGCAGACTCCACTCTCCCCAAAACACTTTCGGATGAGACTATAAACCGAGGTCCTGTGTGCGAACGCACGCAGAACATCTTGCGCACGCGTTAAAATCTGTTGCGCTTTTTGTGTGCCGGTGGGAACGGATGACAAAATTGACAAAACTGCATACACACGGGGACTGGATTGAAAAAAAGCATGCGAGTGCTTATTCCATTACCCTCGAAATAAAAGAATGAAATACATAAGTAAATAACAAATAAAACTAAAACAGGCAGACAGGCAGACAGACAGGCAGACAGACAGGCAGACAGACAGGCAGACAGACAGATGAACAGACCGGCAGACAGAGAGGAAAGAAGACAGACAGGAAAGCAGACAGACAGACAGACAGGCAGGAAAGCAGGCAGACAGACAGGCAGACAGACAGATAGACAGGCAGACAGACAGACAGGAAAGCAGACAGGCAGAGAGACAGACAGACAGACAAACAGGCAGGCAGACAGGCAGACAGGAAAGCAGACAGACAGACAGACAGACAGGAAAGCAGACAGACAGACAGGAAAGCAGACAGACAGACAGGCAGACAAACAAACAGACAGACAGACAGACAGACAGACAGGCAGACTGACAGGCAGACAGACAGACAGACAGGAAAGCAGGGAGAAGCGTGGGGATGGGGGGGGGGGGGGGGGGGGCACTGACTAGGGAGTGTCGCGGGACTGTTCGTGCAGAGGGTGTTGCTGGTAATGGCCCAGCACCTCAAACACCAGCGGCTGCGTCTTGATGTAGTCGATGAACGCCTTGGTCACCCTCACCGTGAACTGAAACACCCCAACCATCCGTCCTTCTTATTGTGTTGTGCTGTGGTGGTGATGTTGTGTGGTGGTGGTGATGTGTTGTGGTGTTGTGTGGTGGTGGTGGTGTGGTGGTGGGTGGGTGGTGGGTGTGTGTGGGTGGTGTGTGTGGTGTGGTGTGGGTGGTGTGTTGTGGTGGTGTGTGGTGGTGTTGTGTGTGTGGTGGTGTGTGTTGGTGTGTGTGGTGGTGTGTTGTGTCTGTTTGTTGTGTGTTTGGTTTGGTGTTTTCTTGTTGTGTTGTGGTGTGTGTTTGGTGTTGTATTGTTGTGTGATGGTTGTCTGTTGTTTTTCTTGTTGTATTGTGTTTGGTGTTGTGTTTGGTGTTGTGTTGTTTGTTGGTGTTTGTTTGTTTGTTGTTGTTTCTTGTTGTGTTGTGGTTTGTGTTGTGGTGTTGTTGTATGTTGTGTGATGTTGTGTCTTGTTGTTTTGTTGTTGTATTGTGGTATGTGTGGTGGTGTGTGTTATTGTATGTTGTGTTGTATGTTGTGTGTCTTGTTGTTGTGTTCTGTTGTATGTTGATTGTGTTCTGTGTTGTTGTGGTGTTGTGGTGCTTGATTGTATATTATGTGTTTTGTACTTGGCTTGAATGTATCGTGTTGTATTGTTGTATGATTGGTATTTGCATTGATTTTGTGTTGCATTGCTTATCTGTAGTTATTATGTACAGTATTGTGTTGTTGTTTGTTTGCATAAAAACATGTATTTGTAATAATGTATTCTATAACCATGACAAATTATTCTTATTGTCAGCATTTACTGCATTGCAAATTGATACTTAACTGTATTATTGTTACAGTAACTTATTTTAATATTGTTTACGCATAAACAAAAACACACAAAATTTTAATAATAGTAATCCCTATTAACCCAAAACCAAAATTATAACATGTTTCCCCCCCCAAAAACATAACCTGGCATCAATATTAAAGAAACACATAACCAGATTCGATTACAGTAAACAAATCACACAAATTTAATAAATTCAAAGCACAAACTAAACCACAAACACAAATTGCACTGCCTACCCTCCTCCCCTTCCTCCCCCCCCCACAACCCAAAAAACACCCCCTCACAACAATCAACAAAACCAAATCAAGGCAGGGCCAGTGCGAAATTACGTACCCTTCCTTTCACCAAGAAGTCCAGTTGTGTCAAGTATCGCTATAATAGCACCAGCTGGGATGGAATGATGGAAAGCAGCTAGAGGAGCTGAAAGTAGGGGAGGTAAGCTGACATCTGTGCCTCCTCTTCCCTCCTCCCTCTCTTCCCCCCACCCTTTCCCCCTCCAAAAACAAACAAACAAAACCCAAAAACGGAACAAGTACACAACGGAACACAACAACAACAACAGCAGCCGCCAGGTCTCACGTTCTGCACATGGTAGAAGCCCAGTGGCGGCCCTTTGCCTGTGTTCTTCAGGGGTTCTGTGGAGAACGCTTCGTCGTGGCGGTGAAGGAAACTGCAAAACACCACCACATCATCTCCCCTACATCCATTGTGAACGTGTAGACACCAGATAATTATTATAAGAATAATAATAATAATATATGGAATTTATATAGCGCTGAAGCTTGCAAAAAAACAAACAAATCAAAGCGCTTGCACTCAAAACATTTACAGGCATGTTAACGTGTAGATATTAAATCTGTTGTTAACATGTAGACATGAAATCTTGTGTTAACATGTAGACATTACATCTTGTGTTAATGTGTAGACACGAAATCTTGTGTTAACACATAGACACAAAATCTTGTGTTAACACGTAGACACGAAATCTGGTGTTAACGTGTAGACACGAAATCTGGTGTTAACGTGTAGACACGAAATCTGGTGTTAACGTGTAGACACGAAATCTTGTGTTAACGTGTAGACACGAAATCTTGTGTTAACGTGTAGACACAAAATCTTGTGTTAACGTGTAGACACAAAATCTTGTATTAATGTGTAGACACAAAATCTTGTGTTAACAATGTAGACACAAAATCTTGTGTTAACATGTAGACACGAAATCTTGTGTTAATGTGTAGACACAAAATCGTCTCTTAAAGATTCACTTTTTTGTTTTGTTTTTCTTTGCTTGGCTTGAGCTCCTCCCCCACATTAATTTTTAAAAACTTGAGTTTCTGGTTTGGGTTGTTAGTTTTTCTTTGTTATCATATCTTTGTTGTTATTGTTGTAAGTTGTTCTTTGTTATCATATCTTTGTTGTTGTTGTTGTTGTTAGTTTCTGGTTTTGGTTGGGGGGGGGGGGGGGGGGGGGGGTTCTTTGTTATGAAATCTTTGTTGTTGCTGTTGTTGTTGTTGTGTTGTTGTTAGTTTCTGGTTTGGGGTGTTAGATTTTCTTTGTTATGAAACCTTTGTTGTTCTCATTGCTGTTCCATGGATAGAGCTCTGAGGTTCACCAATAATGAGATTTTGTTAATGCAGCCATTTTTTAACCCACCAATAAGGTAGCCACACTCCAACCTCAGGGATGATGTCTAAACACGACACCAGTATGCAAGCTTTTTCTTTTTTTTTTTAAATATATTGTTTTCTTTCGTCCATTCTTACCAGCACAAATGGACAACTCTTCCGAAAGGCAGAACAGGTTTTCACCATGAGGGCAAGTTGTTCTGCGCGCGTACGTTCGCACACACACAGGGACTTCAGTTTTATAGTGTCATCCGAAGTACTTTCAGGTGAGTGGAGCCTGTCTGTACTGATGATAACTCAGAGGGGCAGGGGGTGGGGGGGGGGGGGGGGGGGGGGGGGACAAACAAACAAAAAAAAGGTTCCCTTTGAATGAGCGCCTCAGTGATGGCTCAAACCCAGGCTGTAAAATGACCAGCGCAATGATCTAACCACTAGGCTATCCTTTTTCTTCTTTCTTTTTCCTTTCATATCGAGGATAATGGAATAAGCACTTATGTGCTTTTTTTACATCCAGTCCCCGTGTGTATGCGGTTTTGTAAATTTAACATCTGTGCCCACTGGCACACTATGGCCTACTCTTACGAAAAGCGGAACAGGATTTAACATGTGCGCAAGATGTTCTGCGTGCGTTCGCACACGGGGCCTCGGTTTATAGTCTCATCCGAAGGACTTTTTGGGGAGAGTGGAGTCTGCACTGATGTTAACTCCAGGGGAAAATATCCCCTTGAACGGGAATCAAACCCGGGTCGTCAGAATGTGAGCGTAGTGTTCTAACCACTAGGCTGTCCTAGGTGGATCAGTGGTCTAGAGGTAACGCGCCTGCCTAAAAAGTGAAAAGTCCGGGTCGGAAGTGTGCGGAGGTTCGAATCCTGTTTGGACCCAAAACTTTTCCCCCATCATGAGTGGTGGTCTGGGTGCTAGTCTTTTGGATGGGACGATAAACCGAAGTCCCGTGTGTTACACATAATTATTAAGTACACGTTAAAGAACCCACAGCAACAAGAAAGGTGGCTCTGGCCAAATTCTGTAGAAAAAATGCCACTCTGATAGGGAAACAAACAAATAGTTACATACAGGAAAAAAAAATTTAAATAAAGGGTGGCGCCGCTCTTGTGGCAACACCCTCTCCCCGGGGAGAAAGAGCAGCCTGAATTTCACGCAGAGAAATCTGCCGTGACTTAATAATAATAATAATAATAATGTATGGAATTTATATAGCGCTGAATAATAATAATAATAATGTATGGAATTTATATAGCGCTGAAGAATAATAATAATAATGTATGGAATTTATATAGCGCTGAAGAAGAAGAATAATAATGTATGGAATTTATATAGCACTGACTGAATCTTGTAAAGCACACAAATCAAAGCGCTCAAAGTGGGTATAAAATAAATAAAATCCTGTCCCCCCTCCCCCAACCCCACCACCCCCCCCCACCACCACCCCCACCACCACCCCCCACCACCCCTACCACCCCCACCACCTCAACAAGCGGCGGCGGCGGCCACTACCACCAGCGTCGACGACTCACTTGAACTGGCAGAAGATGTCGGCGTATTCCGGAGAGATGCAGGACGCCTGCAGAATGGTGACCCGGAACTGGAACTGCGAGCCCAAGGTCAGGTGGTCGGGAAGGTCGTCCGTGTCCATTTCCGGACACAGGTCCTTCTGTGGGCCTTGTGTGCTGCCTTCTGGCGAGAAAGAGGGAAAGGGTCTCCCATCATTCTGGCTGCCTTATATCACAGGGCACGCGCACATCCAGCATCACTCGGTCAAGAGTGCTGAAATTAGTGCCCTGCCCCTTTCTTTTACCTGGTAGTCCAAGTGTGTGGTCAGTCAGTTCCTGCTCTTTTGTTTTTTAACATTGTGTTCCACAAATGATGTGTGTGTGTGCGTGCGTGTGTGTGTGTGTGTGTGTTGTGTATGTATGTGTGTGTGTGTGTGTGTGTGTGTGTGTGTGTGTGTGTGTGTGTGTTGTGTGTGTGTGTGTGTGTGTTGTGTGTTGTGTGTGTGTGTGGTGTGTGTGTGTGTGTGTGTGTTGTGTGTGTGTTGTGTGTGTAAGTGTGTGTGTGTGTGTGTTTGTGTGGTGTGTGTGTTTGTGTGTTGTGTGTGTGTGTGTGTTGTGTGTGTGTGTGTGTGTTTGTGTGTTTGTGTGTGTGTGTGTGTTGTGTGTGTGTGTGTGTGTGTGTGTGTGTGTGTGTGTGTGTGTGTGTGTGTGTTTGTGTGTGTTGTTTTTTTGTGTTGTGTTGTGTGTGTGTGTGTGTGTGTGTGTGTGTTGTGTGTGTGTGTGTGTTTTGTGTGTGTTTGTGTGTGTGTGTGTGTGTGTGTATGTGTGTGTGTGTGTTTGTGTGGTGTGTGTGTGTTGTGTGTTGTGTGTGTGTGTTGTTTGTGTGTGTGTGTGTGTGTTTGTGTGTTGTGTGTGTGTGTGTGTGTGTGTGTGTGTTCGTGACATTTTTATTTGAAGCCATTTTGGAATGTTTTATAACCAATATGAAATATAGCTTTTTTGTGTCTTTTGAGATTTTTGATGCGAATCAATGTGCCTGTCAGTATTGTAATTGCCCTTCAAGGGATGATTTAAGTGGTTTTGACTTGACTTGACTTGACTTGACTTGACTTGACTTTGACTTGACTTGACTTGACTCAGTACCAGCTGGCCTTAGCTGGGCTACAGTTCCTAAATCGGGAATCTCCACTGGGACGTTAATCTAATCACAACAACAACAACAGCAACAACAACAACCAGCTGGGCTACAGTCCCTAAATCGGGAATCTCCACTGGGACGTTAATCTAATCACAACAACAACAGCAACAACAACAACCAGCTGGGCTACAGTTCCTAAATCGGGAATCTCCACTGGGACATTAATCTAATCACAACAACAACAACAACAACAACAACCAGCTGGGCTACAGTTCCTAAATCAGAAATCTCCACTAAGACGTTAATCTAATCACAACAACAACAACAACAACAACAACCAGCTGGGCTACAGTTCCTAAATCAGAAATCTCCACTGGGACGTTAATCTAATCACAACAACAACAACAACAACCAGCTGAGCTACAGTTCCTAAATCAGGAAATCTCCACTAAGACGTTAATCTAATAACAACAACAACAACAACAACAACCAGCTGGCCTACAGTCCCTAAATCGGGAATCTCCACTGGGACGTTAATCTAATCACAACAACAACAACAACAACAACAACCAGCTGGGCTACAGTCCCTAAATCGGAAATCTCCACTGGGACGTTAATCTAATCACAACAACAACAACAACAACAACGACCAGCTGGGCTACAGTTCCTAAATCGGGAATCTCCACTGGGACCTTAATCTAATCACAACAACAACAACAACAACAACAACCAGCTGGGCTACAGTCCCTAAATCAGGAATCTCAACTGGGACGTAAATCTATCACAACAACAACAACAACAACACTGGGACGTTAATCTAATCACAACAACAACAACCAGCTGGGCTACAGTCCCTAAATCAGGAATCTCAACTGGGACGTTAATCTAATCACAACAACAACAAAACACTGGGACGTTAATCTAATCACAACAACAACAACAACAACAACACTGGGACGTTAATCTAATCACAACAACAACAACAACAACAACAACACTGGGACGTTAATCTAATCACAATAACAACAACAACAACTCTGGGACGTTAATCTAATAACAACAACAACAACAACAACAACAACAAACACTGGGACATTAATCACAACAACAACAACAACACTGGGACGTTAATCTAATAACAACAACAACAACTCTGGGACGTTAATCTAATCACAACAACAACAACAACTCTGGGACGTTAATCTAATCACAACAACAACAACAACAACCACAACCAGCAGGGCTGGGCTGGATAGAGAGCAGCTGAAAGTGGGGGAAACTGACAGCTGTACATGCCTTGACCGCTAACTTCTGGCCACAGTGGGAAACGATGTTCATCATTCTGGGTGCCGTCTGTCTCTGTACGTGTGTGTGTGTGTGTCTGGTACAAGGGGGGATGGTGAGTGGAAGGGGGCGGGGAGGATGGGGAGGAGGTGGGATGGTGGGGGTGGAGGGGGGAGGGGATGTAAAGAGCAGGGGCAAGTGTTTATGTATGGATGAGGGCATGTATGCCAGACACAAACTTTGTAATATTTCATTTACAGAAAACGTGTTTAAATGAACACACACACACACACACACACACACATACACAAACACACACACACACAAACGCGTGCGTGAGTGAGCACACATGCACACACACACACAAGCATGCAAGTACACATGTGCACATGTGCAAGCACGCACATAACACATGCACACACACACACACTGTATGCATGCACACACACACACATACATACATACATACACCATACATACATACATACATACACACACACACACACAGCTGTGAAAAGATGTAAAATAAAAGCACTACTACTGCAAAACATGTTTGCATGTGCATAAAATACACACACACACTATCACACACACACACACACACTATCACACACACACTATCACACACACACAACACACACTATCACACACACACACACACCACACTATCACACACACACACAAAAACATACACACCACCCCACCCACATACACTGCCTCCCCTCCCACACACACACAGACACATACACACACACGACAACCACAGACCTAGAGTGAGGGAGCTCTCCATTCCCTGACCTTGACCTTCAACAATTCTCAGCTCTTCGCGCGACGACACCATCTCCTGGGGAGGGGTGCCCTGCAAAGAGATGACCCCACACACGTCACTTCAGCACCTCCATAACCTCCAACACTGCCATACAACAAAACTACGTCACTTCTGCACCTCCATAACCTCCAACACAGCCATAGAACACATGTCACTTCTGCACCTCCATAACCCCCAAAACAGCCATAGAACACATGTCACTTCTGCACCTCCATAACCTCCAACACTGCCATACAACAAAACTACGTCACTCTGCACCCCATAACCTCCAACACAGCCATAGAACACATGTCACTTCTGCACCTCCATAACCCCCAAAACAGCCATAGAACACATGTCACTTCTGCACCTCCATAACCTCCAACACTGCCATACAACAAAACTACGTCACTTCTGCACCTCCATAACCTCCAACACAGCCATAGAACACATGTCACTTCTGCACCTCCATAACCCCCAAAACAGCCATAGAACACATGTCACTTCTGCACCTCCATAACCTCCAACACAGCCATAGAACACATGTCACTTCTTCACCTCCATAACCTCCAACACAGCCATAGAACACATGTCACTTCTGCACCTCCATAACCTCCAACACAGCCATACAACAAAACGTCACTTCTGCACCTCCATAACCCCCCAACACAGCCATATAACAATGGTAAAGGTGTCCCACAACCTATAAGTTCATAGGGGAGCGAGGCATCAGAGACCTCAGCTTCTCTAAGGGCCAGCACATTGAATCCCATCTCCTCTCCTATCTCTTCTCTCCATCTCTTCGCCCATCTCCTCTCCCTCGCTGCTTTACCTTCCCTGTCTCGAAAGAGGGCAGGTATCCATTTACAGCTGGGTGAACTGGGGGACTGTACTGAAACCAAGGCGCACAAACAGCCACCCATCCGACTGGTAACCACGCTGGATGCTGCTTAACCTTAGCTGGGGGAAAGCGAGTGCTCCGACCACTGAGCTATCCTGTCCCCTACATGAGGATAACATCAAAAAATATATATACATATTATTCTTCGTCGTTGAATACTCAGACAGCAACCATTCTTGTCTATCATCTTCTTCTTCTTCTTCTTCCTTTTTTGTCACGTTTCTCCCAAGGGAGGTTTGACATTGATGAGCATGAGTGAAAATGCGTCGCGCTGCCGTTAAGCGCCTGACAAGTCAGGCCCAGCACATCCGACTTCAGCGTGGGAGAAAACTGTAATATTGAAAGTTGTAACAGAGTGGAGATGTTTGATCTACCACAACTCTGTGCAACTTGTCAGCTACCACAGCGCAGTTCACAACAGTGAAGAACAGTGGCCTCTGTACAGAGGCTGCGTCCATTCTACATTCTAGCGCGTGGGCAACGTGTACGCAATGGAGAGGTTTAAACCACCACCCAATGAAACAAGAGTGTCGCACAATTTGCTGATGTGTCCATATTTAGAAACACAACGCTGCGACAGGACTCTGTTCACATGGGAGGTAATCTAATTACCCCCCTGTCACAGAGTCTTTCTGGGGAAAAAGGGCAGGAGAATGGACCAAGAAGGCAGAAAACAGATCTGAAGGTGGTGGTGACAGGAAGAAGAAAAGGAACAAGGCAGAAACAAAGAGAGAGGGATAGAAAAGAGGGAATTCCTTGCTGATGATTTCCAGAAGGTGGGGCTGCTATTTATACTGACAAGCCCCCGGCATCCCCAAATGGGGGGAAATAAATAAACAAGTAGATAAATAGATTTTTAAAAATATAGTAAGTATGTACAGAAGAAACTCCACAAAATATAAGTGATTTAAAAAATACTGCATTTAACAGAATACATGATCCGTAATGTCATAGTCATAGTTACACACATGTATACCAGCTCACACAGACACACATACACATACGCACACATGCGATCACACACACACACACTCACACCTGTACACACCTGTGCGAAGTAATCTTCATCCTTAAAGGTAATCTTTGCGTTGCCAGACTGCCTGATGCTGGTGGGAAAATCCACAGCCTCTTCTTTCTCTGCAACACACACACACACACACATATATACACACACACACATATACACATATATATACACATACACACATATACACACATATATATACACACACACATGTACACACACACATGCATACACATACATATAATAATAATAATAATGTATGGAATTTATATAGCGCTGAATCTTGTAAAGCAACAAATCAAAGCGCTCAGATTTTATTTCATACCACTTTAAGTCACGGCAGATTTCTCTCCGTGAAATTCGGGCTGCTCTCCCCGGGGAGAGCAGGAGAACGCGTCGCCACTTAGCGCTGCGCCACCCTTTCACCCTTTCACCCTTTTTTTTTTTTTTTTTTTTTTTTTCTGCAGCTGTATTTGTTTCCCTATCAGAGTGGCTTTTTTCTAAGAATTTTGCCAGGGACAACTCTCTTGTTGCCGTGGGTTTTTTTTACGTGCGCTAAATAATTACGTGTAACACACGGGACCTCGGTTTATCGTCTCATCCGAAAGACTAGCGCCCAGACCACCACTCATGGTCTAATGGATGGGGGAAAAATTTCCGGTCCAAACGGGGTACGAACCGCCGCACACTTCAGACCCGGACTTTTCGCTTTCTAGACAGGCGCGTTACCTCTAGACCACCGATCCACCATATATACACATACACACATATATACACATACACAAGCACACACATATAAACACATACACACATATATACACAAGCACACACATATATACACATACACACACTCTTTTCCTTCTTTTATCACTCCTTGGCTAGAGCTCCAAGGATCACCAATGCTGAGATGTTCACACATGCTGCCATTTTTTCCACTCTCCACTGACACATCTGCACAGTCTCCATGCCCCATGTGTGGCGCGCAGACTGAAGATGAAATGCATTTTTTTGTTTGATTGTAATTCGTACGATGACATCCGTCAGAAATGCCTCATATTTAATGAAGAAATGTCAAGAATTAGAGATATATAGTTAGCATTCTCTTGATCGAAGATGAAGAATTTCTAAAATCACTTGCAAAATTTATCTCCCTTGCTTGGGACAGCAGAAAAAAGAAAACTGCAGCTAGGCCTAAATGATATACCTTTTCAATGTAATACTAATTTGTTTTCCATATCTGAGGAATATGATTTCCATTGGCTAAACTGCCTTATTTGAATGTGAGGGTCGGGTGGTCGATCTGTCCTACACTGTTGCTGATTTGTAGGTAACATGACACTGGTGTGAGTGTGAGTGTGTGTGTGTGTGTGTGTGTGGTGCGTGCGTGCGTGCGTGCGTGCGTGCGTGCGTGCGTGCGTGTGTGTAGTGTGTGTGTGTGTGTATGTGCAAGCTTGTGATAACAATTAATGTATGATAAAAATAAATGCATTCGGTTGAATGTAGTTATTGGAGATGCCTTTTCCTCTTTCGGTTTTCATTATTTCCGTGTTGCAAAAAGCATATTGTTTAAATTGTGTTCATACTGTGCTCCTTGCCAAAAAGACTGTATTGTTAATGGCAATAAATTACTTTCAGTGTTCAGTGTTCTCTCTCTCTCTCTCTCTCTGCATTCCCCTACTAAGTGGGGGTGCACAGTGCTCAGTCTCCCTCAACATACCTGTTTCTCTTCTTCTTCTTCTTTTCCAAACACTCAGACAACAACTGTTCTCATCTGTCGTATGAGCAAAAATGCGTTGCATGCTGCCGTTAAGGGCCTGACAAGTCAGGCCCAGCGCGTTCGTTTTCGGCATGAGAGAGGCGTCACCTTTTAAGCCCTTCCCGAGACAAGGCAGGAGAATGGACCAAGAAGGAGGCGACAGGAAGAAAAAGGAACAAGGTTTACAGTCACATCCGCAGGGACTTTCAGGGAGGAGTGGAGTGGAGTGGAGTGGAGTGGAGTGGGTACTGACGTCAACTCCGGGGTCAACTTCCCTCACACAGGCAAGCCCCTCCATGGTGGCCCCCACACTGGGCAGGCTGTCTGTCAGTCAGATCACCACCTCCAGCCACTAGGCTGTCCCCCCCCCCCCCCCCCCCCCAACCACCTCCTCCACCCCTCTCTGCCCCCCCCCCCAACCCCACCCACCTCCTCCACCCCATCACCCACCACCTCCTCCCCCCCACCCACCCCACCTCCTTCCCCCCACCAACCTCTTCCTCCCCCCCCCCCCCCCTGCCCCCCCTCCACCCCCCCACGCCACCTGTTGTGATTCAGCGTAGAAAGCGATTTCTTAACACTATCCCTACGTTAAGGAAGAGGTCCCCTCTTTCCCAGTACACGTGCACTGTGCGCATTTGTATCCTACTGTAACCCAGTAGTGGGTGATGTTGTTATTGTTATTATGAGTGAGTGTAGTTAATACATGATTATGTGTGTGTGTGTGTGGGAAAGAAATAAGTCTGTCTTCTAGTCAATGGTCTTTAAAACATTGAATTCATATATTGGTGTATGGTGTGGGTGTGCGTGGGTGTGTTTGCACACGCACGCACGTGCGTGTGTACGTGTTGCGTACATAATAAGTTTTTATGTCTTCTAGTCAATGGGTCTTTTTGGGGAGGTGGGTTTAACATTGTGTTCACAGTTGGCGTGTGTGTTTATTTATTTATTTATTTATATTTATTTATACCACTTTAAGTCACGAGATTTCTCTGCGTGAAATTCAGGCTGCTCTCCCCGGGGAGAGCACGTCGCCACAAGAGCAGCGCCACCCTTCTTTTTTTTTTTTTTTTTTTCTCTGTGTGTGTGTGTGTGTGTGCGTGTATGTGTGTGTGGGGGCGCATGCGCGCGTGTGTTCATGACATTTTTATTTGAAGTCATTTTGGAATGTTTTAATTAATCAATATGAAATATAGCTTTTTTGTGTCTTTTGAGATTTTTGATGTGTATCAATCTGCCTGTCAGTGTTGTAATTGCCCTTCATGGGATGATTAAAGCGTTTTTGACTTGACTTTGACTTGACTTGATATGGAGGGAAGGGCTAGTAGATGGTTGGTTACCCTACAGCGGGTTAGAAAAAGGTAAAGGAGTCCCATAACCTATAAGGTTGTAGGGAAGCGAGGCGTCAGAGACCTCACTTCTCTAGGGCCAGCATGTTGAGGGCGGCGCCCATCTCCTCTCCCTCGCTGCTTTACCTTCCCTGACCCTAAAGAGGGCAGGTACCCATTTACAGTTGGGTGAACTGGATGACTACTGAAGCCAAGGCGTCGCGCAAACGGTCACCCATCCAACTGGTAACCACGCTCGACGCTGCTTAACTTGGCTGGGGGAAAGCGAGTGCTCCGACCACTGAGCTATCCCATCCCCATAGCGGGTTACCCGTAGGGAAAAGGTGAATGCGTTTACCTGTGATCGCCTGCACAGCCACCCGCAGGTACCCCTTCACGTCGCCCTTGTCGTTGACGATGGCCACCCGGTGAACCAGGGGTACAGGGTAGTACAGGTTGCTCAGTGTCCGGTTGAAACGAGGCACACCTGTGACAGCGTGTGTGTCGGGTAGTGGTGTACACGTGCATCAGGTCACAAAGGCTCTGACACACCACACACAGACAGAAGCACACAATGTAGGACATGCGTATGTGTGTGTGTGTGTGTGTGTGTGTATACACGTACAAGTGCAGATCTTTTTAAGGCTGTGTGTATGTGCTCGCTTGCATGCATGCACGCACACACACAGGAGCACACAGATTGTAGGACAATCGTCATGTGTGTAGGATGTGCAGTGTGAGTGATATAACATTACAAGTGCAGATCTTTAAGGCTAAGTGTAGTGCTCGCTTGCATGATGTGCACGCACACACACGGAGAACACAGATGTGGACACACACACACAACACACCGACACACTCACACACAACACTACATGTGGACATGTTATATGACACACTTCAAGAAAAAGCAGCAAAAACACACAAACACCACACACTTCGCAAAGACGTGTATAATTATAGTATTAAATTATTTTAAACAAGATAAGCAGGTGAAAACAAGTCAAATCCTCCCCGACCCCCTCCCCAATGCAGTGCTTAACGGGTTAAGTAGCCAATGTTGCTTTCGGGCATTAACACAATCTACACAGTAGCACAGTCAAATACCCGTCCTCGCCTTCTTCTGCATTTCTTACCGGTGGGTTTCACAACGTGCCAGGTCATCTATCTGTGCTTGTGTACACACTTCAACTGAGGTCTGCCTGATGCTGGGCTAATCAGTCCAAACATTCCCAACTCAGAGCACCCTGATTCATTGTCACAGGTGCTCGTGGTATGTTTGTGTTCCGTAACCACCGAATCCTGAATGAGTTACCATATTATTGATATTTTGATGTTGTTACTTTTCAATAACACGATGCACTGCAGGTCGCCTGAAGCTTACTGGGAGCGATCGTGAAATTCCCCTCACTTAATCCACCGACATCGACCCGAATTCAACCCTGACTTCATGTGGTACCCCAAGTCTAGCGGTTCTACCGCTTGTGCTTAGCGTCTGGTGTACTGTTTCCTATATCATGTTCCAGTGTATATCATTTCTCTCTTTATTACTTTATTCTTTTCTTCCTTTTCAAGAAATAAACAGTCATTTCAAGCGCCACATTTCAGCGCGGTGATTTCGGCGTGCATTTACAGCGACGTACAGTTAGGCGTACATTTTAAGCCCGTACAGTTTCAGTTTTGTGATTGTATCTCTTTGTGTTTGTTAGTTTGTAGTCGTTCTGTCGGTGTGGTGTTGTGTTATTGTGCTTGTGTGTGTGTGTGTGTTGTGTGCGTGTGTTGTGTCTTCTTTTCTTCTTTCTCTCCCCTTTCCCGTTTCTTCTTTTTGTGTCACCAGCACCGAAAGTACAAAGCTACAAAAACGTGTCAAAACCATCATCTTGCGTTACAACGCAGGGGATCGTTCTCTCATGGACACGATGGAGGGCATTGCTTTTGCATTCATGTTTTAGGAGAGGCACCAAACGATGCATATTCAGTGATATTCAGTGATTTTAATTTTTCATGTGATTTTATCTTTAAAGTTCAATTAAAAAAGAACTCAAAGTTCAATTAAAAGAAAGAACTCAAGAAAGACGAAGTGAGTGTTGGTTATATTCCTCTGTGTGTGTGTGTGTGTATGTGTGCGTGTGTGTGTGTGTGTTTATGTATTTAGCTAGTTTCCCCCCCCCCTCTCTCTCTCTCATGCTGTTTGGCGCTGAAATGCACGGCGCTGAAATGCACGGCGCTGAAATGTTGGCGCTGAAATGTTGGCGCTGAAATGTCATGGAACCTCAACACATGGTATTTCCGTCTACAACCACTACATGTGAAGAGACGTTTAACTGAAGGTATCCTCCAGTCCACGTACCTGCCCACCAGCCTGAACCAAGGGAAGCGATCGTAGAAAGGGTCGCCCCCGGTCATGGTGTCGATGGCGGGTTCAGGGGTCGACGGCGACTTCTCCGCCTCGTTGTGGTACATCTCTCGCATCAGGTCCAAGCGTTGCCTGTGGCACACACACACACACACACACAGGTATCATATCACACCGTCTAATATCACTAAAAGTGAACAGACGTAAAATTGAAGTCAACACCACAGGTATCATCCACATACCAGCGCTTACATCTTTTCCCCCCCCAACAACATGAGATACAACTTACAAGCATAAGGAAGCCGGAAATTTCCATTCCATTTAACGATTTTAATGACATTTTGATATTTTTATGCCAAGTTCTTGGCAATTGGTCTGAATTTGATGCGGTGCATGTGTTATGCATTCACATGTGTAGATATATATATATGTTTAGACATACGTTTTCTTGTCTAATATCACTTTAAGTGAACAGACATAAAATTGAAGACACATAAATGTGTTTTTATGTGCACATATTCAAAATTGAGAAAGTAAACCCAGTTGCTGTTTCACACACACACATCAGATACAGATATATAGCACATGCCAGTACACACACACACATACACACACACACACAAAGGGCACTAAACAGTCACACACACACACACACACACACACACACACACACAACACACACACAAAAGGGCACTAAACAGTCACACACACACCACACACACTCAAAAGGCACAAAACATTCTCTCTCTCTCTCTCTCTCTCTCTCTCTCTCTCTCTCTCTCTCCTCTCTCTCTCTTCTCTCACGCACACACACACACACAGAGATAAATCTAAAAAACATAGACATGGAAACAGATTGAGAAATACCTACAACCAACAGAAAATATCTAAAGCACCAGAAAATAAACGATACCCCCCCCCCCCCCCCAAAAAAAAATGCAAACCCAAACAAACAAACAAACAAAAATACCCAAGCCACAGCTAACACAGACAAATTGCACTGATGGAAACATCACTACACTACACACACACACAACACATACACACAGTGACTACACACACAGACACACACACACACACACACACACACACACACACACTACACACACACACACACTACACACACACACACATACACAGACACTACACACACTACACAAACACACACACACTACACAAACACACACACAAACACACACACACAGTGACTATACACACAGACACACACACACACAGACACACACTACACACTAACACACACACATACACTACACAAACACACACATACACAGACACTACACACACTACACAAACACACACACACACTACACAAACACACACACACTCACACACACACTACACACAAACACACACACACACACACTACACAAACACACACACACTCACACTACACACACACACACACAAACACACACACACAGTGACTATACACACAGACACACACATACACAGACACACACTACACACAAACACACACACACATACACAGACACTACACACACAAACACAAACACACACACACTACACAAACACACACACTACACAAACACACACACAGACACACACACACTACACACACACACACACACACCACACAGAAACACACACACACAAATTTGACAAAACAACTTCCACCTGAAAAACACCAAATATACATCAAGATCTCATAATAACTTGAATAATTATCATCATAATAACAATAACAAGAGAGGAGAAAGATACACCGCTGGGAAAAACAATGACATAATACAATAAAGAATGAACAGATGAAATAAAACAGAATCAAATATAACCCAAAACAACAAGCTGAATATCATCATAATAACAAATAACAACAGAGAAGAAATATACACATTAAAGAAAAACACTAACATAATAGGATTAAAAAAAAATATTTTAAATACAAAAAAAAACTTACTCAAACAGTAAATATACTCAACACCCACAACATTCAAAACCATAATACCCCCCATACATAATGTTGTGAAACAATGCATCTACATATGCCGATAAACCACAACAACAACAACAACAATAAATAATCATCTACAAACAATGCTTTAGCTCACTAAACAAAACACACACACACACACACACAAAATTATAATAATAGAAAACATAACAAAATACACCAAGACAGGTCAAGTAAAAAAAAATATTTTAAAAAACGAACACACAATAATTACAAACATACAGCCTGAAATACACAGGCAGGTCTGTGCTTATTTCTCTTCTTTTTTGTTTTGTTGTTTGTTGTTGTTTGTTGTTGTTGTTGTTGTCTTCTATCTGGTTCCTCAGTTAAGAGCTCCACGGTTCACCAACGGTGAAATTTTGCATAGTACATGACCGTGTCCACCCACTGTCTTTAGGCAGCCATAATCCAACTTCACAGGATGGTGTCTAAACATGACGCCAGTGTCATCATCAATGCCTTTGTGCCTTATTGGCACGTAGGGCAGCAACAAAAGTTCTCCACTCCTGTCTGTCCTGGGCCAGCCTCTAAATGGTTCCCCAGGTATGTTGGAAGGTCTTCAGCTCTGCTTCAACAGTCCGACGCCAAGTGTTCTTGGGTCGTCCTCGTTTGCGTTTTCCCTCTGGTGTCCAGTGGAGGGCTGTTCGGGCGATGTTTCCCTGTTCCCGACGGCAGATATGCCCTATCCATCCCCATCGCCTATGCATGATGATGTTGTCCATGCTTTCTTGGTTGCAACGGACAAAAAGTTCTTGGTTGGAGATGGTCTCAGGCCAGAAGATGCGCAAGATTCTTCTGAGATTCTTCGTGTGGAATGTGGATAGTTTGTCGAGGTCACTCTCAGTCATCCTCCAGCACTCCGAGCTCTGGTATAGTCTTAGTTTGGTTCTGGTGCTGTACTGGGACGATTTCCACACATTGTTCAGATTTCTATAAGCATTTCTTGCTTTGCTAATCCGGTTCTTGATGTCGCTGCCTGCTCCGCCGTCATGCCTAACAGTGCTCCCGAGGTACGTGAACTCTTCAGTTGTTGGTAAATCTTCTCCATTCACTGTGACCGGTGAGGGGTTCTGAACGTTCAATGACACCAGTGTGCAGGCTTTTTTTCTTCTTTTTTTCAATTCTGTCATCTGCTCCTTCTGGCAGGCAATGGCCTACTCTTAAGTAAGGTGGAACAGGTTTCAAAGCGTGTGCGTGGTGTTCTTCGTGCGTTCATACAGGGGACCTTGGGTTTCTCATTCAAAGGGGGGGGGGAGTGGAGAGAGTACAGATCTTAACTCTAGGGGGGAAAATCCTATCTAACAGGCGCTTCAGTGATGGCTCGAACCCAGGCTGTCAGATTACGAGCGCAATGCTCTAACCACTAGGCTATTCCGCCCCCTCCCCTCCCCCCCCCCCCCCCCTCCATTTTTCAGTGAAATCATCGGTCAGTTTTTCTTTCAATTTCCTGCAGACATGACCTGTGACCTGTGATCCTTTATATGCGATAAATGCAAACGATTCTCAATGAATATTCATCACATTTTCCAACCAGAACTCGGGATTTCTTTGTCAGATTCAGAAAAAATATCTCAACACTGAAATTCTAAAACCAAAACAAACAAAAAATAAAAACAACAACAACAAACACATACACACACAGCAAGAAGCTATGATACACAGACAACACAGAAAGATGGGAATAAAATCTTATCAGAAAAGATTTCATGTACCTTCAATACAAACAACATGGAGAGACAAGGGAGATAAAAATCCAATTTTTAAAAAAAAAACACAAACACACCAAAAAAACCCAAAAAAAACAACAGCCCAGGAATAGACCCTGACCTTCCTGACAAAAGGTTCATGAAAGAGAAGACGTTTTGCTGTCGGTACACAGACAGGCACTGAAAAATACTCTGCTTGGCTTTCGGAGAGTCCGGGGAATGATCCTCATCGCGTGCGATGCGCATGAGTTCCAACCGATATCTACGGGTAGGGGAGAGAACCATGCAGCATGGGACAGAACAAAACAAGTTACCCAACCTGCCACGATTTGAGATGTGATGAAATACAACGCAATGCCGGTTTATGTCTCCTACACCGAAGCAATCTTCCCATCTCTTGTCTCTTGCAGATTCTGATTTCTCTAACCCTCATGAAGCTTTTTTTTCTTTATACAACAAATCTGATTTGTTAAAGCAGCAACACATACATTTGTTTTCTATTCGACAAATTTTAAGAACCGTATGACTTTTGTGTAAGTAAAAGTAAAGGTCTTCCCATAACCTATACGGTCACTGGGGAGTGAGGTGTCAGAAACCTCAGCTTCTCCAGGGGCCAGCATCTTGAGGGTGGTACCCATCTCCTCTCCCTCGCTGCTTTACCTTCCCTGACCCTAAAGAGGGCAGGTACCCATTGACAGCTGGGTGAACTGTGGAACTGTACTGAAGCTAAGGCGCGCAAATGGTCCCCCATCCAACTGGTAACCACGCTCGACGCTGCCTAACTTTAGCATGGGAAGAGCAAGTGGTCTGACCACCGAGCTATTCATATTACAGTGTATTATAACTGACTCACAAAACAGCTAAATCATTGCACATTCTTCTTGTGTGCTGCCTCATTTCAAGAATCTCTACCTGAACTTCTGCCCACAATTTTCTGTAATCCTGAACTTTTTGCTGAAACTTTTACACGCACAAAAAAACCCACACACTCAAAAATTCCCAAATGATCAATCATGAATGCGATCTTGTTACAACAATGAAGTGTGTGTGTGTGTGTACATGTGTGTGTGCATGGCATGCATGCATGTATGCGTGCATTTATGTGCATATGCACATACAGATTTGTGTGCATACTTATGTATACATATGAGCGCACATACGCATAATTGCATGAGCAAATGAATGAGTGAGATGAAAGAAAGAGAGAGGGACAGTCAAGACATTTTAGAACACACAGACAGATATGAAAGAGAGCGAGAGAGGCATGGAAACACACACACACAGATGAACACACACACAGACAAACAGATGAACACATACACAGACACACAGATGAACACAGTCTAAAATCACTAAATGTGAATAGACGTTAAACTGAAGATATCACAGATGAACACAGACACACACACACACACAGATGAATACATACACACACAGAGATACATACACACACAGATGAATAAACACAGAAACATCAGCAGCAAGACAGACAAAGAAAACAGACAAAGAAAACAGACAAAGAGAGAGGAACAGACAGAACAGACATGGCGACAGAATGACAAAGAAGGAAACTGGACCCGAGAAAGACAACAAAACAAAAGCTGATACTGAAGAGGAGAACAAAGACCAGACACAGAGAGTGTGTGTTGGTAGGGACAAGATAGCCTAGAGGTCAGAACATTGCGCTCGCAATCTGACGACCCAGGTTCAATTCCCGTTCAAGGGGATACTTTCCCCTGGAGTTAACATCAGTGCAGACTCCACTCTCCCCAAAAGTCTTTCGGATGAGACTATAAACCGAGGCCCCGTGTGCGAACACAAACAGAACATCTTGCGCACGTGTTAAATCCTGTTCCGCTTTTTGTAAGAGTAGGCCATTGTGTGCCGGTGGGAACAGATGACAAAATTTACAAAACCGCATACAAACAGGGACTGAAGGTAAAAAGCAGATAAGTGCTTATTCCATTATCCTCAATACAAAAGAATAAAATAAATAAATAAAAATAAATGACAGGAAATGAGAGATTCGGAAAGAGAGAGAAGAGGGGAAGGGTTTTATTTATTTATTGCTTTTTATTCTTTTATATTGAGGATAATGGAATAAGCACTTATGTGCTTGTTTACATCCAGTCCCCCTGTGTATGCGGTTTTGTAAATTCTGTCATCTGTTTCCACTGGCACACAAATGCCTACTCTTACGAAAAGCGGAACAGGATTTAACATGTGCGCAAGATGTTCTGCATGCATTTACACACAAGTCCTCAGTTTATAGTGTCATCCTAAGGACTTTTGGGGAGGGTGGCGTCTGCACCGATATCAACTCCAGGGGAAAATATCCCCCTGAACGGGAATCGAACCCGGGTCATCAGATCGCAAGCGCAATGTTCTAACCACCAGGCTATCCCATGGGTGGGTAAAGGAGGGCAGACAGCCTAGTGGTTAGAGCGTTGCGCTCGTGATCTGACAGCACAGGATCGAGCCACCACAGAGGCGCCCCTTTTAGGGGATTTTTACCCCTGAGTTAACATCAGTGCTGACTCCACTTCCCAAAAGTCCTTTGCATGAGACTATAAACCGAGGCCATGTGTGTGAACGCACGTAGAACATCTTGCACGCATGTCAAAAACCCATTCCAACTTTTTAAAAAATATACCCTTTTGTGCCGGTAGAAGCGGGTGACTTTTTTTTTTTAATGCACACACACCTGGTGTCCTGTTTAGACATCATCCCTGAAGTCAGAATGTGGCTACCTTCATGGTGGGTAAAAATGATCGCATATGCAAAAATCTCACCATCGGTGAACCTTGGAGCTCTAGCCGAGGAGCGAGCAAACAAACAAACAAAGACTGGAGGGAGAGAAGATGTAGAAAGGATGGTGAACATATACTGCAAGAGCTGGACAAACCATAACAGACAACAACGACAAGAATATGAATCGTACAAAACCAAACCAATGATAAACTGTTGTCAACAAAACAAAAACAGATCGAAGAACCGAATTCTCCCCAAAGCAAAACTCCCAACTGAACAAATGTGATGAAAACGTTTAAGAAGGAAACAAACAAATGAACAAACAATGGAATGAAACCCATCCAAAAAAAAAAAAAAAGACATGAAACCCATCAAAACAATGGAATGAAACCCATCGAAAACAATGGAATGAAACCCATCAAAAACAAACCATGACATGAAACCCATCAAAAACAATGACATGAAACCCATCAAAAACAATGACATGAAACCCATCAAAAACAATGGAATGAAGCCCATCAAAAACAATGACATGAAACCCATCAAAAACAATGGAATGAAACCCATCAAAAACAATGACATGAAACCCATCAAAAACAATGGAATGAAGCCCATCAAAAACAATGACATGAAACCCATCAAAAAACAAAACAATGACATGAAACCCATCCAAAACAATGACATGAAACCCATCAAAAACAATGGAATGAAGTCCATCAAAAACAATGACATGAAACCCATCAAAAAAGAAACAATGACATGAAACCCATCCAAAACAATGACATGAAACCCATCAAAAACAATGGAATGAAGCCCATCAAAAACAATGGAATGAAACCCATCAAAAAACAATGACATGAAACCCATCCAAAACAAACAAACAATGGAATGAAACTGATATTTAAAAAAAAACAACCACACACACAGCAACATTGGAATGACAAGTGAAGCAGTGCGTGATGAGAAAAATGAAGTGGGATGTTTTTTAAAAATGGATAAAAAATAAAAATGATAAAAATGAATTAAAAAAAAAAACCAGATTAAAAAACCCACATCGCCTAAAACAATGACCCTACCCTCTTCCGACAAAATTGTCCAATGTGACCCCCCACCCCCACCCCATCAGTCACACTGTGCTGGAGGTCAATTTTTAACTGTTAGCATGATGTGCAATATTAAAAAAAAAAAATTTTAATTCAAGAAAAAAAAAAAAAACCAGATTAAGAATCGGAAAACTCTATGAAAAGTTATTACAAAACTGAAATGTTAAGATACCAGGAAGTGACAAAATGAGAGAAGAACGACTTTTGCATTGTTTACAAAGGGTCTGGATGAGAAGATGAGTGTTTTTAAACATGAAGCAAAAAACAAAAAAAAAACCTATGCCTTGATAGTTCAGGACAAGAAAGCTTATAGCTTTATAATCAACTGAAATGTCAAAACCTACAACCTGACCTGCCTAAACTAACATCTAGCAGAAAAGTGGGTCAGGTGCAGTGCGACTCATTTCATGGTAGAGGGTCACACTTCTCATGAAGCAGGTAAGCTAACATTTAGTCACAGGAGCTGTAATCATGTCAACTGCCTCGTTCTTTCTTTCCTACCTTCCCCAACTTTGCACCTAACCGTCCATCTATCCTTCTCTCCCCCATCACTAACAACGTAATCATAAAGGTTGGAACTCATACGCCCAATGCCTTTCCACACAGACATCTATCTCCAAAGCTTGCAGGTATAAACATGTGAACCGGATAAAGGAACCGGAACCAGAAATGACAAATACTGGCACCAGCACAGGGGGAAAAAGCCGACGTGAAATGACCAAGGAGTTCAAACCGACTGAGATCTGACTGAAGGGGACTCGCTTTTTTGAATGACGAAGGACATGCAGGAGAAATTCTGGGCACAGCTTGTAGACAGATTTTCAAGTTTTCAGAGACACTTTCTTTTTTTTTCTTTCAGAGACGTCAAACATGCAAAATAAGTGTCCGGCCCCTGTTTTAAAACATTATCCTTTCCAAAAAAAACATCCAAAATATTCTTCATATACAGCGTGCAAAAATTCAAAAAAGAAACAAAAAGCATATAACAAATATAAGACAAAGGATAACCACCACCACAGACAGACAAACAAAAAAAACAGCCACAGAGATTAATTTTTAAAAAGTACTGATTCAAAACAAAAACAAACAGAACACACAAAAACCAACCCAGAATCAAACAACCAACTGAGGCAGAACAAAAATCTAAGCAAGACACCTAGGAGAGAAACTGAGATGCTTCAACGACATTAAAAAATTAAAAACCGAAAAAACCAAAGACACACTTTGGGGCGGAACAAGGACACAGAGGTTGCTCATACAGACAGCCGGTCAACACAGAAACTGACAGTCCTTGCTGTATAAGATTCAGCACTCTAAAAATTCCATCATAATAATAATAATAATAACATATGGAATTATCACATCAGAACAGCAAAAGGCTTGAATATCAAAACGACAGACGATTACAAAATCATACATAAAAACGTCATAAAAATCAAGGTAAAGGTGTCCCATAACCTACACAGCCGGAGGGGAGCGAGGCGTCACAGACCTCACTTCTCTAGGGCCAGCATATTGAGGGCAGCGGCGCCCATCTCCTCTCCCTCGCTGCTTTACCTTCCCTGACCCTAAAGAGGGCAGGTACCCATTGACAGCTGGGTGAACTGGGGGACTGTACTGAAGCCAAGGCGCACGAACGGTCACCCATCCAAGTGGTAACCACGCTCGACGCTGCTTAACCTTAGCTGGGGGAGAGTGAGTGCTCTGACCACTGAGCTATGCAGCTCCCAAAGACATAGCCATACTCCCCACCCTCCTAATACCTTGTTGACAAAGCATAACCACTGACGGTAACTACTCTTCTCTTTTCATGGAGAGTGCAGGCTGTCACTGTACCGAGAGCTTGTCACGGCTGAAGACCGCCTCAACCTAGCATTTCAAAATGCAACAACACTGTCATAAAAGCCCTGACACGTAGCTTACATCGGTAACTAACTCCCTGAAGTCGGAATGCGGCTACCTGAATGGTGGGTTAAAACGGTCGCATACGCGAAATCTCACCATTGGTGCACCTCGGAGCTCTAGGCGAGGAACAAAAAAAAAAGAAAAAAATATGATAAAAAAAATAACAAAGCTTTTGCCAGGGCCAAATTTCCTTTTTTTTGTTTTTTTTAAATCAAATTTTACCTGACTTATCACCACAATCCTACGCAATCAGCAACTCACTCTCAAACGCTGCCAAGACCAAAAAATCCAAACAAGAAACAGAAAAACCAAAAACCTTGCTTTTATTTTTTTTTGTACTGAGCATCTTCCCAAGGTGTCAAGAGACAGGCAGCTAGTTTTAAACCTCTTTCTTTTCTTTTTTTGTTCCTTGGCTAGAGCTCCCAGGTTCACCAATGGTGAGAGTTTTGCGTGCGCAACAATCGTTTTCACCCACCATTAAAGCAGCTGCATTCCGACTTCAGGGAGAATTTATTTTAACGCCTTAACCCTCATGCGTTCCTTCCTCTCTCTCCTTTTCGACTCTACGTCTATAAAGAAGAGAGGAAGGAGCCAGCATATTGAGGGCAGCGGCGCCCATCTCCTCTCCCTCGCTGCTTTACCTTCCCTGACCGTAAAGAGGGCGAGGTACCCATTTACAGCTGGGTGGTGAACTGGGGGAACTGTACTGAAGCCAAGGCGTGGCGCAAACGGTCACCCATCCAACTGGTAACCGCGCTCGACGCTGCTTAACTTGGCTGGGGGAAAGCGAGTGCTCCGACCACTGAGCTACCCTGTCCCCTGTTTACTGTGTAGATTTGTTTAATGCCCCGAAGTCAAAATAATAATAATAATATAATAATAATAATAATGTATGTGGCTACCTTAACCTTTAGCACTGCATTTGTAGGGGGGGGGGGGGGGAGGGGGGGGGGGGAACTGTACTGAAGCCACAATAACCCCCACCACCACCACCACCACCACCTTCCTTCTTAACCTGAAACAAATAATACTAAAACCTAACACACAAGTAGCAACAGCAGAACTACAAAGGGAGTGGAGGAGAACACAGGGACGGGAGTTGCGTACCGCAGTTTCTCCAGCGACCAGTAGTGCGTGGCCCCGTTCTTGGTGTCCTGCACTTCAATAGCCACCACCGTGCGCGGAAACGGCCGCGGCTCCTCTTCCGGCCGTGACCCGAGTCAGAGGGCAGAAGTTCCGGGGGCAGAGGTGAGTAGAGCGTGTCGGTCAGCAGAACAAACTGGAACTGAACCTGTCCACACACGCGTACAAGACATAATTAATAATAATAATAATGTATGACATTTATATAGCGCTGAATCTTGAAAAGCAACAAATCAAAAGTGGCAGTTTGTTTTTGTCGTTTCTCGACTAAAGCTCCGAGGTTCACCAATGGTGAGATTTAATAATAATAATAATAAATGGAACTTATATAGCGCTATATCTTGCAAAGACAAATCAAAGCGCATGCATTCAACCTAATCTTACACAATCAATGACAAACAATCAATAGTTTAAACAGATATTACAAACATGGTACGCTGCAGGCCAAAATCTATGAAATAAAATTTCAATAGTCAAATGTTTTTCAAAAGCACACACACACACAGGTCATATACTTTAGCAGGGTGATAGGACATGGGTTAGTGAAGGTGGGATAGTTCTAATATGAAACAGGAGGGGGGAAACTTAGGTTTGAAATAGATTTAGGTTTGCTTGCTTGTTGGTTTTTTTTTTTTTTTTTTTTTTTTTTTTTGGGGGGGATCTATATTTTGTTTTTGTTGGGGATTTTTGCAGGATTTTTTTCTTGGGGGGGGGGGGGGGGGGGGGGGGAGGGATGTAACAAGACTTCATAAATCACCATTAGAAAAAGTGTGTGTGCATGTGTGTGTGCTTTTGTGTGTGTGTGTGTGTGTGTGTGTGTGTGTGCACTTTTGAGTGTGAGTGCAGTGCGCGCGTGTGTGCGTGCGTGTGTGTGTGTGTATGTGTGCACGCATGCACCCATACTGGCATCTGTGTATGCATGCATGCTAGCGTGTGTGTATGTTTGTGTATGTGGGCAAGAGGGCAGGTACCCATTTACAACTGGGTGAACTGGGGGACTGTACTGAAGCCAAGGTGTGCAAAAGGTCACCCATTCAACTGATAACCACGCCTGATGCTGCTTAACCCTAGTGGCGCGGTTCCCGGAATATTCCGGTAAAGGCAGGTCTAAGCTGTGTGGCGGATCCCGGAATATTCCGGGATGACGTGGGTGATCATAGTTGAAAGCTTACTTTCGCTTTCAAAGGTCAGCCAATGAATGTTAAGGCCGTTGTAGGCCCGCAGAAAGGGGTGAAGGTCGTTTGACACACACAAGCAACGAAGAATCTGATTGGTTAAGAGTGTATTTTAAATTTTTTTCGGACCAGCCGAGATCGTCTTCAACAAAAATGGTGGCCAGCGTTTGCACCAGAATTTCTTCAAGCGTTTTTCGAGCTTTTTTACAATATTGACAGCGAGGAGGAGTTTTAGAGGCTGGATTTGGTTGAAATAAACAATGAGAGAGACGATGACGTAAAGATTGTGGAATATTTTTGAAAAACTTAGTAAAAATCGATCACGATCGGACTGAATCGAGCGGTGCTAGTTTTGCTGGATGGACTTCTTTGCTACTCAGCGATTTCGACGTCACAGATTGTTTTACTTTATTTTGACGCAACGAGGCTTCGAAATAACTGTTGTTGAGTCAAATCGCTATGCTGCTGAGTACTTTGCATCACATGAAATCAAGCGATCTTTGTATTTTTGTCATAGAAAGCCACTACTTCGCACATTCCACCATGACGGTCGCGATGGCGTCGATCCTGTCGCTGAACTTTTCCGAGTATTTGGTGACCGATAAAGCGATACAAACTCTTTATTTTTTCAAAACTAATGTCAAGAAATAGTGTTTACCTAATCATGACATTTATGCACCGCAAGAACTTTGCTTATCGTGTTAAAATCGATCCGGGGTCCTGACGGTGGAACAGTGATCGGTAGTGCGCACACGATTTTGTTGTTGTTGATTTTTTTTACATAATCATAAACACTGCACACTATTATAAAATTACACTCATTTAAAAGCATATTATCTGTTCTTTCCAGTGATTTATAGCTTAACACATTTAATTCAGTTTTATATATCAATATCAAGGGTTGTTTGAGCCCACCCTGCTCCAAAACAATGCTAGCCAATGTTAATTCAGCCAATAGAAGTGAGGCTTGTTGCTGCATATTCAGCGCTACTAGGGTTAACCTTGGCTGGGGGAAAGCGAGTGCTCACTGACCTTTTTGCCCAGCTCCACACTGATGGCGTTGGCCTCTTTCAGGAAGATGGCGTTTCCCCACAGGTCATCCTGCACAACACACACACACATGCATGCAGCATGCGCACGCACACACGCGCATACGCACGCGCACACACATGCATATCTTTAGATAGATGGCTTGATGAAAAAAAGGCAATTGCACTGCTTATTCAATGTACCATCTGAAAATAAAAGTTTGACTTTGACACATCACTTTTAGTTGAAAGATGTTAAAACAAACACACATGCACGCATACACACACACATGCACACACACACACACACACACATACACACACGCACGCATACATACACATGCATGCACGCATACATACACATGCATGCACGCACACGCACACATCACTTTTAGTTGAAAGACGTTAAAACAAACACACATGCACACACACATACACACACACGCACACACACACATATATCACTTTTAGATGAAAGACGTTAAAACAAAAACACATGCACGCACACACACACACACACACACACACACACACACACATACACTCACACACACACACACGCACACACACACACATGCACACACACAAAACACACACACTCACTCACATACTCACTCACTCACTCACATACAACATATAAGACACACACAAAGACTGAAAGAAAGAGAAGAAGAAGAAGAAGAAGAAGAATATGAAGAAAAAAAGAAGAAGAAGAAAAAAAAACCAGAAGAAGAAGAAAAACAGAAGAAGAAGAAGAAGAAGAAGAAGAAGAAGAACAACAACAACAACAACAACAACAACAACAAGAAAAACAGAAGAAGAAGAGAGAAGAAGATGAAACAGAAAAAGAACAACAACAACAATGAGGAGAGAAACAAAACAACACACACAAAAAGACGAAGAATCACACAAAGCGACAGCCACAAGACCAACAAACAACAAGAACAACAACAGCAACAACAAACAACAACAACAACAACAGCAACAACACAGCCCATGACAGAGAGAGGGGAGGCAACCTACACGAAGGGAGGTAAACTGGTGGAACTTCCACTTGCGGAAGGCCCAGGCCGCCACCTCGTACTCTCGCTCTGTCCACGTCACTTCTGCCACACACACAGCCCACACCACACCAGCCGTTAGCACAACAAACACAACAATATCATACCACACCACGTCACTTCTGCCACAGCCCACACCACACCAGCCGTTAGCACAACACAACACAACAACAACATAACACACCACGTCACTTCTGCCACAACAGCCCACACCACACCAGCCGTTAGCAAACAACAACACAATACACATATAACACACCACACAGCCGTTAGCACAACAACAACAAACAAAACATACCACTCCACGTCACTTCTGCACACAGCCCACACAACACCAGCCGTTAGCAAACAACAACAATACAATAACACACACACAACCACCATCCACCACGTATGCACAACAACCACACAACACACCACGTCACTTTCACACACACACCCACACACACCATATCACACCACTCACTTCTGCCAACACACACACAACACATCACACCACGCACTAGCCAACCACACCACACACAACAACCACGTCACTGCCACCCACACCCACACACACACACTACACACACTCACTCTGCCACACACACGCCACACCCACACCACACCACTCACTACAAGCACACACACACCACCGTAGCACCAACACACAACACAATACACACCACTCACTTTGCACCAGCCACACCACACCAGCCGTTAGCAACAACACACAACAAAACATACCACACCACTCACTCCCACCACCACACCACCACACACTACATCACACAACACACAAAACACACCCACCAGCAGCACACAACAACACAACAACAACACACCCACTCACTCCACACAGCCACACCACACAGCCGAGACAACACAACAACATACACACTACACACCACACCACACCCACCTAGCCACAACACACACCACACCACTCACTATCACACCACACCACACCACCCATACACCCACTCACTTCTCCCACACACACACCACCCACCACCATTCACCACACAACAAAACAACACTCACCCACCACCCACTCACACCACCACATCCCACCACACACAACCATCCACCACATCCACACCCACACACACACCTCACCACACCACACCAACAACCACCCACCACCACTCCACACCACACCACACCACACCACACCACTCCACACCACTCCACCCCACACCACACCACACCACCACCCACTACCACCACCACCACACCCACTCCACACCACACTCCACACCACTCCACACCACACCACACCACTCCCACCACCCACATCCACACCACACACCACACCACTCCACACCACACACCACACCACACCACCCACCACCACACACACTCCACACCACCACCACATCCCCACACTCCCCATCCCACACCCACCACACACCACTCTACCACACCACACCACATCCACCACACCACACCACATCCACACCACATCACATCCACAACTCCCAATCCACACCATCAACACTCACACCACATCCACCCCACCACTCCACACCACAATCCCACCACTACCACACACATCCCCCACTCCACACACATCACACCCACACCCACCCATCCCACACACTCCCACCACATCCACATCCACCACCACACCACATCCCACCACTCCACACCACATCCCACACCACACCACACCACACCACACACTACACAAACCACTCCACACCCCACCACATCCCACCACCACCCCACCACCACACCACACCACACCACATCCACATCCACATCCCACACTCCACCCCACACCACCAACTCACACACCCCCACACCACACACCACACCACTCCCACCACCCACACCCACCATCCACACCACATCCACACACCACACTCCACACACCCACCACTCCCACCCCACACCACCCACCCACACCCTCCCCACCCACATCACCACATCCACACCACCCACAATCCCACATCCCACCTCCACACACCACATCCCACCACCACATCCACACCACCACTCCAACCACACCACCAACCACACCACATCACACACACCCACCACACCCACCTCCACACACACCATCCACCACTCCACACCACATCCCACCAACCACACACATCCACACCACATCCCACCACCACACCACACCAACCCACCACTCCACACACATCACACCACACCACCACACCACCACCCACACCACATCCACCACCACACCCACCTCCACCACCACATCCACTCCCACACACTACCACTCACACCACATCCACACTCACACCACACCACACCCACCACACACACCACCACACACATCAACACCACACCACACCACACCACACACACCACCCCACACCAACACACCCACACACCCACACCACCACCACATCCACATCCACCACCACAAACACACACCCAACACCACACCACCATCCACACCACATCCACCACTCCACACACCCAATCCACCACTCCATCACCAACACCCACATCCACACTCCACACCACATCCATACACATCCACCACACACACCACACCACATCACACCACAGCAACCATGTCTTCACATAGGGGACACAGGGACAGGGCAGCCTGCCTAGAGGTCACAGGGTCATGACCCTGACCTCATCACACCACCCACTACCACCAAGGCACCCACGTGAGATTTGCCCCCCTGGAGTTAACATCGGTACCCTCTCCACTTCCCCTCAACGTCCTTAAGACGAGACTACAAACCAAAGCCCTGTGCGTGTGTGAACGCACGCAGAACATCTCGCACACGTGTTGAAACCCGTTCTGCCTTTCAGAAGAGTAGGCCACTTGTGCCAGCAAGAATGAAAAACACAAAGTCCTTCGGATGAGACTATAAACCGAGGCCCCGTGTGCGAACGCATGCAGAACATCTTGCGCACACGTTAAAGCCTGTTCCGCTGTTCGAAAGAGTAGGTCATTCTGTGCTGGTGGGAAAGGACGACAAAACTTACAAAACCGAATACACACGCATGAATTAAAAAATTAAAAATAAATTTAAAATGTCATCTGAGCGCTTTGATTTGTTGCTTTACAAGTTTCAGCGCTATATAAATTCCATACATTATTATTTTTAGAACCAACCAAAACAAAAACAACAACTTCATGCACCCTGGTGTTGTGTTGAGACATCGTCCCTGAAGATGGAATAAAAAAAAGTATGTTCTTTCGAGCCAGAAGGCCCATAGAGCCGGAGCTTATCCCGGTTTCTGTAGCGTTAAGCGAACTGATGGTTTTTCACCACCCCTGTGACAGGACGCTAGTCTGTCGCCATGAAGATGGAATATGGCTATCTTAATGGTGGGTAAAAAAAAGGGTCGCATACATGAAAATTTCACCTTTGACGAATGTCGGAAATCTAGGCAAGGAACAAACAAAAATGGAACAAACAAAAGCAATTAAAAAGAATAATCAAAATAATAATCTTCACACCCTACTTCTTTTGTTAAGTATATATACTATCCCTTTTCTGCTGACAAAGTGACAAAAGGAAAATGCATTTATTCATACATTTCTTTTTTGGCAAAGTATACATGGTCCTTTTTTTGCCCAGACAATTTTGATGACAGCGGGTCTACAAATAATAATAATAATAATTTTTATATTTTTTAAAAAGGAGCATAAAGACCAATGGCAAGTTGGTTTCATACTGCATAACACCAGTTCAAAATCAAACACACAGTTTCACCTATTTTATCTATTTATTTTTTTTTTTTATAATTCTTTTATATTGAGGATAATAGAATAAGACTTATTTACATCAAGTCCCCGTGTGTATGCGAAATTGTGAATTCTGTCATCTGTTCCCACTGGTACACAATGGCCTACTCTTACGAAAAGCGGAACAGGATTTAACGTGCGCGCAAGATGCACACCTAGTATCTGCATGCAAGCAAACATGCATACAGGTGTACGAGTGTGCACATATGCTCCAATACGTAGTTCATAAAACAGCAGGCGTGTAATAACCTATGCGGGCGTTACAGAGCGAGATATCTGAGACCTCAGCTTCTCTCATACCCAGCATAATGAGGGCGGCGCCCATCTCCTCTTCCTCGCTGCTTTACCTTCCCTGACCCTAAAGAGAGCATGTACCCATTTACAGCTGGGTGAACTGGGGGGGGACTGTACTGAAGCCATCCACGAGATAACCACACTCGATGCTGCTTAACCTTGGCTTGTGGAGAGCAAGTGTCAAACCACTGAGCTATCCCCTCTCCAGCCATCAATCATGATCTAGTTTAACAAATAATGATGTAAAAATAAAAATTAAATCAAAACTACAACCACCTTTTCTTTTTTGGGGGGGAGGGGGGGAGGGAAGGGGGCATCCAAATTTCTTTTTTTTTATTTTTTTGTCATCACTCAAAAGTCTTCAAGGGAATGGAACCAGAAGCTCCCAACCCTATCCCCTACCCACACCACCCACACCCTACCCCCCTCACCTTCCTCTTCGTCTTCGTCGACGTCGAAGAACTGGCTGGTGGCCACGCTGGAGATCATGGAGTTTCTCTCCACCTGCTCCTGCAGACACTGGATGCGACTCTCGTAGTCCTGGCCAACACCACACATAACCACACAATAACCACACACATAACCACACCACATAACAAAATAACCACACACATAACCCACCACATAACCACACTGCCAAAAAGGCAGCAAAACATGATAGCTATTCAACTGTTTTAGATATTCCTCTTTCTCTTCATGAAGGTTATGCTTTGCTTCAAAATGTTTGCTGGAAACATGTGAAAAAGAAACAGGAAGAGGCTGGTTATCCCCAGCATACTTGTTCAGTTCTGGATATTGAGAACATTCTTTGCACTCAGTACGGTTTTCGAAAATCCTGTACTAGAAAAATTGTTTCTCTAATCTACAGATTGAAATTAAATGCCTTTCGAGCAAAATTTGCCAAAAATATACAATGTATATGCGGTGACAAATTTTCTAATGTTCATGTTCTGTATCAATGTCAAGGTTTAAAAACGTTTTTACCATCATTTCAAGATAAGTCTCTGTAGGAAGTTTTAACCAATCCAGAGTTATTATGTGAGATAGCCTTGTCTCTGTTGCAATCCCCAGTATTCTCTTTTTTGTAAAGTATGGTCGTGGGAATCTACATTTTGCTTGTTTCACAGCTGCCGTTACAAGTAGTTCAAAATTGTTTGTTTTCCAACATTAGAGTATTTTTCAATTGTTGTGGATTTTTGTTAATTTTTGTAGTTCTATGCCATGTTTTTTGCAACATACTATTTATATAGATTGGAATAATCTTTTAATGTGCATTCATACCAA
>CM054163.1:5147276-5149776 GCA_028751875.1 Rapana venosa
GGTGGTTATGTGTGTGTGTAGGTGGTTATGTGTGTGTGTTTGGTTATGTGTGGTGTATGTGGTTTGTGTGTGTGTGTGGTTATGTGTGTGTGTGTGGTATGTGTGGTTGTGGTTATGTGTGTGTGTGTGTGGTTATGTGTGTGTTATGTGGTTATGTGTGTGTTGTGGTTATGGGGTGTGTGTATGTGGTTATGTGTGTTGTGTGTGTGGTTTATGTGTTTTGTAGTGTTGTGCCATAATCATGATCTAGTTTAACAAATAATGTTTAAAAAATAAAAATTAAATCAAAACTACAACCCCCTTTTTTTTTTGGGGGGGAGGGGGGGAGGGAAGGGGGCATCCAAATTTTTTTTTTTTTTTATTTTTTTGTCATCACTAAAAAAGTCTTCAAGGGAAAGGGAAACCCAGAAGCTCCCAACCCTATCCCCTACCCACACCACCCACACCCTACCCCCCTCACCTTCCTCTTCGTCTTCGTCGACGTCGAAGAACTGGCTGGTGGCCACGCTGGAGATCATGGAGTTTCTCTCCACCTGTCCTGCAGACACTGGATGCGACTCTCGTAGTCCTGGCCAACACCCACACAATAACCACACACATAACCACACACACATAACCACACACACATAACCACACACATAACCACACACACATAACCACACACACATAACCACACTGCCAAAAAGGCAGCAAAACATGATAGCTATTCAACTGTTTTAGATATTCCTCTTTCTCTTCATGAAGGTTATGCTTTGCTTCAAAATGTTTGCTGGAAACATGTGAAAAAGAAACAGGAAGAGGCTGGTTATCCCCAGCATACTTGTTCAGTTCTGGATATTGAGAACATTCTTTGCACTCAGTACGGTTTTCGAAAATCCTGTACTAGAAAAATTGTTTCTCTAATCTACAGATTGAAATTAAATGCCTTTCGAGCAAAATTTACCAAAAAATATACAATGTATATGTGGTGAAAAATTTTCCAATGTTCATGTTCTGTATCAATGTCAAGGTTTAAAAACGTTTTTACCATTATTTCAAGATAAGTCTCTGTAGGAAGTTTTAACCAATCCAGAGTTATTATGTGAGATAGCCTTGTCTCTGTTGCAATCCCCAGTATTCTCTTTTTTGTAAAGTATGGTCGTGGGAATCTACATTTTGCTTGTTTCACAGCTGCCGTTACAAGTAGTTCAAAATTGTTTGTTTTCCAACATTAGAGTATTTTTCAATTGTTGTGGGTTTTTGTTAATTTTTGTAGTTCTATGCCATGTTTTTTGCAACATACTATTTATATAGATTGGAATAATCTTTTAATGTGCATTCATACCAACGTGTGTGGTTGTGTGTGTGTGTGTGTGTGTGTGTGTGTGTGTGTGTGTGGTTATGTGTGTGTGTGTGTGTGTGTGTGTTTGTGTGTGTGTGTGTGTTTGTGTGTGTGTGTGTGTGTGGTGTGTGTGTGTGTGTGTGTGTGTGTGTGTGTGTGTGTGTGTGTGTGTGTGTAAGTGTGTGTGTGTGTAAGTGTGTGTGTGTGTGTGTGTGTGTGTGTGTGTGTGTGTGTGTGTGTGTGTGTGTGTGTGTGTGTGTAAGTGTGTGTGTGTGTATGTTTGTGTGGTTATGTGTGTGTGTGGTGGTTATGTGTGTATGTGTGTGGTTATGTGTGTGTGTGTGGTTATGTGTGTGTGTGTATGTTTGTGTGGTTATGTGTGTGTGTGTTTGTGTGTATGTGTGGTTATGTGTGTGTGTGTGTGAGTGTGTATGGTTATGTGTGTGTGTGTGTGTCTGTGTGTGTGTGTGTGTGTGTGTGTGTGGTTATGTGTGTGTGTGTGTGTGTGTGTGTGTGTGTGTGTGTGTGTGTGTGTGTGTGTGTGTGTGTGTGTGTGTGTGTGTGAGTGTGTATGGTTTGTGTGTGTGTGTGTGTGTGTGTGGTGTCTGTGTGTGTGTGTGGTTATGTGTGTGTGTGTGTGTGTCTGTGTGTGTGTGTGTGTGTGTGGTTATGTGTGTGTGTGTGTGGTTATGTGTGTGTTGTGTGTGTGTGTGTTGTCTCTGTGTGTGTGTGTGTGTGGTTATATGTGTGTGTGTCTGTGTGTGTGTGTGTGTGTGGTTTATGTGTGTGCAGAATTTCCTTATGTCAGGTGCCTGGAGGAATAAACAGGATCCCCACCTTCAGGAAATTCTGCGTTAAGAATTCCCTCTTTTCTGTCCCTCTCTTTCCTTCTGCCCCGTTCATTTCCTTCTAGTTGCCTCCTTCTTGTCTATTTTCTGCCTTCTTGGTTCATTCTCCTGCCTTTTTTTCCCAGAAAGACTTTAAAAAAAGGTAACTGTTTTCTCCCACGTCAAAGATGGATGTACTGGGCCTGACTTGTCAAGCCCTTGACGGCAGCACAACGCATTTTCAATCATATGACAGAACAACAATAGTTGCTGTCTGAGCGTTCAACTATGATGATGAAGAAGAAGAAGAAGAAGAAGAAGAAGAAGAAGAAGAAGAAGAAGAAGAAGAAGA
>CM054163.1:5152276-5187276 GCA_028751875.1 Rapana venosa
TAGAAATGTTATGGCAGCTGAGAATTCTTCAATCCTGGCATCTTCAGTTACCACAGACCCAGCAGTGCAAGACTCCCTTCAGGGCCGAGCCACACAGAATCAACACACTTTTTTCTTCATTTAATTTCTACTGTGAATCATCCGTTTCTTGACTTTCTGACAGCACCGTTCCACATCAATTATGGCAGCTTTATATTTAACAAGAATTCTTTAATGAAATTCACAGCCATTAGCGAAGAAATGACAGCTGATGGAAAAGCTCTGGATGGAATCGGAGAGTTGACAAATATACGAGGAAAAGAGGAGGGGACCCAGCACATGTCCTTTAGGAACACCACGCAAAAAAGAGAAGGATCAGCAGATACACCGCGTTTCATCTCAATGCACAAAGATATGTCTTTTAGACATGGACAAACTTGCACCAAAACTGTGTATCTGAGATAACTTTCGATAAATCTCCTTAAAACCTGTACATGGTCAGCAGTATCAAATGCTGCACTCAAATCAAGAAGAACAGAAATCACCAGAATCAACAATCAAAAAACAAATCATTGACAGCATGAAGTGATATTTCAGTTCTGCAGGCAAGGCTGTATGCAGACTAGAATTGAGCATACATGGCATATTCATCGCAAGCATTTGCCTTTCCTAATTTACCACAGAACGTTAAAGAAGTTTGGATACATTTGGAAGGTTTGAGGCAAGATAGCAGTCACTCAGGATTTGATTACTACAGGGTTGAGGAGAATCGACAAGGAGTTGAAGAAAAATGACTGGTGATTGCAGCCTCTTTCAGTGTAAGATTAATAAGATTTCATCTGTTTTTGCCAAAGTACTGAGTGAAAAATCTGTTAGTTTTCAACTAAACTTGAGTGGTTAGGGTTTGGGATTCAGGCAAACACGTGTACAGACACATATACATATGTTCATATATATGTGTGCACACATTCATGCATACAGGCATGAAGATCTGTGTTTTTTATACAGTATAGTGGTACGCACCCTCTTCCCCCAACCCACACATGTATGCACATGTATGCATGCACACATGCATGTGTATATACACATGCATGTAAACACTTGCACGGATGCACACACACATACACACATTCACTCACTCACAGAAAAATATAGAATTAGTGAGAAAATGTTAAATCAAAAAGAAAAGATAGAAATGAAGGAAGCAAGCGATGTAGGTTCAACAAAATAAGTAAGAACCCAAAAATACCGGTATTGATACAACAACAACACACAACAACAACTCCATTATGTGTAGGTTGAAAGCAGCATGCATGTTTGTTTTCTGTAAGTGCAAGCACACATACATGCCCATGCGTGCACGCACACACATAGACACACACACACACGCGCACACACATACTGTTTAAACATATGCAAACACACACACACACACACACATGCACACAACGTACGCATGCATGCTAGCACACACGCACGCACACATGCACACACACACACACTTGCATGTATACATATATGTTTTCACACATGTGTATACACACACACATACACACACACATACACACAACGCACGCATGCACACACACACACACATGCACACACACACACACACACACACACACTCTCACAACCACACACACACTCACAACCACACACACACACACTCACACACACACACACACTCACACACACACACCACCACACACACACACACGCATACACACACACACACACACACGCATACACACACACACACACACATGCATACATGCACGCACACACACTTACCAGACAAATTATCGGTCGACTCCAACATTTGCGCCCTGCTACGTCGAGCTGTGTAGGTATTAAAACAACCGTTAATTGCCACATAGGACAGAACAATATTAATCAACTTAAAAACATAAACAACAACAACAACAACGCAAACCTGTAACACAACGAGTAACGGTCCATTTTGCTGGACACTAACTCTATGACGGAAGTTTTTTCAACGTTTTATAAATCACAGAGCCAAAGTTGAAAAGTCAGTTTCAGTACAACATCTGGATTTTTTTTTTATTGTTGTGGATATTAGTGCTGGTGGTGGTGGTGGTGAGGTTTTTTTGTTTGTTATTTCATTGTTTGGGGAGAGCGGAGGTTGCTTTTGGGGTGGGTGGGGGGGTTGGGGGGGGTGGGGGGGAGCGGTTTTGGTGTATGATTCTTTCAAATGACATGAATGAATCAAATTTCAAAACCTGGAATTGCTCACCATTAAGCCAACCACACTCTGACTTCAGGAACGATGTCTCAACACTACACCAATACGCACGCGTTTTGGTTTGGTTTTGTTTTTTAATTTACTGTACTGTCATCCGCTCCTACTGGCATTCAAATGGCCTACTCTCCCGAAAGGTAGAAAAGGTTTTAACATGCATGCAAGATGTTCTGCGAGCGATGGCACACAGGACCTCGGTTCAAAGTATCATCCGACATATTTTTGGAGGAGTGGAGTTGGTACTGATATTACCTCTCAGGAAAAAGTCCCATAGAATAGGCACCTTGATCCCAGCCCATCAGATCACGAGCACAACACCCTAACCACCTGGCTATCCCCACCCCCCCTCTCCCCCATAAAGATTGATAACTGTCCCATCTAGACTTGTTTCCCGTCAACACTGGGCTAGAAACAAAAGGCATTTTGCGACGAGCCAAACTCTGACAGACTCTATCAAGTACTATGACGACGTGTTTGGTTTTTTTTCCTTTTCTGCAGTATTTCCACTATCACATGACTGCTATAGGGCAGCTGTCAGTCTCTGAAGACAATGGAGTTGCGCTCTAGGTGTTATTCATTCTGGTACAGCAGCGTCGGGTGTGGCTGGCCAGTCCCACACGGGAATGACAGACAGTGCCTATGGCAGAGGAAGGCACAGATGAAGTCTGACAATGCTGGTCTGTCTGCCTGCCTGGGCTGCAGCCTTTCTTCTCCTTCTCTTTGCCTCGTGCTGCTGAGCAGCAAGTGTCTCTTGGAACTTGGAGATACTTTTCTGCACAGTCTGTCCCCAGGCTGACCGTTCGAGGGCTGTTGCTTCCCAGTTGTTGAAGTCAGTCGATGTTCAGTAAACTGCTTTACAAGACTCACAGTGCCTTCCTTTGGTATGACCTCATCTCACTGCTTCCAAGAGGACCAGGTTATCGATAGCCGCTACTGTCTAGGCATACTATGGGTCAGTGTCTACACTTTTCTGTTCTCTTTTCTGTATTCTGTGGTACGCTTTGAACATTCCCCCCCCCCCCACCCCCCACCCAAAAAAAAAAAAAATATATATATATATATATATATATATATATATATATATATATATATATAAGAAACATGCGTGAAAACAAGGTGTGTAAGTTCCGAATGTAGACATAATAAATTTTGTAATTAAATTTGAAATGTTGACACAATAAGTCTTGTAATGTAAATTTGAAATGTTGACAAAATAAGTTTTGTAATTAAATTTGAAATGTTGACACACACACAAAATTTGTAATGTAAATTTCCAATGTAGGCAGAATAAACGCTATAATGTAAATTTCAACTGCAGACACTGTGAACTTTGTCATGCGAATTTGAAATGTAGACACTGTATGTAAACTCTGTCATGTAAATCTCAACTGCAGACACTGTAAACTCTATCACGTAAATTTGAAATTATTATGCAATCAAATTTATAACCATGTATGAATTGTATACTTTATCATTTCGTGTAGGTATCCTGAATTTTCCAAAAATGGCCTGAATCCTTCACAGCGGGTAGAATGGACCAGCTCAGTTTTCTGCACCCCCAGGAGTTAGTTCAGCTACATCACATCTGTCAAGTTTGTATTGTGTTGTGTTGTATTGTGTTGTATTGTACTGTACTATATTGTATTGTATTGTACTGTATTGCACTTTATTGTATTGTACTGTATTGCATTGTATTATGTTGTATTGTATTGTACTGTATTGTACTGTATTGTATTGTACTGTACTCTATTGTACTGTGTTGTACTGTACTGTACTGTAGTGTACTGTATTGTATTGTATTGTACTGTGTTGTATTGTATTGTACTGCATTGTACTGTTTTGTTTGCGTTGTATTGTACTCTACTGTATTGTACTGTACTGTATTGTACTGTATTGTATTGCACTGTATTGTATTGCACTGTATTGTACTGTATTGTATTGTATTGTCCTGTATTGTATTGTACTGTATTGTATTGTACTGTATTGTATTGTATTGTATTGTATTGTACTGTGTTGTATTGTATTGTACTGTATTGTATTGTATTGTCCTGTATTGTATTGTACTGTATTGTATTGTATTGTATTGTATTGTACTGTATTGTATTGTCCTGTATTGTATTGTACTGTATTGTATTGTCCTGTATTGTATTGTCCTGTATTGTATTGTACTGTATTGTATTGTACTGTATTGTATTGCACTGTATTGTATTGTACTGTATTGTATTGTACTGTATTGTATTGTCCTGTATTGTATTGTCCTGTATTGTATTGTCCTGTATTGTATTGTCCTGTATTGTATTGTACTGTATTGTATTGTACTGTATTGTATTGTCCTGTATTGTATTGTACTGTGTTGTATTGTATTGTACTGTATTGTATTGTATTGTATTGTACTGTATTGTATTGTACTGTACTGTATTGTACTGTATTGTATTGTACTGTATTGTATTGTACTGTATTGTATTGTACTGTATTGTATTGCACTGTATTGTATTGTACTGTATTGTATTGCACTGTACTGTATTGTATTGTACTGTACTGTATTGCACTGTATTGTATTGTACTGTATTGTATTGTACTGTATTGTATTGTACTGTATTGTATTGTACTGTATTGTATTGCACTGTATTGTATTGTTCTGTATTGTATTGTACTGTATTGCACTGTATTGTATTGTACTGTATTGTATTGCACTGTATTGTATTGTTCTGTATTGTATTGTACTGTATTGTATTGTTCTGTATTGTATTGTACTGTACTGTACTGTATTGTATTGTACTTATTGCACTGTATTGTATTGTACTGTATTGTATTGTACTGTATTGTATTGTACTGTATTGTATTGTACTGTATTGTATTGTACTGTATTGTATTGTATTGTACTGTATTGTACTGTATTGTATTGTACTGTATTGTACTGTATTGTACTTATTGCACTGTATTGTATTGTACTGTATTGTATTGTACTGTATTGTATTGTACTGTATTGTATTGTATTGTACTGTATTGTATTGTATACCACTGTGAAGTCATGGCAGATTTCTCTATGTGAAATTCGGGCTGCTCTCCCCAGGGAGAGCCCATTGCCACAAGAACAGCACCACCCAATATTTTTGTTCTCTTTTCCTGTCTGCATAATATGTATTTGTTTCTTTATCAGAGTGGCTTTTCTTCTACAGAATATTGACAGGGACAGCTCTCTTGTTGCCGTGGGTTCTTTTTACGTGCGCTTAAGTTGGAAAGGTGAGGGGTAAAATGTCCTTTAAAATTACCGATATTCCAGAAGAAGGGAGACAACCAAAAACAAAAAAAACATGCATCCTAATTGAGAGGGGCCTGAGGAAAGAAAAACTCGTTAATTATTTCCTTACAAAATGTTTGGACAAAAGGATAAAATAAAAATTAAAATTCCAAAGGATAACAGAAGCCGGCAGAGAAAGCTCAAACTTAAACTGTCAACAAACGTCAAGATGCTTTAAGCCAAAAACCACCACCAAAAACAAAATCTGTTAATTTTTTTTGGGGGGGAAAGATTGTTCTGAAGTTCCATATGCCATGCATGAAATCAATGTAACTATAATCAGGAGGTTTTAGCGTGCGATTTTTTTTTAAGGTTTCATTCAAATCTCACTAAATCATTTGGTTCATTTAGTAGACTACCGCCATTATTTATTTCCATTTTTTCAAGAAAAAGATACACACACACAAAAAAAGAAATTTAAAAGAAAGACAACCGAAACTGATTATGAATATTACAATCATAACAATCATGATGAAACAACAAGAGAAAAAATAACACTAACCACAGAGAGTGAGGAAAAATAAAAGACAGAAAGGAAATAATGAACAAGAAAGTAAAAAAAAAGAAAAATAGATTTTTTTTTAAAAATTAAAAAAGACATATCATTATCATTTTTAAAAAGAAAAAAAAAGAAAGAAAGAAAGAATGAACGAAGAAAGAAGCAACAACAAAACACACACATATCAATCGTAACTCCATGCAAAGAGACACCCATCCATACAAGCATGGCAAACGGACTGACCTCCCCTGACAGGGGAGACGACTCTCACCTTGCTGAGGGTGGTTGAACCTGAAGACGTGGTGTTTCCCCAGAATGACCCGTGACCCGGTCTTCATGACGGTAGGTTCGGTCACCTCGCGACCGTTGACGTAACACATGGCCCCTTCACAGGGCTTCAAAGTCACGACGCCTGCACCACATACATAAAAGGAAAGGTAAAGGAGTCCCATAACCTATAAGGTCGTAGGGGAGCGAGGCGTCAGAGACCTCACTTCTCTAGGGCCAGCATATTGAGGGCGGCGCCCATCTCCTCTCCCTCGCTGCTTTCCCTTCCCTGACCCTAAAGAGGGCAGGTACCCATTTACAGCTGGGTGGTGAACTGGGGGAACTGTACTGAAGCCAAGGCGCGCAAACGGTCACCCATCCAACTGGTAACCACGCTCGACGCTGCTTAACTTGGCTGGGGGAAAGCGAGTGCTCCGACCACTGAGCTATCCCGTCCCGACCACATACATACATACATATAAATAATCATATATATATATATATATATATATATATATATATATATACACACACATGTATGTATATCAGCGATATGAAAGAAAAACACAGAAATGTTTCCCATCTTTAACCACTAGACTGCCCCACCCCGGAAATTTTCCAGGGCTAAATTGTGCACCCTATACGCCTACAACCCGGAAAATTTCCGGGGTGTCGAACCGAAGTAAACAAGCCAGCTTCCTTGACTACAGTTAAAGGGAAAGAACTCCAAAATTAGTGGAGATCACTCTCCTGTTGCTTGGCAACATCCAGCTGCAAAAACCGTGGCAAAAACGATCGGGTTTTTTTAGCTCGTATTTTGTGTTTTTATGCATGACTGCTTGGGCAGTTCTTGTTCAAAATGGCTGACACTTCTTGTTGAAAGCATCAATAACTTTACATAGCTGAAAAAGAAGCAAATAAAACTTTAGATATACCTGACAGTGATGAAAAACGATCGTGTATGATTCAAGAGATAGTGCATTTTTTTTTAAATGAATGAAATTTGGCCTGGACTTATGTTTGACGTTACTGAGATGGCAGGTACTCAGAATGACAGTGGTGATGAAGAAAGTGTATTTTTTGTCGATTTTTTACATTTTAAATACATTTTCGCAGTGAAATCCCTGAAATATCAATTTGAGCTTGCCTTGAAGCAATCTACGATATATATACTATCATTGGGTAGACTATGAGGATTATTCAGGTAGACATTTCTGAGTAAGAGGGATATGAACATAGCAAGTGGTACATAAGAATTTTATTCCCCGGCATATAAGATGCACTTGCACTGGGCAGTTAAAAGGTTAACACTATCCCTACATTAAGGAAAGGAACCCCTCTTTCCCAGTACACGAGCACTGTGCACATTTGTATCCTACCGTAACCCAGTAGTGGGCGATTCGGAGGGAAGGGTTAGGAGATAGTTTTGTTACCTTATAGCGCGTTACCTGTAGGGAAAAGGTTAAAAATCAACAAACTGCACAGCCCCCCCAAAATTAGAATGTCAAATCACGAAATGATCAAAATCAAACAAAAATCCCACACACAAATTCTGTGCCACTACCACAGCTGGCAGCTTCCCTTACGTTCAGCTGCTATCCATCCCATCCCAGCTGGTGCTGATTACAGCAGTAAACTGACCACACTTGGACTTGGTAAAAGGAAGGGGCTGATTCCAGCACTGGGCCCTGGACCCTTGACTGAGTGATGCTGCGCTTGAGTGCTGTGCTACCGAGGCTCCTCTTCAAGGGGATTTTTTTTCCCCATAGAGTTAACATCAGTGCCAACTCCACTCCTCCCCCCCGAAAGTCCTTCAGAGGAGACTATAAACTGAGGGCCTGTATCAAAACGCATACAGAACGCCTTGCACACAGGTTAAATCCTGTTTCGCCTTTTGGAAGAGTGGACCACTGCGTGCCAACAGGAATGGATGACAAATGCACAATGGTGTCATGTTTACTGTGGGTGAACCTTGGAGTGTTAGCCTTAGAACCCAAAATATATATAGATATATATATATATATATATATATCTATATATATATATATATATATATATATATATATATGTATGTATGTATGTATATAAATAAATAACACACCATAATAACGAAGATCAAAAATACATTTTCAACAGACCTCTGTGTACTTCAGATAACACAATCAACAAAGTCACAAAAGAATCTTTCATCTCTCCATTTTTGAGTTTTGTTTTGTTTTTTAAGGGGGGGGGGGGGGGAGGGTGTCCATTTCAAATAGAAATTTAGAGAGAGAGAAATCTCAGAGGGACAGATTTAAACAATTTTTTTAAAAATTGCTAAAAAGAATGAAAAGCAAAACCAAAAAAATGACAGAGAGAAAGAGATGACAGGACATTCAAATAAAAACACAAGATAGCAATACCGACAACAACAACAACGAGAAAAGAAACATATCTAACCAACAATACGCACAGAGTACTCCCCAACAACAACAAAACAATACTGTTGACACTTCAACAGAATTCCCCAGAGAGGGGACATGTTTCAGACAGGGAAAAGATGACCAGCAGCCAGGTCTTTCATTTAACCCTGCAGCAGCGCGACAAAGTGCGGAGAAGGCAGACACAACGCACCGTCGTTATTCTCAAAGTAGCAGTGCTGGTCCAGGATGTTGAAGCCACTCAGCTGTATGTCCTGCTGTCCCTCTGCGTTGTGCTGCCCCACACTGTCAAACAATAACAATATATCAATAATAATAATAACAATAACAATAATAATATAGAGGTAAAGGTGTCCCATAAACTAAAAGGTCGTAGGGGAGCGAGGCGTCAGAGACCTCACTTCTCTAGGGGCCAGCATATTGAGGGCGGCGCCCATCTCCTCTCCCTCGCTGCTTTACCTTCCCTGACCCTAAAGAGGGCAGGTACCCATTGACAGCTGGGGTGGACTGGGGGACTGTACTGAAGGTGTGCAAATGGTCACCCATCCAACCGGTAACCACGCTCGATGCTGCTTAACCTTAGCTGGGGGAAAGCGAGTGTGGTTATAATAATATATGGTATTTATATAGCGCTGGATCTTGTAAAGCAAACAAATCAAAAGTGCTTGCATTCAAATCGTACATGCGCATGCAACCGTTCACAAATAATACTGTCAACACATAATGATGCGCTTTTTCACACCTGCCTACGCCACCCGAAGCAACTTAGTACTTGAGCACGCCAACATTTCTTTCCTTTTTCATTTTTTGGCTAGAGCTCTGAAGTTTACCAAAGGTGAGATATGTGTATAAAAAAACGACCATTTGTGGGGGGTTTTCCCTCCCACTCTTAAGGCAGCCGCATTCTGATTTCAGGCATACAGTTGGGAACTGAACCTACCAATTTTGCCAGGATGGCTGACAGGTACCTCCCTCTTCTTTCCAATTTGCCACTGTCGTGGGTTCTTTTAACTCATTGGAGTCGCAGTGAAATGGATCCCGCCATTTTGTGGTGACGCATGATTTTGGCTATATTTGAAAAATTCAGCAGACTTACCCAACATAATAATGACATACTCATTATATATCATTGAAAAGTTTATAATGTCTTCTTTTGAGATTGTTTCACAGTTTTTTTAATAGATGACTGTGTTTATTTTTTACAAATTTCCAAAATATGTCACTGAATGCTGAAAAATAAAAAGTTTTGAAAATTAGGGTTGGTATCTTAAATGGCTTGAACTATTCATCAACTAGTCCCCTTGAACCAATGTGATGATTTTTCACCAAAGTAAATTCCCTGAAGCTGGCTGAATCCCTGTGATTTCACTTTTTGTACAACAGACTTTTTTTTTTTAAAGAATCATAACACTGGGGTGCCTGAAATCCCAAAGATATCACTTGTTGACATGTCAAAGAAAATTGGCCAACAGATAAAAACTAGGCAAGCTTATGGTCAAGGAAAGCAACTGTGTTTAGAAAAATGATTGCCCTACAGGCCAGAGTAATTTCCCTTGAGTTAACCATTACTTTGTGTTTTTAAAAAAAAATCGTAAGTCTGCCGAATCTTAAACTTCGGCAGTCACAGTAAAGGAAAAGAGTGCCGAAGCTTAAGATTCGGCACAACCTCAATGAGTTAATGTGTGCCAACTGTATCCCCGAAGTGACAATGCGCCCCCCCCCCCTCCCCCCTTCCCCCGTGGAGATGCCGAGGGCCTGTGAGCATAAACAGCATCCCCACCACCTGGAAATTCTGTGCCAGAAATTCCCTCTTTTCTATCCTTCTCTCTGTTTCGGGCCTTTTTCTTCCTGTCACCCCCTTCTTGCCTATTCTCCACCTTCTTGGTCTGTCTCCTGCTTACATAATGGGAATAGCAGCCTGAGGTCGTCAATATCATCTGGAATGACCTCCCTCTCTCTCTCCGCCAAAAGCCTTCTTATGACACTTTTAAATCCAGTCTCAAGACCTATTTATTTCAAACCTAAGATTTTCCTCTCCTGCTTCATCTCATAGTTTTTCCCTGCCTTCAACAGCCAAGATTCTATTGCCGTGCCAGGGTGTGTGACCTGTGCGTGTATGTGTGTGTGTGTGTGTGTGTGTGTGTGTGTGTGTGTGCGTGCATGCACATTTTGGACTTGATGGAACTATTACTTGTTACTGGTTGTATGACTGTGTAAGAATGAGTTGAAATGCAAGCGCTTTGATTTGTCTCTGCAAGATATAGCGCTATATAAATTCCACTTATTATTATTATTATTATTATTATTATTTTCTGGCAGAAAGACAACAAGATGACGGTTCTCTCTCTCCCACACCCAAGTCAGATGCGCTGGGCCTGACTTGTCTGGGCGGCACTGACAGGCAGCGCGACGCACTTCTGCTCAGATGACAGACAACAGAAGCTGCTGTCTGCGCGTTCTTCAAGGAAGAAGACAGAGTGCGGCTGCCTTCATGGTGGGAAGGAAAATGGTGGCATACCCAAAAATGTCATCACTGATACATCTCAGAACTCTAGCTGAAGAACAAAAGAAAAAAATTATATTAAAAGTTTGTTTTTTTTGTTTTTTTTAAAAAGCAGCCCTGAAAATAGACATTTTAGATGATTTGTGTGTCTGTGGGAACATTCATGACAGACAGAGAGACAGAGAGAGAGAGAGAGAGAGAGAGAGAGAGAGAGAGAGAGAGAGAGAGAGAGAGATAGGGAGAGAGAGACAGACACAGAGAGAGAGAGAGAGGGAGAGAGAGAGAGACACAGACAGACAGACAGACAGTCAGACAGACAGTCAGACTGACAGTCAGACAAACAAGCAGAGAGAGCCAATGGAAGAGACAGACAGACAGACAGACAGTCAGACAGACTGACAGAGCGCTTATTCCCTTATCCTCGACATAAAAGAATTAAATAACACACAAAAATAACAGACAGAGCCAATGGAAGAGAGACAGACAGACTGACAGACAGTCAGACAGACAGACAGAGCCAATGGAAGAGACAAAGAAAGGGGGGGGGGAGGGAAAGAGAGAGGGAAAGAGAGAGAGGGAGAGAGAGGGAGAGGGAAGAGAGAGGGGGGAGAGGGAGAAGAGAGAGAGGGGGGGAGAGGGAGAAGAGAGAGAGGGAGAGTGACAGAGAGGGAGAGAGAGGGAAAGAGAGAGGGAGAGGGAGAGAGAGGGGGGGAGAGGGAGAAGAGAGAGAGGGAGAGTGACAGAGAGGGAGAGAGAGGGAAAGAGAGAGAGGGAGAGAGAGGGAGAGAGGGAGAGGGAGAGAGAGGGGGGGAGAGGGAGAGAGAGAGAGGGAGAGTGACAGAGAGGGAGAGAGAGGGAGAGAGAGGGAGAGAGAGAGAGAGAAGAGAGGGAGAGAGAGGGAGAGGGAGAAGAGAGAGAGGGAGAGTGACAGAGAGGGAGAGAGAGGGAGAGAGAGGGAGAGAGAGAGGAGAGAGAGAGAGGAGGAGAGAGAGGGAGAAGAGAGGGGTGAGAGTACAGAGAGGAGAGAGAGCAGAGGGAGACAGAGAGAGAGGGAAGAGGGGGAGAGAGAGGGGGAGAAAGAGAGGGGAAGAAGACGGTGGGGCTGATGTGAGAGAGAGGGGATGAGGTGCAGAAGAGAGAGAGAGAGACGAGAGCGCCAATGGACACGTACTGTGTGGTCCCGTCTTATGTAGTAGATGAGACACTCCGACATGAGCGGATCTTCGTTCAAATTCACCAGATGGGGAGTCTGTAAGCACACAACACACAACACACAACACACACACACACATATATATATACCATGCTGGTGTGCTGGCACATGCACACACACATGCACACAAACACACAAAAACACACACACATAAAACCCCATACAAACAACACACACGCACACACACAAACACACGCTCACTTGCTCACTCACTCACACACACATACATTTTTTATACTAAAGCAAAAGGAAAAATAATTATGCTTTAATACTTCAGTACAAGGTAGAGAAAAGCTTATAATATTTAATCAAATTTATTTATTTATTTTATTTTATTTTATTTTATACCACTTTAAGTCACGAGATTTCTCTGCGTGAAATTCGGGCTGCTCTCTCCTGGGAGAGCGCGTCGCCACAAGAGCAGCGCCACCCTTTTTTTTTTTCTTTTTTTTTCTTTTGGTCTGCAACTGTATTTGTTTCCCTATCAGAGTGGCTTTTTTTTCTAAGAATTTGCCAGGGACAACTCCCCTTGTTGCCGTGGGTTTTTTTACGTGCGCTGAAAATTTTGTGTAACACACGGGACCTCGGTTTATCGTCTCATCCGAAAGACTAGCGCCCAGACCACCACTCATGGTCTAATGGATGGGGGAAAAGTTTCGGCCCAAACGGGATACGAACCACGCACACACCCGACCCGGACTTTTCGCTTTCTAGACAGGCGCGTTACCTCTAGACCACCGATCCACTCTTGGGTTTTCAAATTGACAACCTGACCCCCACCTGCCTAAAATGGCTCCTAGCAGAAAAGTGGGTCAGGTGCAGCAGTGTGACTCATTTCGTGGTGGAGGGTCAGATATGCAGGCAGACCCTGAGTCAAAATTCACCAACACACCAGAACATCGGTGTTGACAGGAGAGACAAAGCAAACCCCATAGACATTTCCAGTAAAAAGACATAACAAAGTCTAGATATTTCTGGGTAACAGTAAAAAGACAGAACAAAGTCTAGATATTTCTGGGTAACAGTAAAAAGACAGAACAAAGTCGAGATATTTCTGGGTAACAGTAAAAAGACAGAACAAACTCTAGATAATTCTGGGTAACAGTAAAAAGACAAACAAACCTAGATAATTCGGGTAACAGTAAAAAGACAGAACAAACTCTAGATAATTCTGGGTAACAGTAAAAAGACAGAACAAACTCTAGATAATTCTGGGTAACAGTAAAAAGACAGAACAAACTCTAGATAATTCTGGGTAACAGTAAAAAGACAGAACAAACTCTAGATAATTCTGGGTAACAGTAAAAAGACAGAACAAAGTCGAGATATTTCTGGGTAACAGTAAAAAGATAGAACAAATTCTAGATATTTCTGGGTAAAAAAGATGTGAATCGAGACACTTCCCTTCTTTCCCACAGATTTTTTAAAAAGTAAAAACAGAAAATTCAAATTAAAAAAAAAAATTTTCATGTACAAAAACAAAAAATCATAACTTCATTTCGGCAAAAAGACAAGGAAGTGCCACCCACTGACCTTTTTGGGTGAAAAGACGCCGATCGTCCCGCCATCCTCTTTGAGGGCTACGCCCATTTCCGCCAGCACCGATTCTCGCTCTTTGCGGATTTCCTCCGTCCTTCGCAACTTCTCCTCCCAGGACACGTTCAGCTCGGCGATGAGCTTCTCGCTCTCCTTCAGCCTCTCTATGGCGTCCTCCCCGCCTTCGATCGTCACTGACGACTTGCGCGAGCGTCGCCCCTTCTGCTGCTCGTGCATTTCTTGGAGAGTTTCTGGTAATAAGATGGGAGGGGGGGGGGGGGGGGGGGGGGGGGGGGGGGGGGGGGGGGGGGGGGGGGGGAGAAAAAAATCAGGAATTGGCAGCCGTACTTTTTGTAAAGGGGAGTTCTTGGGAGAGGATTCTTTTTTTTTTCTTTTTTGGGGTAGAGCTCCAAGGGTACAAGGGTGAGTTTGTTGACATGAAGGCAGGTGCTCCCCCACCCCCCCCCCCACACACACAACATTAACGTAGCCACATTCCGACTTCAGGGACAGTGTCTAAACATGACACCCGTGTGTGCGTGTGTTTGGGTTTTGGGGTTGTTGTTGTTTTTTCCGTTTAGTCATCCGTTCCTTCTGGCATGAAATGGCCTACTCTTCCGAAAGGCTGAATGCGTTGTTAGCCCGAGCGCAAGATGTTCTGCGTGAGGCTCACCAGAAGGTGATGCTTTTGCCTAGACAACCGTTTTTACCTGCCATTAAGGCAGCCATATGCCGACTGTGGGAATATTTATTTATCTATTTATTTATTATTTATTTATTATTTTATATCGAGGATAATGGAATGAGCACTCACGTGCTTTTTTACATCCAGTCCCCGTGTGTATGCGGTTTTGTAAATTTTGTCCTCTGTTCCCACCGGCACACAATGGCCTACTCTTTCGAAAAGCGGAACAGAATTTAACGTGTGCGCAAGATGTTCTGCATGCGTTCGCACACGGGGGCCTCGGTTTATAGTCTCATCCAAAGAATAGGACATTATTGATAAAAGCCAAGTGCTGGGGTTTACATTACAATGTTGTTATGTTGTAAAACATGACGCTGAGATGGTCTTCAGCCACGACAGGCTCTCAGCATAGCAACCCGCACTCTCCACTTAAGGAGAGAAAAGAAAAAAAAATCCTCTGAAGTCGGAGTATGGCTGGCTATAATTATGACGAGGTACTTGAAAAACAGTCCTACACACAAACTTCTCATCCAGTGTGGAATTTCAGTCTCACAGAGATTCCCAGGAGGGATGAGGAGTGAGACAAGAGTGCACATTATGGACGACCCCCCCCAGGGTTAAAGTTAAGCTGGGGAATGCCCTGCAAGAAAAACATCAAACTCTATAAAACAAAATAAAAAATTTCCCCATTCCTCTGCTAGAGCTCCGAGATTCACCAATGGAGAGATTTTGTGTATTCTGTATGTATGTTTGTCCGTCGTGTTCGACGATGACCTCCAAAACAGCAGAGGAGGCAGCTGCTGTTTCGGAAACTGAGCAGAAATTTGATTATAGTGGAGATGCCTTGCCCACAGCACATCCCCACTCTCTCGGCCAAGTGGGTATAAGGACAGTCAGCGTTGGAGATGTTCTCCAAAGGCCAACCAGCCCCCAGGGCTGCAGCACATAAGGACTGTGCGAGTCAAGCCTCCTAGTCAGAGAGTCATAGTCGATCACTAAAGACTAAGCTGTAAAGTGGAATTCCATGAGTGGGAAAGAAAGCCACTGGTCATACAGCCTCTCACTTTGCTGCTGTTGCCCCCAGCGTCAATGGTTTAATCAAGAACTGTGAAAAAGCCCAGGCTTTTGTGTATACAACCATTTTTACCCACCATTAAGGTATCCGCATTCTGACTTCCGGGATGATGTCTAAACACGACAGCAGTGTGCGTGCATCTCAGAATTTCGTCGTCTGTTCCTACCAGCACCAAATGGCCGACTCTTCCAGAAAGTAGCACAGGTTTTTAACATACGCGCGCGTGTGTGTGTGTGTGTGTGTGTGTTGTTTGGTGTGTGTGTGTAAGTGTGTGTGTGTGTGTGTGTGTGTGTGTGTGTGTGTGTTTTTGTGTGTGTGTGTGTGGTGTGTGTGTGTGTTGTGTGTGTTGTGTGTGTGTGTAAGTGTGTGTGTGAGTGTGTGTGTGTGTGTGTGTGTGGTGTGTGTATGTGTGTGTGATGTGTGTGTGTGTGTCTGTGTGGGGGTGTGTGGGTGTAAGTGTGTGTGAGTGAGCGTGCGTGCGTGCGCGTGCGTGCGCAAGATGCTCTGCCTGCATTCACATACAGGACCTCAGTTTAAAACATCATCCAAAGGACTTTCAGGGGAATGGAGTCGGTACTGATGTTAACTCCAGGGGAGGAAAAAATCACCCTTGAACAGGCGTCTCCGTTGTGGCTCAATCCCAAGCCGTCAGATCACGAGCTCAACGCTCTATCCACTAGCCTATCCCACAACTCCCCCCCCCCTCCACCCCCCTGCCAATAAAAGAAATGTACAAATAATAATGATAATAATAACCCCAGGCAACGCAAAGAAGAAGACATTGATAATAATAATAATAAATGGAACTTATCTAGCGCTACATCTTGCAAAGACAAATCAAAGCACGCATGCATTCAACCTCATCTGACACAGTCATACAACCAATGACAAATAATATCAACAGTTGAAACAAACAGACAGACAGACAGATACTATGACGAAGCTGCTGCTGCTGCCTACGTACCTTCCCCTATCTCGATGCCCTCAGCCGCCAGCAGTTCTCGCAGTCGAGTCACCTCCTCCTTCAGCTCGCGGATCAGCCGAGCGTTGGGGTCTTCGTTGACCACCGCCTTGCACATGATCTGCTTGGCGCGGTCAGCGTATCTGTTGTTGCCACACACACACACACACACACACCACACGCACGCATAGCATGCATAGCATGCATGGAAACATGAGTGCGCGCACACACAGAAATGCACATGAGTGCGCAGCACGCAAGCGTGTTCATGTACAGGTGTATATGTAGACTCACACACACGTACAAGCATAAATGTATGTGTATATGTGTGCGTGCGCGCCCAATCACACATACATGCATGCATGTACGTGCATATGCACATGCACCCAAATACACACACACACAAAAAATACACAAACACACACACACACACAATACACAAACACACACAGTCACAACATGGGGATTTTTCAGGGGAGGGGGGAGGCAAAAATAAAGACTTTTTAAAAAACTTTTTTAACATCTCATTGCTGAGATAATGAACCTAAAATCTGATGATGACAAACAGCCACAGACACAGACCAGAACCAGAAAAAGGAACAGTTCTTTCCAACTGATCTCCGAAATGCACATCCACTTGTTATTTTGTTTATTTGTCGTTTTTCTCTTTTTTGGGATGGGGGGGGGGGTGATTCCTTGGCTAGAGCTCCAAGGTTCACCACCGCTGGTGAGATGTTTGCAAATGCGACTGTTTTTGCCCAACGTTAAGGGACCAGCATTCCACTACCAGCACACAAAGGTCTTCTCTTCCAAAGAGGCAAAACAAGTTTTAACATGTGCCCAAGATGTTCTGAGTACATTTGCACACAGGACCTGGGTTTATAGTCTTAACCGAAGGACTTTCACCTTCAAACAGCTGCCGAGACAGTGGCTCGAACCCGGGATGTCTGCTTGTGAGACCAATGCTCTCACCGCTATGCGAGCCCACACTTTATAAATTTTCGTCTACTATCACTTCAAGTGAACAAACATAAAATCGAAGCAACAACAGCAACAATCACTCATTCATTCATTCATCCAGACAGTCAACATTTGGCGTTACCTCAGTGTGCTCAGCGTCTCGTCGTAGTTGATGTCTGCAGGACTAAGGGCAGCAACATGGCTGTCTTGGAGTTACCTCCTGCACAGACAAACAGAGATACGCCAGTCAACGGCAGTAGTGGGGCTGAACTCACTCCGCTTGGTGAGTTTTCTCCCTTGCTTTTCACCACATTCTGCCCATATGTAAATGGTCAGTTTAAAAGAAAAAAGAAAAAATCGCCCAAAAATGTTACTACCAGTTCATTCATGAAACTTTCAACAACAACAAAAAACGTGTTATGGGCGCTTTGATTTGTTGCTTAACAAGATTCAGTGCTATATAAATTCCATACATTGTTATTATTATTATTAAGACATTAAGCTAGCTGATAACCAGGTATAGATTCTTTCCTTCACGGCTTAGCTTGTGGAGAAGCACAGAAAGAATGAACACATTTCTTTAATATTCATGAGCTCATTTCCATATTATGCTAATGCAGTGAGGGCACACACAGACTAGCAAACTCTAGTCCTGATTGGCCGCTTCCGAGCTTCACCCATGGTAGGATTTTGTGTGTGTGCGACCATTTATCGCCATTTATTTATTTATCTATTTATTTATTCTTTTATATCGAGGATAATGGAATAAGCACTCACGTGCTTTTTTACATCCAGTCCCCACCATCACTACAACAGCCACAATCAGACTTTGGGATGGTGTCTCTAAACACGGCACCTGTGTGTTTGAGGTTTTACTTCTAGTTTGTCATCCCTTCCTACCACCATAACATGGCCTGCTCTTCCAAAAGGCACACAGGTTGTTAACTCATTGAGGTTGTGCCGAAGCTTAAGATTCGGCACTCTTTTCCTTTACTGTGACGTGCCGAAGCTTAAGATTCGGCAGACTTACGATTTTTTTTAAAAAACACAAAGTAATGGTTAACTCAAGGGAAATTAGTCTGGCCTGTAGGGCAATCATTTTTCTAAACACAGTTGCTTTCCTTGACCATAAGCTTGCCTAGTTTTTATCTGTTGGCCAATTTTCTTTGACATTTCAACAAGTGATATCTTTGGGATTTCAGGCACCCCAGTGTTATGATTCTTTTAAAAAAAAAGTCTGTTGTACAAAAAGTGAAATCACATGGATTCAGCCAGCTTCAGGGAAGTTTACTTTGGTGAAAAATCATCACATTGGTTCAAGGGACTAGTTGATGAATAGTTCAAGCCATTTAAGATACCAACCCTAATTTTCAAAACTTTTTATTTTTCAGCATTCAGTGACATATTTTGGAAATTTGTAAAAAATAAATACAGTCATCTATTAAAAAACTGTGAAACACTCTCAAAAGAAGACATTATAAACTTTTCAATGATATATAATGAGTATGTCATTATTATGTTGGGTAAGTCTGCTGAATTTTTCAAATATAGCCAAAATCATGCGTCACCACAAAATGGCGGGATCCATTTCACTGCGACTCCAATGAGTTAATGTGTGCGCAAGATGTTTTGCATGTATTTGCACACGGGGCCTCAGTTTATAGTCTCATATAGTCTCTCCTTCGGATGAGATTATAAACCGAGGTCCCTTGTGCGAACGCATGCAGAACATCTTGCGCACACGTTAAATCCTGTTCCGCTTTTCGAAAGAGTAGGTCATTCAGTGCCGGTGGGAACAGATGGCAAAATTTACAAAACCGCATACACACAGGGACTGGATGTAAAAAAAAAATGTTTAAAGCACATGAGTGCTTATTCCATTATCCTCGATAAAAAAAAAAATTTTAATTTTAATTTTTAAATGTCATCTAAGCGCTTTGATTTGTTGCTTTACAAGATTCAGCGCTATATAAATTCCATACATTATTATTATTATTATTATTATTATTATTATTATTATTCAAAGGTCTTTTTGGGAAGCGCAGTCAGTACTGATGTCAACTCCAGGGTGAAATCCCCTAAAAAGAGCGCCTCTGTGGTGGCTCAATTCCAGGCCATCACGTCACATCACAGCACATCACATCACATCACAGCACATCACATCACATCACAGCACATCACATCACATCACAGCACATCACATCACATCACAGCACATCACATCACATCACAGCACAACACTCTAACCACTGGGCTTTCCTGCCCCCATGAAGGCATTTCCAAACTGGAACACACTTGCAGACACCAACAGGGGGACAGGGTAGCCTGGTGGTTAGAGTGATGTACGTTGCGCTCATGATCTGCTGACCCAGGTTCGAATCTCGTTCAAGAGGATTTTTTCCTCTGGAGTTAACATCAATGCCAATTTCACTCTTCCCACTGGATGAGACTATAAACCGAGGGCCCGCGTGCAAATGCATGCAGAACATCTTGCGCTCAGGTTAAAACCCATTCCGCTTTTCAGAAGAGTAGGCCATTGTGTGCCAGTGGGAACGGATGACAAAATTGACAAAACCGCGTACACACGAGGACTGGATCTTCTTCTTTCTTTTTTGTCATGTTTCTCCCAGGGAAGGTTTGACATTGATGAGCCTTCTCCATCTCTCTGTTTTGAGCTTCCTCCTTATTTATGCCCCTTTCTCTAAGATCATCTGCAATACAGGCAGCCCAGGTCTTGCTAGGTCTTCCCTTTGGTCTCTTTCCATCCACTACAAAGTTCATCGCTCTTTTTTATGATGTGGTGGTCTGCTTTCCATTGAACGTGCCCAAACCAGCGCAGTCTACTGGCACCAGCCACAGAACACATGGACTGGATGTAAAAAAAAAAATGCACACAAGTGCTTATTCCATTATCCTCTAAATAAACGAATAAACAAACAAATAAACAAATGAATAACACGACAATACCGTACACCACTCACCCAGGTTTTCTCGCAGAAGCCAGGTGAGCACGGAATCTCTGTAGGGAATGAACTCGGCCTTCTTCTTCTTCTTGTGAGCCTGCAAGTAAGTCACAGGGTGAAACGCACCGTCACAACACTGTGTGTGCTGTGTGTGTGTGTCAGCTTCCCAGCTCTGCTCACAGCTGCTGGCATTACACACTTGTCAACACAGTACCGCAGAGAACAGCAACAAGCACATAAAGAAGAAACAGGACACAAACATAACTACCCATAAAACGTTTTCAGCATTGCAGGAAATAACCGTAGCGACAGAAAACATTTTCAATATTCCAAGAAATTATCTTTGTGGCATGAAACATGTTCAATATTCCAAGAAATAATCTTTGCGATATTAAATATTTTCGCTATTCCAAGAAATAATCTTAGTGACATAAAACATTTTCAACATTCCAACAAATGCTACATTAAAAAAATTTCAATATTCCCAGAAATAATCTTGGCGACAAAGTGACTTGCAGTTTATGAAAAATGACATCAAAAGATTCCATGAAGATTTCAATGAAATTTGGCTTCCAAAAAAAAAACCACCCAAAAAAGCCTGATGAAATATGGCTACAAAAAAGCAGGTACACAGTGCACTGTCACGATTTGTCAATGTAGGCTTATGCAGGAGTGAAGTGGTGATGAGTGAAAGATGATGGTGTGGAACAGGGGGATGGTGTCCCAGTCATTTTAGCATTGTCTCTTTTTGTTTGTTGTACGTGGATATTGTCTGATAGAAGGTGTATTGTGTGACAATGGATGCAAGATCAATTCTTACATTATTATGGATTTTTTTTTTTTTTGGGGGGGGGGGTAAAAAAAATCTTAAAGTTGTTGCTTTTATAATCAAGACATACCACTTTCAGTGTTATTGATTTTAATGAAAGGCATATGCAAAACAAATCAAAAGTTATCAAATGTCACAACAATGTGATCGTATTTAGTGTTCCAACACTGAACAAACTATATGCAAACACCGTCCACTTAAATCAATCTCAATCAACAGTTTCTTTCAATTATGCAATCATTCTTCGAAACAATGTGGATTCACAAAAATGTCAGCAATACATCAGAGAAATGCTGAAAATAGGAAAGGTAATCCATATCACAGTGTCAGTTCCATTTCTATTATATATATATATATATATATATATATATATATATATATATATATATTAGATATACAGTAAAAACGTATCGACAATAAAAACCAGAAGTGTTACTGTTTTGTAAGAGGGATTTCCTTTGGTCTGCTTTACTTAATACGAAACCACAGACACTTATGCGCATGCACGAGTCACACACACACACACACACACATACACACCAACATCCCCCACCCAAACACACACACACACAGTGCCTAAAAACACACAACTGCCTTACTCTCTCCACTGACCCATTATTCATTTCACAACAACAACAACGACAACGACAACAAAGAAATGGAAAGGAAAGATGAGAAACGAAGGTGCACAAATCCAAATCACTCCACAGACATGCGACTCTAAGAAAGCCACAACCATCACACGTTAGCGTTAGAAAGAAATGCTGTTAGATAACACCTGTCTTCAGCCAACCAATCAGAAACCACATTACATGCGCACTGCGCACAAAACTGGGTCTCACCACTCGATTCAAATCTTTGTTCAACCATTCCTGTTTTCATGAAGAGGTCCAGAAAGACATGTTTGAGGGAAGGAGAAGGGGGGATAAATAAGAAGAAAGAAAAGAAAAGGAGTGCAGAAACAGAGCCCTCGCCTAACAATGAGAAAACAGATTCTGAACAATCTCATTCGGAGACCAAGAGAAAGGCAAGAGAGAGATTATTTTTGTTTTGCACCCACCATCACCCTTCTTCTTCTTCTTCCTTTTTTTGTCATGTTTCTCCCAGGAGGTTGCTGAGAGCCTTCTCTTCCTCCCGTTGACTCCTCCTTATTTATCACTTTCTAAGATCATATGCATAAGGTACCCATGTTTTGCTAAGTCTTACCCTTTGTCTCTTTATCTACTATAGATGTTCATTGTTTTTTTATGACTGGGGGTCCACCACATCCTTACCCCCCAAAAAACCCTAGTTATCTAGACTTGCTAAGACATGAATATGATTATTTCTTCATAGACACCATCCTTTCTAAATAATTTTTTTTAACCTGCCACCCAATGCTACCCTCAACTAAAAACCCATGAGTTATCTAGACAAGCTATGATAGATAGGGACATAGTTTTAGTAGTAGAACACCCACATCCACTCTGAATAGTGTAACCTGTCCCCAACCAATACCCTTCACAAAGGTAAAAGCCAAAAGTGTTCCCAAAGCCTATGTGGTCATAGGGGAGTGAGGCATCAGAGACCTCAACTTCACAAAGGGCCAGCCTATTGAGGGCGGCGCCCATCTCCTCTCCCTCGCTCCTTAACCTTCCCTGACCCTAAAGAGGCAGGTGCCTATTTACAGCTGGGTGAACTGGGGGACTGTACTGAAGCCAAGGGGCACAAACGGTCACCCATCCAACTGGTAACCACGCCCGATGCTGCTTAACCTTAGCTGGGGAAAGCGAGTGCTCCGACCTCTGAGCTATCCCGTCACCTTTCTCTAAAAACCACAAATTATCTAAACAGACTGACATAGATATGGATATCTTTCTTGTAGTAAGGTACCCACAATCATTCCGAATGGTTTAACCTATTATCAACAACTGTTACACTTCACAAAACAAAACCATGATTTACCTAGACTATCAATGACATAGATATGGACATATTTTCCCTAGAAAGACCGTCATGTTCATGCCTGAAAGGTTTAACCTATCAACTACCATCACATTTCTTTTTATTAAAATTTTTTTAAAGGGCAGGACTTATATAGATAAGCGATGACACAAATATGGACATAAGGAACCCACATCAAATTTGAACGGTTTAACCTATCAATGATTGTTGCACTTTACTAAAAACAACAACAAAAACACATGATTTATCTAGACAAGCAATGACATATGTAATGTATGGACATACTTTCGAGTCAAAGAACCATATTCATTCTGAGCACTGTTGGCTGTTTTGACGTTTTTTGTTTTGTTTTGTTTGGAAGGGGAGGGGTTGGTTTGTTGTTTGGGGTGGGGGGGGGGGGGGGGTTGTGTTGGGGTGTTGTGTTGGGGGGGGTATTTGGGGGGGTACCTATCCCTCACTGTCACTCTTCACTACAAAAAAAAACAAAAACTATCAAATAGCTCTAACATATATAAACATTATTTCTGATAACAGAGTGTCCCCATCCCATCCGTCAATGTTAGACCATTCATTTTAGCCATCCGTCAATGTTAGACCATTCATGTTTAGCCATCTGGAGAGTTTGTTCCCCTGTCAGCCACAGTGACCTCCACCGACCCCCCACCAGTTTACCTCCAACACAGTCACCACATTCTTCTTCTTCTTCTTTTTCTTCCTCAAACGCTCAGACAGCGACTACTGCTGTCTGTCACATGAACGAAAACGTGTTACACCGCCGTTAAGCGCCTGACAAGTCAGACCCAGCGCGTCCGACTTCAGCATAGGAGAGAACCGTTATCTTTTTAAGCGTTTCAGGAAAAACAACCAAGAATGGACCAGAGAAGGCAGAAAGTAGACAAGAAGAGGTGACAGGAAGAAAAAGGAACAAGGCAGGAAACAAAGAAGAGGGATGAAAAAAGAAGATGGAATTCCTAGCACAGAATTTTCCAGAAGGTGGGGATGCTATCTACACAGACAGGCGCCAGGGATCACCACAGGGGATGTTAGGACAACAGAGTGGACGTCTTATTAGTCAGGGAGGGATGTTTCATGTACAGAACCACACAGGAGGAGGATGGACACAGGAAGCAGCAGAGAAAAGCAGTGCACGTCTCACACTGGTGTGAGGTGGAAAAAGGAAAATAAGGGAAAAGAAGAAGAAGAAGAACAAAAAGAAGGACATACTGCACCGTGGAGCTTCTCTTGCTTAGACTACGGGCAAAACAGACAGGAGCAGAACATTCAAAATACATCCGTCACAACAAAACCACAGAGACAACATCTAGCACACCAATGTTGGCTGGGGTTGTTTGTGAGGGTTTTTTTTTTTTGTTTTGGTTTTTATATCAATGTAGATGACATGCCACGCTACACAACAACAACGTCATCATCTTCATCATCATCACTGTAATGATCTGCTTTGAAAGTGCTGATATCCCCGAAGTCAGAATGCAGCTACATAAATGGGGAGGAGGGGGGGTGGTCACATACGCATAAATCTCGCCACTGGTGAACCTCGAAGCTCTAGCCGAGGGATGAAAAAAAAAAAGAGAGAGAAAAAGTGCTGAGAGATTTGTCTTTTCTGTTCCTCTGCTGGAGTTCTGAGGTTCAAATTTTGCGTATGCGACCGCTTCTGCATTCCATGAAGGCAGCCGCAATCCAATTTCGGGGATGACGTCTAACCACAACACCAGCGTGCATGCGTTGTTGTTTTAACTTTTGTCATCCACTCCCACCAATGGACTACTCTTCTGAAAAGGCGGAACGATTTGTAATGGGTGCACAAGATGCTCTACCTGTGTTTTGCACACGGGACCTCGGTTTATAGTCTCATCTGAAGGACATTTTTTAGGGGGAGCAGAGTCAGCACTGATGTTAACTCCAGGGGAAAAATCCCTCTGAACGGGCGTCTTAGTGGTAGCTCAAACCTGGGGTTGATCCCAGGCCATCAGATTGCAAGCACAACGCTCTTAACCACCAGGTTATCCCCTACCCCTAGGATACATTTTTTTCCTTCGTTTATCGGCTAGAGCTCAACGGTTCACCGATGGTGAGATTTTGCGTATGCCACCGTTTTTGCCCACCATGAAGGTAGTCACATAATGACATGTCATCTTAACCACTAGACTGCCCCACCCCGGAAATTTTCAGGGGCTAAACGTGCACCCTATACGCCTATAACCCGGAAAATTTCCGGGGTGTCAAACCGAAGTTAACAAGCCAGCTTTCTCGACTACAGTTAAAGGGAAAGAACTCCAAAATTAGTGGAGATCACTCTCCTGTTGCTTGGCAACATCTAGCTGCAAAAATCGTGGCAAAAACGATCGCTTTCTAGCTCGTATTTTGTGTTTTTATGCATGACTGCTTAGGCAGTTCTTGTTCAAAATGGTTGACACTTATTGTTGAAAGTATTAATAACTTTACACAGCGGAAAAAGGGGCAAATAAAACTTTACATTTACCTGACAGTGTTGAAAACGATCGTGTATGATTCAGGAGATCGTGCATTTAAAAAAAATGAATGAGATTTGGCCTGGACTTATGTTTGACGTTATTGAGATGGGGGTACTCAGAATGACAGTGGTGATAAAGAAATCGTATTTTTGGTCGAATTTTTACATTTTAAATATATTTTTGCATTGAAATATCATGCTAACTAATTTGAGCTTGCCTCGAAGCAATCTACGATAAATATACTGTCACTGGGAAGACTATCAGGATTATTCATGTAGTAATTTCTGAACAAGAGGGATATGAACATAGCAAGTGGTACATAAGAATTTTATTCCCCGGCATATAGGGTGCACTTGCACTGGGCAGTTAAGAGGTTCAACCACACGTAACACAACTACATTTTTCATGACGGAAAACATGCCACATCACATCATCAGCGTCATCAATGCCAGGATAAACGTAAAAAAAACTACCAACAGGAACAGAAAAAGGGAACGTCCTTTCACCTACGACAGCAGCGACCTCGTTACACAACAGCAACACCATGCCCCCATTACCCAGCAACAGCCAGCAGCAGTGCCAGAAATAAACACGGTGGGGTGTGTGATCGGCAACGACAGGTAGCACTAGCACAGCAGTCTGATTTATTACCACACAGACGACGTGCATTACCACAACATGACGGACCACCGCCAATACCGCTTACTTTTGTTTCTGCACTCTGAAACGGACATCAGTGGCCGTCGATGATTTCTTCTGTTCTGTTCTGTTCTGTTCTGTTCTGTTCTGTTCTGTTCTATTCTGTTCTGTTTTGTTTTGTTTTGTTTGGGTGGTTTTCAAAGTATGTTGGAACAAAAAAGAAAGTGTGGTGTGTGTGTGTGTGTGTGTGTGTGTGTGTGTGTGTGTGTGTGTGTGTGTGTATGTGTGTGTATGTGTGTGTGTGTGTGTGTGTGTGTGTGTTTGTGTGTGTGTGTGTGTGTGAGAGGAGTGAATGTGTGTGTGTGTCTGTGCCTGTGTCTGTTTCTAAGTGTGTGTGTGTGTGTGTGTGTGTGTGTGTGTGCGCACTTGTCTGTAGCATGTGTGAGAGGGTGGAGGGATGAATGCGGAATGTGTGTGTGTGCCTGTTTCTAAGTGTCTGCGTGTGTGTATGCATTCAACTGTATATGAATATGTGTACATATGTGTTTTATATTCAAGGATTCGTACACATTTTAAAAAACCCATCTTATTAACTATTGTGGCAAGAAAGAAAAAGAGTTTTTCAAAAAAACTACCTCAAGTGATTAATCAAAAGCATAAAAACAAACAAAACAAACTCAACCACAAAAACAAAACACAGACCTTTCTCACAAATCACTTCAAACAATCAATCAAATGGATGAAAGAAACACAAAACCTTTCAACAAGGACAGAAACAACTGCCAAATGCTGAATGCAATCCATTCATTACAGAAAGAGAGAGAGAGAGAGAGAGAGAGAGAGAGAGAGAGAGAGAGAGAGAGAGAGAGAGAGAGAGGAGAGAGAGAGAGAGAGAGAGAGACAGACAGACAGACAGACAGACAGACAGACAGACAGAGACAGACAGACAGACAGACAGACAGACACAGAGAAAGATGTATACATAGGTGGACATATAGATATATAGATATATATATATACAAAACCAAAACAAAACTATGATAAACACAACCAAACAGATGGGGGGAGGTGAATAAAACCAAGAAAATTCTTTGCCACGATTTCAGCACCGGTTAAGAACTTTGCCCAATGCAATACGCAAATCTGTTCACAAATAAAAATATAATATATAACCCACAACGCCAAAAACAAAAACCATACTCAAAAACACATGAAAAAGAGAAAAAAAACAGAAAATTCTTTCCCACTATTTCAGAAAATACTAAACTGACTTTGCCAAATGCAGATTGCGATTCGCACAGAAGTATATAACCAACAAAAACAAAAACTATAAGGAAAATCAACCGAAACTTTTTTTCTTTTTTTTTAAACTACAAAAAAAACTTAAACCACGAAAATTGTTCCTGACCATTTCAGCCAGGGCGGAGATGACTTTGCCGAGGGTGGTGAGCGACTTGTTGATGTTGGCCCCTTCCTTCAGCCGTGTCCCTTTCGCTCCCGTCGAATCCGCACGCTCGCTTCCCGCCAGATCCACCAAACTGATCTTGCTGACCTACACACACACACACGCACACACACATGCATGGGAAAAAATTGATGAAAAAAAGCAAATGCTTTGCTTATTCAATGTAAGGTAAAGGTAAAGGTAAATGAGTCCCATAACCTATAAGATCGTAGGGGAGCGAGGCGTCAGAGACCTCACTTCTCTAGGGCCAGCATATTGAGGGCGGCGCCCATCTCCTCTCCCTCGCTGCTTTACCTTCCTTGACCCTAAAGAGGGCAGGTACCCATTTACAGCTGGGTGAACTGGGGGAACTGTACTGAAGCCAAGGCGCGCAAACGGTCACCCATCCAACTGGTAACCACGCTCGACGCTGCTTATCTTGGCTGGGGGAAAGCGAGTGCTCCGACCACTGAGCTATCCCGTCCCAATTACCTTTTATTCAATGTACCATCTGGAAATAAAAATTTGACATGACCTGACTTGGGAGAACAGGATGGCCTTGTGATTAGAGTGATGTGTTCGTGATCTGCTGACCCAGGTTCGATTCCCGTTCAAGAGGATTTTTTCCTCTGGAGTTAATGTCAGTGCCGACTCCACTCTCCCCAAAAGTCCTTCGGATGAGACTATAAACCGAGGTCCCGTAGGTGAACGCACGCAGAACATCTTGCGCACATGTTAAAACCCGTTCCGCTTTTCAGACGAGTAGTGCACTAAGTAATGCACTAAGGATGAGCTACCAGTATAAACTTCATGGGTAATGCACTAACAGAGGGTATTTTGCATGCAAATTGTGTGTGAATGTCTGTGCATACAATTAGATGCTGTTGTTGGATAAGTCGTGTGGTTTTATCTTTTTCTGCCTTTTGGGGGGTTCTGTATGGGTTTACTTTTATTTTTGTTTCTTTACAACAAAAACACTATAGCATAGAGAGTTAAATGAACACATAACGCACACTCGATGAAATGAACGTACAAGGCATGCTTCCTGTACAACGAAATGAGCTGCTCTAAAGTCAGAATGTGTGGGCTGAAGGCAGCGGACAGACTTCTTGCAAAGTTACAAGCCCAGGAGAAAACCTGGCACTACACACCCTGCCCGGAGAGGGAACAGAGAGAGAGAGTGGGGGGGGGAAGAAAGAGAACTCTGAACATTTTAGAGAGAGAGACAGAGAGACAGAGAGAGAGAGAGAGAGATATATATATATTATATATATAATATGAGAGAGAGAGAGAGAGAGAGAGAGAGAGAGAGAGAGAGAGAGAGAGAGAGAGAGAGAGAGAGAGAGAGAGAGAGAGAGAGAGGAAGTGAGCAAGAGAGAGTGAGCAAGCGAGACAGACAGAAAGACAGAGACAGACATACAGACAGAGAATCAGAGAAACAGAGAGAATCACATTTTCACTATGTACTGAGCAACATCACAAGCTCTACGCAAATGGTACCTGCCTGAGAGATCTCTTATCTGACCACACACACACAAAAACAACTACACAACAGGAGGGAAGGGGGGGAAGGAAAGAAAGAAAAAAACAACCACGGACCAATATTTACCTTTTCGCCAACCATCTTGGTGGCCAGATCATATTTTTTCTGCGTGAAGATGATGGTGAAAGACGGCGTGTGAGCGACTGCTCGTCTCGTTCATGTTGGTGGCAGCGACCGTTCTGGAGAAAATAATATGTACATCATGTAAAAAAATATCTTTTTAAAAAAAAGTAAAGGTGTCTGATAACTTATGTGGTAATTGGGGAGTGAGGTGTCAGAGACCTCAGCTTCTCCAGGGGCCAGTATTTTTAGAGTGGCGCCCATCACCTCTCCCTCGCTGCTTTACCTTCCCTGACCCTAAAGAGGGCAGGTACCCATTTACAGCTGGGTGAACTGGGGGAACTGTACTGAAGCCAGGGCGCACGAACAGTCATCCATTCAAGAGGTAACCACGCTCCACGCTGCTTAACCTTAGCTGGGGGAAAGCGAGTGCTCTGACCACTGAGCTATCCCTGTCCCCTGCAAAACGGTCACCCACCCAACTGGTAACCACGCTCGATGCTGCTTAACCTTAGCTGGGGGAAAGCGAGCGCTCTGACCACTGAGCTATCCCGTCCCCCTCTTGTATGTTCTTTCGAGCCAGAAGGCCCATAGAGCCGGAGCTTATCCTGGTATCTGTAGCGTTAAGCAAACTGATGGTTTTTCACCACCCCTGTGACAGGACGCTAGTCTGTCGCCAATACTTCCCCAGCAGAGCTGGTACCCACTTGTACACCTGGGTGGAGTGAGGAAAATAGGAGTAAAGTGTCTTTCCCAAGGACACAACACCGGGCCGAGCGGGGATCGAACCCGCGACCTCTGGATCACGAGTTGAATCCCCCTCTTGTACCCTTTCCAAATCTCCAGCAAGACAACATCTTTCTGATAAAAAAAATATAAAATTTTAAACCCACCACATCTCAGCAAACAAACCAACAAACAAACAAAACAAAAGCCACCTGGATCTGACCAGGCGCTCACCTGGCCTTGTTTCCCTCGTCGATGAGGTTGTTGATGTCGGCGAAGGACTGCACGGCCAGCTTGGAGAGGTCCTCCACGTAGGGGCCCAGCAGGGGGTGCTCCCTCACCCTCAGGCTGTTCTTGTTGCTGGGGTTCAGCAGGTCCCGCACCCGCTCACAGTAGATCTCCATGTAGCTCACCTGACACAACCAACACACAGGTAGGGGATGCCCACTCTTTATTTTATACGTGCGCGCGCATGGTTTTTGAAATCTGTTGTTCATTATGTTTAAGGAGAGTTGCATGCCTGTAAATGATTGAGTGCAAGCGTTTCGATTTTTTTTTGGTTTTTTTTACAAGATTCAGCGCTATATAAATTCCTTTTTTTTTTTTTATTATTTTTTTTTTTTAAATTCTTTTATATCGAGGATAATGGAATAAGCACTTATGTGCTTTTTTTTACATCTAGTCCCCGTGTGTATGCAGTTTTGTACATTCTGTCATCTGTTCCCACCGGCACACAATGGCCTACTCTTATGAAAAGCAGAACAGGATTTAACGTGTGCGCTAGATGTTCTGTGTGCGTTGGCACACGGGGCCTCGGTTTATAGTCTCATCCGAAGGACTTTTGGGGAGAGTAGAATCTGCACTGAGGTTAACTCCAGGGTAAAATATCCCCCTTGAACGGGAATCGAACTCAGGTCGTCATATTGCGAGCGCAATGTTCTGACCACTAGGCTATCCCGTCCCCTTAATGTGATTACTGGTATATCTCATCTCATCTGCTCCCGTAACCCCCTCCAGGGTCCTAGGGGCATTTGCTGCAGCGACCAACGTTGCACCAGTTGGCTCCATTTGCAGCGGTTGTGGGCAAGTGCCTTGGTTGTGGAGAAGGTCTTCCTGGGCTCTTTGTGACATTATAGATAGATAAATAGATAGATAGATAGATAGATAGATAGATAGATAGATAGATAGATAAAGAGATAGATAGATAGATAAAGAGATAGATAGATAGATAGATAGATAGATAGATAGATAGATAGATAAATAGATAGATAGATAGATAGATAGATAGATAGATAGATAGATAAAGAGATAGATAGATAGATAAATAGATAGATAGATAGATAGATAGATAGATAGATAGATAGATAGATAGATAGATAGATAGATAGATAGATAGATAGATAGATAGATAGATAGATAGATAGATAAATAGATAGATAGATAGATAGATAGATAAAGAGATAGATAGATAGATAGATAGATAAAGAGATAGATAGATAGATAGATAGACAGACAGACAGACAGACCGACCGACCGACCGACCCCGACCGACCGACCGACAGACAGACAGACAGACAGACAGACAGATAGATAGACAGATAGATAGATAGATAGATGTTAGTCCTTAACTGGTTTAGTTTTGTTGTGTCCTCCCCCCCCCCCCCCCCCTCTCCTCCTTGACTTTTGGTGGACGGGAGGTGGGCTTCATTTTTGGTTTCATGATTTCTTGATGGTGTTTTGACGAGTCATTTTTAGTAGGAGTTTGGCTTGTTGTTGTTGTCGTTTGCTTGTTTTTCTTGTAGTTGGAAGGGGGGGGGGGGGTTCTTTAGAGGAGAGGGGGTGGGTGGTTTGGTTTGGGGTTTATTTTTAGGGGATGGGGGGGGGGGGGGGGGGGGGGGGGGGGGGGGGTGGAGGATTTTTTGCTGTATGAGGGGGGAGTTGTTGTTGTTGTGTTTTTTTTGGGGGGAGCTGCTTTTTACTTTTCAGTTTTCTTGTTTAGAAAGTTTTTTTTTAAAAACTTGACAAACACCCAGCATGCATCCACGGCTTCAGCCAGCAGAACAAGAGTTACGCGCCCTTGTCAAGCACACAGTGATGCAACATAAAACTTAAGTCCTTCGGATGAGACTATAAACCGAGGCCTCGTGTTCGAACGCATGCAGGACATCTTGCGCACACGTTAAATCCTGTTCCGCTTTTCGGAAGAAAAGGCCATTGTGTGCCGGTGGAAACAGATGACAAAATTTACAAAACCGCATACACACAGGGACTGGATGTAAAAAAGCACATGAGTGCTTATTCCATTATCCTCGATATAAAAGAATAAATAAATAAATATAAAAGAATAAATAAATAAATAAATAAAGGACAATAGGTCTGCAACAAGATGCAACGACACCACTTCGGGAAACCAAAAAAAACCACACCCAAACAACTGAACACCACTGTACTATCACCACAGTCACTGTCTACAGGACGAAGGACTATGGTCACAATCACCGATCGGCAGTGCCCTGAGGTCATCGATCCATCGCTTACTTGACCCCAGCGCGCACTTGCTCTGGACAGCCATTTCCGGCCAGTGAGGCGGAATCATCTCCATGTATTCAATCTGGCCGATATTAACCACAGCCTCCACCACCCCTCCCCCCACCACCACCCTCCTACCCCCACCCCCCCCAATTCCCCCCCACCCCCCCAATTTCCCCCCACCCCTGTACCCCCACCCTCCCCTTCCGTCATGTCATGCCAGGGGCAATTTCTCTATCATTGGCTACTAAGCTCAGCCTTGTTAGTATCTATAGGCTCACAGTGTGAAGCCCCTGATTGGTGACTTGAGGTATGGTGCGATGTGTGTGTCAAAAGCCTGCTTGGTGACTTGAGGTATGGTGCAATGTGTGTGTCAAAAGCCTGCTTGCTGACTTGAGGTATTTATTTATTTATTTATTTTATTTATCTTATACCACTTTAAGTCACAAGATTTCTCTGCGTGAAATTTGGGCTGCTCTCCCCGGGGAGAGCACGTCGCCACAAGAGCAGCGCCACCCCTTTTTTTCTTTTTTTTTTTCTTTTGGTCTGCAACTGTATTTGTTTCCCTATCAGAGTGGCTTTTTTCTAAGAATTTTGCCAAGGACAACTCTCTTGTTGCCGTGGGTTCTTTTATGTGCGCTGAGAATTTTGTGTAACACACGGGACCTCGGTTTATCGCCTCATCCGAAAGACTAGCGCCCAGACCACCACTCATGATCTAATGGATGGGGAAAAATTTCGGGCCGAAACGGGGTACGAACCACGCACACACCCGACCCGGACTTTTTGCATTCTAGACAGGCACGTTACCTCTAGACCATGGTGCAATGTGTGTGTCAAAAGCCTGTTTGGTGACCGAGGTATGGTCCAATGAAAGTGTCAAAAGCCTGTTTGGTGACTGAGGTATGGTGTAATGTGTGTGTCAAAAGCCTGCTTGGTGACTGAGGTATGATCCAATGAGTGTGTCAAAAGCCTGTTTGGTGACTGAGGTATGGTGCAGTGTGTGTGTCAAAAGCCTGTTTTGGTGACTCGGAGTATGGTGAAATGTGTGTCAAAAGCCTGCTTGGTGACTGAGGTATGGTCCAATGAGTGTGTCAAAAGCCTGCTTGGTGACTGAGGTATGGTGCAATGTGTGTGTGTCAAAAGCCAGTTTTCAGAGAGAAAAAGAAATGTCCTCCACCCCACCCCCAAAAAATTCTGAATTGTGATTCTATGTGTTTCAAACAAAACAACAACAAAAAAGTTTGGTTGGTTGGTTGGTTGGTTGGTTGGTTGGTTGGTTGGTTGGTTGGTTGGTTGGTTTCAAAGTATGAAAAGAAGTATTGTAATTATTTGGCGTTACGTAAATTTCAAACACTGGATTTTCTGAAAAACGTAGGGGGAAAAACTCCTAACTGCGGTCATACACTTTCGCTTCATGTCCTTACATATTTTTTAAAGCCCTACCTTCCAACCACAAAAAAACATATACAATGCCGTGCATGTCTGAAAAGATTGATATATAAATTAAAAAAAATAGTACAAGAAAAAAATTACCCAAAGACTAAGATAACTTTTCTTCCAATCCAAGACTGTAGGAAATAATGCATCTCTCTCCAGTACCATGAGGGAAAGCAATAAGGTTAACCCTAAAAAACAAAAACACAAAAACAACAAAAACCCACAACAAACAAGGTTAACCCTTTTACCGAGCTTTGGGGCAGTGCATTCTTTCACCATTGTTCAGATTTGAAGATGAAGCAAGAAAATCATGCCTACCTATGGGGGGGGGGGGGGGGGGGGTCAGGATAGCCTACAGTACATGCCAACTGACTGAGCAATGAACCAACCTGCCTACCCACTGGCTGATATAAACCCAAGTGCACGAACACCAATCCGCTCAATCTGACAAACAATCAGTTCACACCCACTGACACACCTACCAACCAACTACCCAACCAACTACCCAACCAGCCAACCAACCCATCACAAACTCGAACAATAATCACTAGCCAACCAACCAACCTGACAATCACACCCACCCACTAACACATCTGCCATCCAACCAACCAACAAACCAACCCACCACCAACTTAAACAATAATTACTATCCAATCAACCAACCGATTACTCAAATGATACCTACCCAACAAACCTGCTGACCTCTTCATACACTCACCCCCCTCCTATCCA
>CM054163.1:5189776-5202276 GCA_028751875.1 Rapana venosa
CATAGAATTAAAAAAAAAACCTAATCTATGGTAAACCATACAAATCAGACAAAAAAACCAATAACATATGCATAATATATGTGGAATTAAAATAAAACAAAAAACCCAGAAAAATATGAGACCATACAATCCAAATAATTAAAAAATCCTGAAAAAAAAATACCCGTCATAACACAAACAAACAAGCAACAATAAAAATTTAAAAAACCAAAACAAACAAAGAAGACAAAACAGAATAAAAATATAAAAAAACCACACCAACTGCTTCCCCTCCCCCCCCCCCCCCCCCCCCCCTCACACACACATGTACACACAAACCTTCAACCATACAAACAACTGAATGTGTGTGTGTGTGTATGTGTGTGTTGTGTGTGTGTGTGTGTGTGTGTGTGTGTGTGTGTGTGTGTGTGTGTGTGTGTGTGTGTGTGTGTGTGTGTGGAGTGTGTGTGTGTGTGTGTGTATGTGTGTGTGTGTGTGTGTAATGTTGTATAGTTAGTGTGTGAGTGAGTGTGTGTGTGTGTGTGTGTGTGTGTGTGTGTGTGTGTGTGTGTGTGTGTGTGTGTGTGTGTGTGTGTGTGTGTGTGTGTATGTTTTACAAGATTCAGTGCTATATGAATTCCATATATTATTATTATTATTATTGTTGTATAGTTAGTGTGTGAGTGTATTTTATATCTATTTGTTCTTTTATTTTGAGAATAATGGAATAAGCAAGTACTTGTGTGCTTTTTTTCATCCAGTCCCTGTGTGTATGCAGTTTTGTCAATTTTGTCATCCGTTCCCACCAAGCACACAACAGCCTACTCTTTCAAAATGCAGAGCGGGTTTTAACGTGTACGCAAGATGTTCTGCGATGTGTGTGTGTCTGTGTGTGGGTTATGTGTGTGTGTGTGGGGGGGAGGGGGGGGGATGTATGAGTGGGGGGGAGGGGGTTAGTGTGTAGGTAGTGGGTGTGTGTGTGTGTGTGTTTTGTGTGTATGTGTGTATGTGTAGTGTAGTGTAGTGTAGTGTAGTGTAGTGTAGTGTAGTGTAGTTGTAGTAGTAGTGAGTAATGTAGTGTGTATAGTGAAATGTAGTGTAGTGTAGTGTATATATGTGTGTGTATCTGTGCTTGTGTATGTCTGTGTGAATGCATGCATCTCTCTCTCCCTCTCAATCTCTTTCTCCCTTCTTTCTCTTTCACTCCTCTATTCCTTTCTCCCTCCATCTCTCTCTCTCTCCCTTCCCTCTCCCTCTCTTTGGACATTAAGAGTGTGATTCTGTATAACTTGCAGAACTGGAAAAGCGAAACGGGTATAAACAAACATTTCCTGCTATGAGGCCTATCTTTCACCTGCCCCAAACATGTTTTGTATAGTGGCCCAAGGCCCAAGTACAGTACAACTTCTCAGTGTTCAGCGTTCTCTGCACTTTACATGATTAACTGTTGTTCCTATGGGCCATATGGCCTGCAAAAACTGAATTAAAATTATTGTTATTGTTATTGTTGTTGTTGTTATTGTTACACCCACCCACCCCTGACACCTCCCACACACACCTGGATCTGAAAAGTGGACAGCTGGCGATGGTATTCCTGGAGCCTGCCTGATGAGCCAATGCAGCAAAGTTTCCCAAGCCACCTGCTCTCTACTCCAGGGTCTGGCATTAATCAACGCTTGACACTATCTCTGTGTGTGTGTGTGTGGGGGGGGGGGGGTGGGGGGGGGGGGGTCTGTGTGTGTGTGTGTGTTTTGTTGTTGTGTGTGTTGTGTGTGTGTGTGTGGTGGGTGGGTGGGGGGGGGGTGGATGGTGGGTGAGTGTGTGGTGTGATTCAGATTCAGATTCAGATTCAGAATATTTTATTGCCATTTAAGTCATGTAGATTATTGACACAACAAAAACATCAACTTTTAATTATCTATTTTGGCCTAAAAGTGTGTGTGGTGTGTGGGGGGGGGGGGGGGGGGGGGGGGGGGTTTTCTGTGTGTGGGGTGTATATGTGTGTGTGTGTGTGTGGGGTTGTGGGTGGGTGTGTCTGTGTGTGTGTTCTGTGTGTGTGTGTGGGTGTGTGTGTGTGTGTGTGTAAGTGTTTTGTGTGTGTGGGGTGTTGTGGGTGTGTGTGTGTGTGTAAGTGTGTGTGGGTGTGGGTGGGTGTGTGTGTGTGTGTGTGTGTGTGTGTGTGTGTGTTTTGTGTGTCTGTGTATGTGTGTCTGTGTGTGTGTGTGGTGTGTTGTTTTTGTGGTGTGGGGGGGGGGGGGGGGGGAGGGGGGGGGGTGGATGGGTGGGTGGGTGTGTCTGTGGGTGTTTCTGTGTGTTGTGTGTGGTGTGCGTGCTGGCGTGCTTGGTGCGTTTTCCCGGGGGGGTTCTGGTCTTCTGCCCTCCCACCCCACCCCACCCCTCCTCCCTCTACCCACTTCCATAATTATCCCCCTTCCTCTCTCCCCCCCCCCCCACCCCCATCCTCCCATCCTTTTCAAATAGTTTTTCTTTTCTTGTCCACACTTTTTGTTGTCTTGTCAACTTTCTTATCCTACTGCTTTGTGTTATAATTATGATTGTGTGCGCAAATTTTGTTTCTGTGTTTGTGTCATTTTCCTTGTAGTTTTTTTGTTGGGGGTTTTGTTTTTTTGTGTTTTTTGGTTGGGGTTGGTTTTTTGTTGTTGTGGGTGGGTTTTTTGGGGGGGGGGGTTGGGGGAGGGTTGCTGGGGGTGGTGGTATTTTTTGTTTTGTGTTGGGGGGGGGGGGGTGAGGTTAAGGGGGGGGAGGGGGGGGGCCTGTTTGTTGTTGGTTTTCTTTTTTTTTTTTCTTTTTTTTGTTTGGTTGGTTGGTTGGTGGTTGGTCTGTTTTTTGTTTGGGTTTTTTGTTGTTGGTTGTTTTGGTGGGGGGGTGGGTGTTTGGGGGGGGTCGTTAGGTTGTTGCTTTTTTTAAGATGGGGTGGTGGGGGGGAGAGTGTCTTTGTTTTGCGCATGCTCTGCTTCAGCAAAGTAGAGAAGGGCTATCAGAGGTCCAGACACTCCCACACATGGCAGCAGCAGCCTATCTTACTGGTTTGGATTTGTTCAATGTACAGCCACACCCATCAATGTTGATTTTACCCATTGCTATTTACAGGGGCAGAAAGAGAAAAGAGAGAGAGAGGGGGGGGAGGTGAAAGGAGGGAGAGGGAGGGGGGGGGAGAGAGAGGAGGAGAGAGGGGAAGAGATGAGAGAGGAGGGGAGAGTAGGGAGGGAGATTAGAGAGAAGAAGGGACACAGAGAGAGGAGGGTGGGAGAGAAAGAGGGAGGGGAGAGAGAGAGGATGGGAGAAAGAGAGAGGAGGGAGGGAGAAAAAGAGTGAGGAATAAAGAGAGGAGTGAGAGAGGAGAGAGAGGGGGGGGGGGCACACACACACAGAGTGTGAGAGGAAGAGAGAGTGATAAAAATTCTGCATAAAAAAGTGTGTACATGCTGTACGAGGGGCTATTTCAAGAAATTTTCTTTGATTTTTATTTGTGGTTTACTTAGCAAGGATTTGAACAGAAGAAAGACGACAGACAGAAGAAGAGGGGGGGGGGGAGAGAGAGAAGACGGGAGAGGAGAGAGGGCACTGAGATCCTTTTTTGGCACCAATTTAATAAAACACAGACGCAGAAAGATTTTTTTTTTTAAAACAAAAAACCCTTCCATCCCGTCTTAAACTATTAAAAAGAACTCAACACAATTGCACACACACAATACAAACCCCTCACTCCTACATACACTCATCAAAACAACACACCACACTCACACACACACCTCACACCACACACACAACATCACTCACTTAAAAAACCATACACTAATTCCACTCACTCACTTAAAAACCCACACACTAACTCACTCACCCCACCATACAACTCATCACACACACATACCCACCAACCACACACACAAGTTCACCAAAACGAAAAAAAGCAAACAAACACACCCTTACAGATTTTAACCCCCCCCCCACACAAAAAGAAAAAAAAAGAACATTTATTCCACTGAGGGAAAAAACAACAATCTTTTCTACGTACTGCCTCTACAGAGAACTGTATTCGTCGCATTTCTTGTCTTTAAATTTGTGGAACAAAAACTTCGCAAAACTGCAAAAAGACGCACCACCACACCGCATGCACCTCAAGAGGCAAGCACACCACACACGCTATGTAAGCATTATAAATTTTGATAATACTTTTTTTATTTTTCATTTTCATATATATTGATCTATGTATAGGTCCCTCCCCCTTCAAGAAACATTAAACAGATTCCAAGCTACCTTTCAAAAACCCACCCAAAAACCCCCTCTCTCCCTCCCTCCCCCCCCCCCCTTCTCTCCCCCTCTCTTCCCTCTCTTGTCTCATTCCTTCAAAAGCCTTCAAGCTGAGAGAAATTGCAAAAATAGTTCATTATTATGATTATCATATTGTTGATTGTATGTTTGTTTTTAATGTTTCTGATGATTTGGTTTTTTGTTCACTTTCCCCTTCATTATGGGCTATGGCCTAATGAATAAACATCCGAATCCGAATCCGAATCCGAATCTCTCACTCTCTCTCTGTCTCTCTCTCTCTGTCTCTCTCTCTCTCTCTCTGTCTCTCTCTACCTATCAGGGGGACGGGACAGCCTGGTGGTTAGAGTGATGTATTCGTGATCTGCTGAACCGGGTTCAATTCTCGTTCAAGGGGAAATTTTTCCTCTGGAGTTAACATCAGTGCCGACTCCACTCTCCCCAAAAGTCCTTCGGATAAGACTATAAACCGAGGCCCTGTGTGCAAATGCATGCAGAACATCTTGTGCACACATTAAAACCCGTTCCGCTTTTTGAAAGAGTAGGCCATTGTGTGCCGGTGGGAATAGATGACAACATTTACAGAAACTGCATACACACAGGCACTGGATGAAAAAAAAAGCTCACAAGTGCTTATTCCACTATCCTCAAAATAAAAGAATAAAATAAAATAAATAAAAAATTAAAATATCTATCTATCTATCTAGATCTATCTCTCTCTCACTCTCACCACCCCCCCCAACCCCCCCCCCATCTCTCTCACTTCACCACCACCCCCAACCCCCCCTCCCCCCCCCCCCCCCCCCCCCCCCCCCCCCCATCTCTCTCACTTCACCACCACCACCCCCCAACACCCCCCCCCCCCCCCCCCCCCCCCCCCTCACTACTCTGCGTCACTATTATTTACTTGCTCTCTTTCTCTTTCATTTGCGCCATCTTACCCTTTCCCATCCCCCACCTCCCTCACTTGCTCTCTTCTCTCTCTCTCTCTCTCTCTCTCTCTCTCTCTCTCTCTCTCTCTTCTCTCTCTCTCTCTCTCTCTCTCTCTCTCTCTCTCTCTCTCTCTCTCTCTCTACATTATTCATTTCCCACTCACTCTCTCATTCCCACTCATTACACCTCCTCCTCCCTCTCTCTCTCACCTCTCATTCCCCTTCCCCCCACCCCAACTCCAGCCTCCTCCATTTAACTTTTTCCTCTCTCCATCCATCTGCTCTCTTCCGCTCTCTCCTCCCACCCACCCAACCCCCCCACCACACCCCCCCCATACACTCTCCAATCTCTCTCACCTGCGCTTTGATTTGTTGCTTTACAAGATTCAGCGCTATATAAATTCCATACATTATTATGATTATTACTATTATTATTATTATTATTATTATTATTACCTGGGGAATAATCCCCTCCTGACCCGGGTCGCTGCGACCCATCATGGTGTAGGATTTTCCGGAGCCGGTCTGCCCGTAGGCGAAGATGCAGACGTTGTAGCCCTCGAAGGCGTGGTCCAGCATCTCCAGCCCAATGTCTTCATACACCTTGCGCTGCGAAGCGAAGCACGCGTCGCTCGCCTGAAAGATCGTCGCGAAGGTTCGGGGCGATAAAAAAGACGATGATGGCTTGTAGGACTGAGAGCCCAAAGTTTGTTGGGGAATTTTTTTGGTTTTGGTTTTTTTGGGGGTTTTATAGTGAAGGTAAAGGAGTCCCATAACCTATAAGGTTGTAGGGGAGCGAGGCGTCAGAGACCTCACTTCTCCAGGGGCCAGCATATTGAGGGCGGCGCCCATCTCCTCTCCCTCGCTGCTTTACCTTCCCTGACCCTAAAGAGGGCAGGTACCCATTTACAGCTGGGTGAACTGTACTGAAGCCAAGGCGCGCAAACGGTCACCCATCCAACCGGTAACCACGCTCGACGCTGCTTAACTTGGCTGGGGGAAAGCGAGTGGTCCGACCACTGAGCTATCCTGTCCCCTTTATAGTACAACATCTTTATTTCATACACAATACACTACAACATCTTTACTTCATACACAATACACTACAACATCTTATTTCATACACAATACACTACAACATATTTACTCATACTCAATTACACTACAACATATTTACTTCATTACACAATACACTACAACATCTTTACTTCATACACAATTACACTACAACATATTTACTTCATAATCAATACTTACAACATATTTACTTCATACACAATACACTACAACATCTTTACTTCATACACAATACAGTTCAACATATTTACTTCATACACAATACACTACATCATATTTACTTCATACACAATACACTACAACATCTTTACTTCATACACAATACACTACAACATATTTACTTCATACTCATACACTACACATATTTACTTTCATACACAATTACACTACAACAAACTTTACTTCATAACAATTAACAGTTCAACTATTTACTTCATACTCAATACACTACAACATATTTACTTCATACACAATACACTACAACATCTTTACTTCATACACAATACACTACAACATCTTTACTTCATACACAATACACTACAACATCTTTACTTCATACACAATACACTACCATCATCTTAACTTCATACACAATACACTACCACATCTTTACTTCTACCACAACACACTACCACATCTTTACTTCATACACAACACACTACCAATTCTTTACTTCAATACACAATTTAGATCTACAACTTATATTTACATTCATAACAATACACTACCACATCTTACTTCATACCACGCCATCAATATTGTATCTTTACCTCACACCACACCGTCAATTCACTACACCTTACTACAACACACTACATACACACACACACAACACCACACGCACACACACACACGCACATGCACACTCACTCATTCACTCACTCACTCCTCTCACACCACACACACACAAACACCACACACACAATACACACACACTACATACACTAAATACACACACACACACAAATACACACACACAAACAGTATCACTTAGAATGAAACAGACGTTAAATTGAAGGACAACAACAACACACACAAATACACACACATACACACCCACACACACACACACACACACACACCGCACGCATGCACGCACGCACGCACACACACACACCCACCACACATACTGAAACACACAATCAAGGAAGAAAGTCAACAAACTCACATCTGTGTGTGACCAGTAGGAATAATCGAACTCATAGCTCTTAATCTTTGCTTCTTTGGGGCCCGCTTTGGGATTTGTGATTGCTGAAAAAATACATCACTCAAACATCAGTAAATGACTGAATAAATGAATGAATAAAACAGTAAACCAATCAATCAATCATATTGTCAATCAGCAAATCAATTCAAAACATGAATAAATGAATGAATAAATGAATGAATAAGACAGTAAATCCATCAATCAATCAATATGTCAATCATAAAACCAATCCATCAATCAAAGAATCAATCACTGAACACAAAAAAAAGGTTGGTTTTGATTTGCTTTTTAACCATGAACGTAGATTTACCTATCCAAAATACAATGATTTTCTTCTGTGACCTTTACTACTTTCTTTTAACTTTTTTTTTTTTTTTTTGGGGGGGGGGGTGATGTAAATGCCTATTTATTCATGTACAGAGAGGGGTGGCTGAATCTCAAAAAGCCTGAAAGAGAGTGACAGAAAAGGAGAAATCTCTAGGACAAAAAAAGAGAGATGACTCAAAGAAAAGAAAAAAGCAGGGGGGGGGGGGGGGTGGGATCAGAAAAAAAGATGAAACAAAATGGGAAATTTCTAGCCAAAGATTTTCCAGAAGACAAAAATAACGTTCATACAAACAAAACAAAACAAGAACAAACAGCTCACTATATCATTGCGAAAATTACTACTAAAACTTAGTTTTTGCTAATCTTCCAAAAATGTCAACTTTAAAAAATCACCAAAAAAGATTTTATTTAATATTCAATAAAAGAAACATGGAAACACACCAGGGAGAAAGCTAAGCAATTTTCAACCAAAGCAAAGACACCACCACGTACTTTATTTATAAAAAATAATAAAAAACTGGATCTAACTGACCAATGAAGGGGGGACAGGATAGCCTAGTGGTTAGAATTTTGCGCTCACAATCTGACAACCTGAGTTTGAATCCCATTCTAGAGGATATTTCCTCTGGAGTGACATCAATGCAGACTCTGCTCTCCCCAAAAGTCCTTCGGATGAGACTAAAAACCAAGGCCCCGTGTGTGAACGTACGCAGAACATCTTGCACACACGTTAAATCTTGTCCGCTTTTCAAAAGAGTAGGCTATTGTGTGCCAGTGAGAACAGATAACAAAATTTACAAAACCGCATACACACGGGGACTGGATGTAAAAAAGAGCACATGAGTGCTTATTCCATTATCCTTGATATTAAAGAACAAATAATTATAAATGAACAAAGAAATAAACAAATAAATAAAAATCTATTTGTCTGACAAGCACATCCCTTCACGCGAGACTATGGGGGCTGGGCCTTGTTCGCCTAGCGGTTAGAGCGCTGAGCTTGCCATCTGACAGCCCGGGTTCGAGCCACCACTGAGACACCCATCTGAGGAGACTATTCCCCTGGAGTTAACATCAGTACTCGCTCCACTGCCCCCCAAAAATGCCTTTGGACCGGGGCCTATAAACTGAGGTCCCGTGTGGGAACACCCAACACACCTTGCTCACACACTGGAACCCCTTCTGCTTTTCACAAGAGTGAGCCATTTCATGCCGGCAGGAGGGGACGACAAATTTGTTTAAAACGCACGCACACTGGTGGTGTGTTCAGACATCATCCCCGAAGTTGGAATGCCGCTACCTTAACTCATTGAGGTTGTGCCGAAGCTTCGGCACCCCTCTCCTTCACTGTGACGTGCCAAAGCTTAAGCTTGGACAGAATTACACATTTTTTAAAATACACTAAGTGATGTTCAACTCAAGGGAAAGTACTTACTTGTCTTGTTGTTGTCCATGGCGATGATGCACTCCGCATTGCGCGTCATCTCTCGGTTGTTGAAGGGTCGAACCCTCACTGCCACTTTTACTGATGACATCTTGTCTGCAATCAACATCAGATAGAGATATATATATAATATACTCATGTACAGTAATAATATTATTAACTGAACATCAGACAGGCAGGCAGACAGACAGACAGACAGATAGATATGAACTAAACAGCTTGAAAATCTCTGTAACTGTCTTCACCTGTACACTCCGTCCCGTTCCCTTCGTTCAGCTGTAGATACTTTGTGCTTTCGAACACCCATATTTAAACAAACCACTGTTGGCCGTCGCTCTTTCTCTCTTTCTGGTCCCTCCACATGGAATGACCTCCCTCTTCCACTTTGCCAAAAGCCTTCATTTGATTCTTTCAAACCTAGCCTCAAAACGCACTTATACTCTACTTGAGATCTTCCCCTGTTATCTGTTCCTACTTTTCAATAGCTACCTTCACCTCCACCACCACCACCTAAGTGTGTTGTGTATAAAAATTTGGTATTTGTTTATCTTGATATTTGTGGATGATTGCATGCGTGTGGATGATTTGAATGCAAGTGCTTTGATTTGTTTACTTTACAAGATTCAGTGCTATATAAATTCCATACATTATTATTATTATTATTAAAATGGGTATTTGAGTACACGCACATATAATACACATTTACACACTCACACATACACACACACTTCTCTGTGTGTGTGTGCTGCCTGTCTGTGTGTGCCTGTGTCCATGAACACATACAGGAATGATCATACATGACTGTGTATCAGCATGTGTTAGACTGCATTAGATTGTGTGTTATTGAATTTTTTTTAAAGTTTTTTTTTCTTTTAATAGCAAATCCATGCAGTAATATCAAGATATTTTTTTACAAAATGTACAATTACATGCAAAAGTTCACGCGTAAATTAATAAATATGTCAATATATTTTTTGAAAGGGAACAAAAAACCCAAATTTAAATGTCAGTACTTTCTCTGAAAATGTCAGTACTTTCTCTGAAATAAGTGAAGAGCCTATTTCTACAGAAGGAAAGTGGTAGGGTGGTTCAGACATCAACAAGTAAACTGTGAGGTTCTGGGTTCAGATCCCAGGCATTCCCTTTCTTCCCAGTGTGACAAGAACATCGAACTGAATGTCCAGTCTTCTGAAGGACACTCTAGAGCAGCTAGATCCACGTTCTTACAGACTTCTTCTGCACACCATAAGAACCCACGACAGTTAAAAATCGAAAAGAGCAAGGAGGTACCTCCCGACCGTCCTGACAAAAAAAGTGCAGGTTCCATTCCAAAAAATGTATCCCTGAAGTTGAAATGCGGCTACCTTAATGGTGGGGCGGGGGAGGGGGGGGAGGGGGGGGGGGGGGGGGGGAGAAGCAGCCGCAAATGCAAAAATCTCACAACTGGTGAACCTCAGAGCTCTAGCCAAGGAACAAAATCCAAAACAAAACAAAAACACAAAACAATACCACACCCCAAAAAAGGAAAACCTCCATGAAAAAATTCCCATTTCTGAAAAATGTCTGTACTGATTCCTGGCAATCAAATATCAAGGTAAAGACTTGAAAGGGGATAAACTGAATTACAGTTGTCACAATACCAAATTTTACACTACAGCGTCATTACACTTCATGAAGTTCCACTCATCCTATAAATCCCAATTTGTCACACCAAATCACATACCATTCATGACTCGCACAACACATGTGCACACATACACACACACATACACATACTCTCTCTCACACACACACACAGTGCACACATGCATGCACATGTACACAAGCATCTGTTTGTCTTCTTTTGCCCCTGCCTTCCTTCGTCTTAATATGATCACTAATAGTGAAAAGACGTAAATGTAAAGAACGAATGAACAAACAACGTACACATGCACGCACCAACACGCACACTCACATACAACACACATACATACAACAACACACCACACAACAACACACACACACACACTCCACTCTCTGTCTCTCTCTCACACACACACACACCAACGTACAACACACACACAAACACACAGATCTATCAGAGTTCTTTCAACCCTTAAATGAAGTAAACCTTTAGCTGTCTATTCATAATTTTATCAATATCAGCACTTGAATGAAAGACACACCAGCACATACACAGAATGATTCATCAACCTATTCATCCACACACACACACACTCACAGTCACACACACATGGGCACGCACACACACACAAACACATGCCTTTGATGTAGCATGCAATAGCATGTACTACCTTGTGGGTATACATATGCACGAACGTCAATTATATAGGCAGATACACAGATAACGAACATGGACACGGACACGCCCACATGCACGCATGCACATACACACATGTACACACACACACTTTTGTAGGAAGGAAGGTGGCAGGATGGTTAAGACGTTTGCCTGCCAACAAGTAAACCGTGAGGTTCTGGGTTCGATTCCCAGCCTCGCCCTTTCATCCCAGTTTGACCAAAAAAATCGAACTGAATGTCAAAGTCCTTCAGATGAGACTATAAACCAAGGCCCCGTGTAGGAATGCATGCAGAACATCTTGCGCACACGTTAAATCCTTTTCCACTTTTTGAAAGAGTAGGCCATTGTGTGCCGGTGGGAACAGATGACAAAATTTACAAAACCGCATACACACGGGGACTGGATGTGGAAAAGGCACATGAGTGCTTGTTCCATTGTCCCTGATAAAAAATTTTAAAATGTCATCTGAGTGCTTTGATTTGTTGCTTTAAAAGATTCAGCGCTATATATAAATTCGATACATTATTATTATTATTATTATTATTATTATATAAGAGCCAAGAATACGCCCATTTTCTTCTTTTTTTTTAAAGAGATATGGTAGATATCAAAATCTGCTTTCTGAAGTTCCCATTTTGGACAAGGTGTTAAAAGAGGTGTGGATTTTTGCCAGTCTTTAGAATCTACATTTAGTGATCTACATTTTGCTTTGTTTCACAGCTGCCGTTACAAGTAGTTCACAAGTGTTTGGTTTCCCACTTGTAGAGTATTTTTCAATGGTTCTGTGTTTTTGTTAATTTTTTCTAGTTCTTTGCCTTTTTTTTTTTTGGCAACATACTGTTTATATAGTTTGGAATAGTCTTTTAATGTGCATTCATACCAACACGCATCTCTTTTACTTAAAACCCTTATCTCATTATGCTGCCCCCCTCCCCCCCCCCA
>CM054163.1:5207276-5222276 GCA_028751875.1 Rapana venosa
GAGTGTTGTGGCGGGTGACGTGGCCGAACCATGTCAGCTTTTTCTTCTTGACGATGGTGCGAAGGGGTTCCTGTGGACCTGCCAGCCATGTTATTTGACTCTTGACAAATTCATTGGTCTTTCGTTCTCTCCAGGATATGCCCGGCAGTTTTCTATGGCATTTTGTTTCAAATGACTGGATTTGCTTTGCTGTTTCAGCAGTCAATGTCCAGGTTTCACTTCCGTACAGCAGGATAGTCTGATAGTCAGTAAAAAATACAAAATGACAAAAAAGAAACAGAAGAAACTTTGCCCTCTTGACCTGGAATATGGCTGCCCACAAGGAATGTTCAACGTTTTCAATAAACCAGCCACACACACACACAATCTCCTTGACCACTGCGTGCTTACAGTCTCACAGCTCTAGATGAATCCCAGTCTGAGCGAGAAACCAGCGAGACAGCGAGTGCAAACAATGTTAGAGACAACCCCCCCCCCCCAACCCCCCCCCCACCCCAGTGTTGTGGACCAATCCTGCAGAACACTCAACAACAACAAAGAAAATGAATGTTCCTTTAACGCTGTAAATCCAACTGATGCTTCATCTCAATCATCTGTTAACGTGTTTATCCATGCCATCATAAAAATTTAAAATTAGCATGGGGAAGAGGGGGAGGAGAGAGAATGCCTAGTGGTTAGAGCATTGCGCTCATGGGGGCAGGGAGAGAGACAGCCTAGTGGTTAGAGCACAGGGAGAGAGACAGCCTAGTGGTTAGAGCACAGGGAGAGAGATAGCCTAGTGGTTAGAGCACAGGGAGAGAGATAGCCTAGTGGTTAGACTACAGGGAGAGAGATAGCCTAGTGGTTAGAGCACAGGGAGAGAGATAGCCTAGTGGTTAGAGCACAGGGAGAGAGATAGCCTAGTGGTTAGACTACAGGGAGAGAGATAGCCTAGTGGTTAGAGCACAGGGAGAGAGACAGCCTAGTGGTTAGAGCACAGGGAGAGAGACAGCCTAGTGGTTAGAGCACAGGGAGAGAGACAGCCTAGTGGTTAGAGCACAGGGAGAGAGATAGCCTAGTGGTTAGAGCACAGGGAGAGAGATAGCCTAGTGGTTAGAGCATTGCGCTCATGGGGGCAGGGAGAGAGACAGCCTAGTGGTTAGAGCACAGGGAGAGAGATAGCCTAGTGGTTAGAGCACTGCGCTCGTGGGGGCAGGGAGAGAGATAGCCTAGTGGTTAGAGCACAGGGAGAGAGATAGCCTAGTGGTTAGAGCACAGGGAGAGAGATAGCCTAGTGGTTAGAGCACTGCGCTCGTGGGGGCAGGGAGAGAGATAGCCTAGTGGTTAGAGCACTGCGCTCATGATCCGACACCTCGAGATCGACCAACACTAACCATGGAGGCGACCCATTTCAGGGAGTTTTACCCTGGAGTTAAAACCCGTACTGACTCCTTTCTCCCAAGAAAAGTCCTTCAGACGACACTATAAACCAAGTTCCTCCGTGGGAACCCAAGCAAAACATCTTGCGCACGTGATAAAAACTTGCTCCGCTTTTCAGAAGAGTAGGCCATTTCATGCTGTTAGGAACGGATGACAATTCTTTTTTTGGAAAATGCATGCGCACAGGTGTCATGTTTAGACACCATCCTTGAAGGCAGAATGCAGCTACCTTCATGGTGGGTTAAAACAATACGCAAAATTTCACCATTGGTGAACCTGGGAGTTCTTGCTAAGGATTTTTTTAAAGAAACTATGAAAATGCTTTGGGTTAAAAGGTAAAAGCAAGATGTATTTAGTTTTAGAAACTCAACTCTCTTCACTCTTCTCCAGAACCTTACAATATGAATTAAATAATAATAATAATAATAATAATGTATGGAATTTACACAGTGCTGATTCTTGTAAAGCAACAAATTAAAGCAACAACAAGAAACAGTAAAATAATAACTGACACTCATTTGTTTCAGTTTTTCTTCGTGCCATCATAAAAATAGCATCAGAAATATTGATTACAACCATGAAAATGCGGTGTGTAAAAAGTATAAAAGGTAAATAATAATGCTTTAAAAATGAAAAAAAAAACACCAAACTGTTCTCTACAGGTTTACTTAACTCAACAACAACAAGGAAACGTTCCTTCAGACTTATCAAACTGATGCTTCATAAATCTCTTTAATTAAAGATACAAGCTTTTATTTACGCCATCGTTAAAACAGCAACACAAATATTGACTAAAACCGTCAAAATGCAATGGGTTGAAAGTGCGAGGGAGATAAAAAATAAACCAACCAATAACCTTTCATCTAAAGGCTTACAATCAACAACAACACAGAAATCATGCTCCTTTCAAACAATCACACTGACCCTTCATCTATAAACGCTTGTTAATCACACCATCAACACAAAAAACCCACCCAGCATCATCTGAGTACTGAACAAATCCATCAAAATCAAAACACTCTGGGTGAAAAACATAAAGGCAGATCAAATTAAAGCCCCAATCTCTTCTCTAACGGAATACAGAATTACACAGCCACCGTCTCTCTTTCAAAAAAGTCTGAGACCAATGCTCTGATATGTGCGCAGTGGCAGGGCAGCAACATCATCCCAGATTCCTACTTAAGCATACATGTACATGATACAACACAATTCCCCAAAGGCCGGACAGCAGTAATCACCAAACAAGATGATGACTCAGCTCACACACAGCTGGCACCTGACCCTGGACAGCCATCCTACCTCCTCAAACAAACACCACACAACACCAGTACCATCAGCCCTCCATGAACAGACCAGACCCCTTCACCCGATCAATCACAGAAAACAAAACCCCGATCACCCCCCATCACTTGCTGCTCTCTCACCCTGTGACATTCAACGCTTCCTTAGGTAACGACGCCATCCTGAATGGGAACAACAACTTTTCATGATAATCAGACGTTGCCGACGTCACTGCCAGCGCCATGCCAACCTCCTCCGCCAGCCAGACAGCGGCAGCAGCAGCAGCAGCAGCAGCATTTATAATGGTCTGGTTTTCATAATAAATGATAATGAATACACAGAGGGGAGGAGGGAGGTTTTGGGGACAGAGGGAGGGACGGAGGGAGGGGGGGAGGAGATTTTTGTCATACACAGCACCGATGTATTGGCTTCTCTTCAGAAAATGATGGAAAACCTGCCACCAGAGGTGGTGTGCAATTTATTACCAGATGCGGAGCGAGTTTTGTTCAGGAGTGAAATGCCGCTACACTACAGAGCAGATATTGATCGCCTGCTTGAGGGGGGGAGGAGGAGGAGGAGTGGTGGAACTGTGTGGAGCTGGATCAATAGCTTTCACTGCTGGAACATTGTGAAAGAGGGTTTGGTATGGTAGTGTGTACCCTGCATGCAAGCGCGCTCATGCATGCACATGTCCACATACACACACACAGGAATATGTATGTATTATTATATATCATAATATGCGAGCATGCACATACACACACACATGTACACACACATAATACACACACACAATGCACACACACACACACACACTATATCCTGAATCCACACATGACAGAACACACAACAGAGGAAGGCTTAGGTATTCAACCATGCAGAACTTGTCATTGATTTTGTGTGAGGGTCAAAAAGAAAAAAAGAAAAAGTTAAAAAAAAAAATTTTTTAAAGGACAGAAAGAAAAACAAAATTAATGGTTGGAAAAATGAAAAAAAGCACCAACTTTGCAGGTTATGTATTTTGATAATTTAATTCCCTCTTGCTTGTTTGAATGGGATAGATCTCTCTCTCTCTCTCTCTCTCTCTCTCTCTCTCTCTCTCTCTCTCTCTCTCTCTCCCTCTCTCTCTCTCTCTTTCAGTTTCAGTTCTCTCTCATTCATTCGCTTAAGGGCACAACATACACACACACTGGCACAAACATGCACACACACACACACACACACACACACACATTCAAATCCACCAATCTGTTGATCCCAAATAATGCAAACCCATTTATACACAGAAAAAAAAATTAAATATCATAATGTCCAAAAACTTTAATACATGCAAGGTTAAGCTCAAGTTTCTTGTGACACTGCAGTTCTCTGGCCCATTTCTGGTTATTTGTGAAGTCATGACAATTTCTCTGGCCTAAGAATCATGATCTAGATTCATCAATAAAATAATTTCTATAAATATTCAGCAAAATAGTCAGACGACTCTAATGTTTAGGATTTCTATTGGTCGTTCCTCGGCTCCAGTTCCAAGGTTTATCAATGGTGAGATTGTGCACTACTAGTCTACAGGAAACAGCATTTCTATCTATCTATCTATCTGTCCCGTAGTCTGACGACCGTGGGGGCACCCTCAAAGACTCAACAACCAGTTCCCTCCATTCCTCTCTCTGTTCTGCCTTTCTCAGGGTTTTGTTGAGTTCTAGGCCTGTCCATTCACTGATGTTATCCTCCCAGCTCTTCCTTGGTCTGCCTCTTCTTCTTCCTCCTTGGACAGTGCCTTGCAAAACTGTCTTTGTAATTCCTTGGGATCTTGTGACATGCCCATACCATTTAAGTTTACGCATCTCCTACAAAGACCACATAAGCAACGAAAGCGTGCATAACAGAATCCAGCAAACCATTGGACCCTATGAGAACCTTCTAACGATCGTGAAAAAGCGTAAACTTAAACAGCATTTACCCACCATTAAAAAGGTAGCCACATTCCGACTTTGGGAGTGTTTAGCAGTCAATTCAGAATTTTAACTAAGCTTAGCATCAAGGAGTCCAGCAGTATATTCATGACACACTTCAGATAGATCAGCGAAGAGCAGCACGGAACTCATCGTTTATGATTTCCAGTCACTTCATACCACATGATTTCCTTGTTGTCTTTAAAGAAAAAATGAGAAGGAGAAGAAGAAGAAGGAGAATGAGGAGGAGAAGGAGGAGGAGGAGGAGGAGAGAGAAGGAGAAGAAGAAGAAGAAGAAGAAGAAGAAAGAAGAAGAAGAAAAGAAGAAGAAGAAGAAGAAGAAGAAGAAGAAGAAAGACAGAAAAGAAAGAAAGAAAGAAAAGAAGAAAGAAAGAAGAAAGAAAAACAAACAAACAAACAAAAAAAAAAAGAAGAAAGAAAAAGAAGAAAGGAAGAAAAAAAAGAAAAGAAGAAGAAAGAAAATAAGAAACAAAGAAGAAAAGAAAAGAAGAAGAAAGAAAATAAGAAACGAAGAAGAAGAGAGAAAGAAACTTAGAAAGAAAGAAAGAAAAAGCATTCCAGCACAGTGTGGCAGCCAGCATAGCAAATGAGATGGATGTCAGTCACACCAAAACAGAAGAGATAGACTTGTAGATATATGTACAGACAGACAGACAGGAGACAGAGAGGGATAGAAACAAGCAGACCAGACAGATAACAAGAGATTGAGAGACAGACTAGAGATTGTATACAATGAGAGAGAGAGAGAGAGAGAGAGTGACAGACAGAGAGACAGAGACAGACACTGAGACTGTGAGAGAGAGACAGACAGAGAGAGAGATTTGGATTTATAATTTATTCATTAGACCATGACCCTTTATGAAGGGGATAGGGAACAAAACAAACATACATCATGAAAACTATTAAAAATAAAAAAGCAAATAAACAAATTGGAGAGAGAGAGAGTTGGAGGGGAGGGGAGGGAGGAAAAAGACAGTGAAAGACATGTAATGCAAAGAAAGTAACAGACATACATTGAGACTGGGACAGATAGATATCTAATAGAAACAGACAATTACACTGATACAGGTCATAATAAGGGACTTATGTCACATAGACCACACATGAAGGCACAGGAAAAGAGAATAGGGAGAGAACACATTATATGTCAGACACAGACAGACAGAGACAAAAAGAGAGACAAGCAGTACACAAAGCAAAAGAAGTATTGCTTTGACAGGACAGACATGTTCAAAGTGTGATGGGTGGTGGTGGTGGTGGTGGTTGTTTTGGGTGGGTTTTTACCCCCACAGTCCCCATTTTTAACAATGAGGGCAATTTTCCCCTTGCTGCCAAGCAATTTTCAGTCATGTGGTTAATACCATAATAGTGCAATTTCCTGCCTATGCCATGATGTGAACACTCAGTATGTCATATGTGGTGTGTGTGTGTGTGTGTGTGTGTGTGTGTGGTGTGTGTGTGTGTGTGTCTGTGTGTGTGTGTTGTGTGTGTGTGTGTGTGTGTGTGTGTGTGTGTGTGTGTGTGTGTGTGTGTGGTGTATGTGTGTGTGTGTATGTGTGTGTGTGTCATGTGTGTGTGGTGTCGTGTGTGTGTGTGTGTGTGGAAGGGGGGGGGGGGGGTATTGTGTGTGTGCATGTGTGCGTATGTGCATATGTGCGTATATTTGTGTGTGCGCAAAAGTGCACCCACGGCATTGATTCAGGGGATTTTACACTCCATCAGTCACTAAGGCAGTTTGAAAAAGAACACAACAGAAAAAGAAATCTTATGATACCACCTGATTCTCCCCTACTATTCACCCTAGTATCTGTATCAGTCACCTTTCAGACCTCAACATTACAAAAGTCTGTAGACACACAGATCTATAGGATTTCTTCCTCTTCTCCCTCTCATAGTCTGGGTGGCTCAAATTAAACAGGATCTAAGTTGTATGACAGAAAACACTTCCGTGCAGACACTCATCATTTTCCCCAGCCGTCAACTTTATTGACAAACTTGTGTAAAAGTTCTGCATAGTACTGCTTACTGAACTACGGCTGATTTTTCTTCCCCACATATATATGACATCCAAGCTGCTGGCCTTGGGGACAGCACATAGACTCACAAGTGCAAGTACCATCCTGGTTGTTTTTTTAAATCCCAGTTTGTTCACAGAAGTCAGAATGCGGCTACCTTAAATGTATGTCAAATCCTGTTCCGCTTTTTGAAAAGAGTAGGCCATTGTGTTCTGGTGGGAACAGATGACAAAATTGACAAAACCGCATACACACGGGGACTGGATGTAAAAAAGCATATGAGTGCTTATTCCATTATCCTCGGTATAAAATAATAAATAAATAAATAAAAATTCATGGTGGGTAAAAACAGTTGCATGTATACAAAGTCATTCATGAATCTCAAAAGTCTAGCCAAGGAATGAAAAAAAATCTCAGCCTGTATACATATAAAAAAAGGTAAAGGTGTCCCATAACCTATGAGGTCGTAGGGGAGCGAGGCGTCAGAGACCTCACTTCTCTAGGGCCAGCATATTGAGGGCGGCGCCCATCTCCTCTCCCTCGCTGCTTTACCTTCCCTGACCCTAAAGAGGGCAGGTACCCATTTACAGCTGGGTGAACTGGGGGAACTGTACTGAAGCCAAGGCGCGCAAACGGTCACCCATCCAAGTGGTAACCACGCTCGACGCTGCTTAACTTGGCTGGGGGAAAGCGAGTGCTCCGACCACTGAGCTATCCCGTCCCCTGTATACATATATTTTGTTTAAAATAAAATTCTGTATGAGAGGGCTTTGGAACAATAAAATTTTGCCAGAAGTCAACTCTGCTATGGGCTCTTTTATACATATATATATATATATATGTGTGTGTGTGTGTGTGTGTGTGTGTCACTGTGTGTGTGTCACTGTGTGTGTGTGTGCACTACAGTAAACATTTATTAGTAAGGGTCCTCAGTTTATTCCATCACCTGAAAGACTAGCATTCAGACCACTATACTGTGGATGGAAAAGAAAAGTCTGGCTTTAGATGAAAATGGACAGGTCTGTGATCTCTCACTTTTCAATCACTGCTATACCATCAAGTTTTCTTTGCTTTCCCAAATGCCATAATTCTGACATTGTGATCAGCTTCACTTTAGCCACAGGCCTGTCCTCTTTCCATCCAGTGATCCATGAAGAGACAGCTCCACATTATTGACAAAACAACAGGAAACAGAAGCATAAGGCCTATACTGAGTATGTTCATGTTTCCGTTAACCCACCCAATGCTGACATGAATTACTGGATCTTTAATGACAAAACCTTCAGCGTACATAAAAATTATCCATGAAGGGAAGAGTTAAGACACTGGTAGATCTGTACAGTGCACTTTAAACACCAAAGTTGACCTGGGAGATTGTAAAAAATTCCCACCCTTAATTCACCAGATACTGACAGTGACACACAATCCCCCAGTTCACCCAGCTATAAATGGGTACCTGCCCTCTTTAGGGTCAGGGAAGGTAAAGCAGTGAGGGAGAGGAGATATGCGCTGCCCTCAATATGCTGGCCCCTAGAGAAGTGAGGTCTCTGACGCCTCGCTCCCCTATGACCTTATAGGTTATGGGACACCTTTACCTTTTTACTGACGTCGAGATTCAAACTCACAACTTTATGGGCCCACAGGATTGAAGTGAAGTCAAATGGTCTTAACCACTTGGCTATAATACAGATAGTGTCTGTCACTCTGCCATTTTAACTGCCTTCTAGACATACTACGTAAAAACTTAAAAACTAAAAAGAGAAAAGTTTGGACAGTCAAGCCACAAGTCACAGCAGACTATGCTCTCAACACAATGCCAATGGTGAACTGAACCACTAGTCCGGGCACTAGCTGGCAAATTTGCCTTCAGCTCTGTCTCTGACCATCAAGTCACAATGGACATAAAATAAAACTGAGTGCCCATCCAAATTCTAAATTAGATAGGTCAGTTAATTCATTTAAACTAAAAAAAACTTTTGATACAAAAAAAATGATCTAGGATGGGGGCAGGTAGCCTAGTGGTTAGAGCATTGCGCTCATGATCTGACAGCCTGGGATCAAGCCACCACAGAGGCACACACTTTAGGGATTTTAATAATAATAATAATAATAATGTATGGAATTTATATAGCGCTGAATCTTGTAAAGCAACAAATCAAAGCGCTCAGATTTCATTTCATACCACTTTAAGTCATGGCAGATTTCTCTCCGTGAAATTCGGGCTGCTCTGGAGTTATCAGGTGAAATCTCAACAGCCAAAACCCCATCACCCAACCAGCTGCCATGGCGCAGTGGTTAGCGCCTTGGGTTACGGACTGGAAGGTCGCAGATTTGATTCCCATAAGAGTCAAAGGGATTTTTCGGACTCCGGCTGGCTCCTACCCAGAGTGAGTGTGCTGTGGGCTCAGTGGGAAGACTGGGACCACACAGTCGAGCTTCATCCACTTAACGGATGCGAGTTTGAGAGTGCTGCTCAAATTACCTGACCAACACTGCTGGTGTCTGTATCTCTCAGGCCCGGTTGACGCCGGGATATATTATGATAATAAGCGTAGAGTACAACCCTGTCAAGTAGTCTCAAAGCATATGCACTTCCACAGCAGCATCATTACATCATCCTCATTGTCACTGATCATCATGCAATAAAAATAAAAATTGCCTCTAATTCGGTGGTCCCAGTTGTTCTGGTCTCATGGTGACCTCACATTCAGTTTGCCCATACACTTCTGTGCCTGTGGTGAGTTTGTGTCAAAGCCGTTGGAGGTTCACGGGGAGCGGTCGTTGGAGGGATGTTGTGGTGGCTCGGGTGGCCAACTCACTCAGACTGGCTCCGCAACTGAGCTAATACTGTCGTTAGTAGGGGGCTTAGTAGGTGGTGTCCTGCATATATGTTAGCTCAGAACAGGCACCACTGAACACCACCAAAGTGACCCAGCAGCAGTGCAGGGCCCCTCTGACTGGTGGCCCCACGGCGGCCTGATAGTGATGGGCTCCCTGTGTGCTTCCAGCCCTGAGGATGAGACATAACAAATCTGGGTATGGCTGTGGCAGGGACATTGGAATGAGCCACGTGGGAACAGCAGGACGGGGAACATCACAGAAGATGAGGCAGCAAAAAAGCAACAACAACAAAACAAAACAAAAACAATCACCCTGCCGAAGTGTATAACCTTGGCTTTATGTGTGTGTGTGTGTGTGCGCGCACGTGTGTGTGTGTGTGTGCGCACGTGTGTGTGTATACATTTGAATTTGTAAAAACTATTAATTGTAATTGGCTGCATGTGAATGAGTGGGATAAATGAAAGCACATTGATTTTTTTCCTTCAAAATATGACACTATATAAATTCCATATATTATTATTATTGTTATTAAATCTCCACAATATCTGCCCTTGTATATATTCCTAACATCATTCTTACGAATAAAATGGATCATGCTGGTCATTTAGTATTCAGAGACTCTTAATCTTAAGTAAGGATGGAGATGATGAAGACAAACATCATTGTGATAAAGAAGAAGAAGAAAAAGGACAATGAGATGAATGATGGATAGTGATACTGATAGTGACAGAAAAAGAGATCTATAGATCTAAGTGCTAAAAACTAAAAGACACTGAGATAGGCAGAAAAATGGACAGAAGGTAGGAAAAAGAAGTTTTCTTTAAAATTCTACTTTTGAATTTGAGATCAAGATTTAGACTGAAAATGATATTTGGAAGAAAGAGAGAAAATGAACAAATAAGTAAAAGAGAGAGAAAAAGAGACAGACAGACAGACAGAGACAGAGACCCAGAGAGAGACAGAGAGATAGACACAGACACAGACAGACAGACAGACCTGTAGACCAACAAACATGCAGATCAAGACTCGGAGAGGCAGACAAAACCTGAGACAGACAGACAGACAGAAAGAGCTCTAGAAACTGACATTGTGAAGGAGAGCAGACAGACAGACAGACAGACAGACAGAGTGACACACAGACACTGAGACAGAGAGCCAGCTAGACAGACAGAAAGACAGACACTGAGACAGACAGAGAGAAGAAAAAAAAGATTTTGTGACAGAGACACTCAGACAGACACACACAGAAACAAAATGAGAGAGAGAATGGGGGTGGGGGAATGATAAGCGTCTAGGTCTCTAACTCTAACTTAGTCTAAGCACAGACTGAACCAGTTGAAGCAGAAAGGTGTACAGTCTACAGTACATGTGATATTTTTATAGCCAGTGGTTGACTGAGTCACTATCATGTGCTTTTCTTGATAAAGACAGCATTTTCACACACACACACACACACACACACACATGCACGCATGCATGCACACACACATGTAAGCACACACACACACCAACACACACATGTATATGTGCACACATGTACCATCTAGAAATAAAATTATGACTTTGACTTTGATTAAATTCAGTTTTACACACACACATGCACACACAGACATATTGATAAAGCAAGTACACATGTATACACCATGTGTGCACATGTGCATCTACCTCCCATACACACATGCACACATGCATGCACGCACACACATGCATGCCCGCATGCACACACTCACGCACACACAGTGACACACACACATTCATGCACATATGTGTGCGCATGCACACATGAGTGCGCACACACACATGTGCACACACACACATACACACACCCACACATACACACACACACACAGTGTTCTTGATTTGTTCATGTTAAGAATACTATTTCCTTTGTTATTACTATTTATTACACACACGAGCGCGCATGCATGTAGGGACGCCCACGCACACTCACACACAAAGAGTAGATCTCTCTCTCTCTCTCTCTTCTCTTCTTCTCTCTCTCTCTCTCTCTCTCTCTCTTTTTCTTCTCTATCTCACATATTCAGTCTCCTATTTAAGATCGCTGGTATCACTTTAAGTGGAAAGACGTTAAAATTGAAGACTTACTTACTTACACAGTGGCACACACACACAGTGGCACACACATACACACACAAACACTGACACAGACTAAAGCCTATCCATAGAACTTTTTTTTAATAAAGTTACAATTCAATGTACCATCTAGAAATAAAACTTTGACTTGATTTTCAGTTTTCTCTCTCTCTCTCTTCTCTCTCCTCTCTCATCTCTCTCTCTCTCGTCTCTCTCTCTTCTCTCCTCGTCACACACACACACACAAACCACACAACACACAGACTTCTGAGATTGACAAAACAAGCACACATACACCATGTGTGCACAATGCATCTACCTCACACACACTCTCTCTCTCTCTCTCTCTCTCTCTCTCTCTCTCTCTCTCTCTCTCTCTCTCTCTCTGAGATTGACAAAACAAGCACACATACACCATGTGTGCACAATGCATCTACCTCACACACACTCTCTCTCTCTCTCTCTCTCTCTCTCTCTCTCCTCTCTCTCTCTCTCTCTCACATGGTCAATGCATGCAAGAGTTTAGTAGAAAGGAAGAGAGACTTGTAACCTAGTTGTAAAGAATGCAAGCAGGAACATTCTGCCAGAAACTACACTACAATCTACTTCATGAACAGTTACACCTGTGCCTCTGATATTGTTCTTTAACAAAAGGGTTTCCTCTGCAAAATGTTAAAGGAACATGACCCATGCAGGGTATTTCTGTTGAGGAAACCCTGACTTACAATGTTCTCCCTGTATGATTCCGTTTGGCAGGCTTAGTGACTGCTGATCGCATTACACACAGTAACACTAACAGGAACACACTGACACTGACTTGCAAAGCACTAGTAAAGAAATTTGGCAATCTTTAAAAAATGGAAGAAAAACCTCAATAAACATTCACGTCGATCAGCCTGTTAGTCCAACGAGCAGTATTTACACCACTGATCACGCTACCATTCAGTCAAATGACCACAGCTGGCAGATATTCTCGAAAATATCAACAACACAAAGTTAATCTCATCTGTCATGTGATTCTGAGTGCTAACACACACTAAACGCACACACACACACTGCTTGATCAAAGATCTGATGCCGCTTTCACTTCGGTTTATGGCATACATCTACGGACAGTTTGAGTACAACGATCTACCTAAAGAAAAATGAAGTAGCGATGACTCACCTTGACAATCGACAATCGCCGTAATTCGAGTAGTTTTATACTAACCATCTCATTTTGGAGACATGATAATGTACCCCTCCATCAACATAAAAACTGATTCTGCGCAGAGAAAAAATGCGTATTCCGTTAAATTCTGTCCCCTTGTTCGTGAATCGTTTTATTGTGTTTATGTTGTTTTGTGTTTGGGGTGGGATGTTTTTGTTGTTAATATTTTCAGGGGAAAGGGAACTTTTCTTTCGTGTTGTTTAATCTAATTTTTTTCTGTTTTGGTTCTCCTCGTTTAAACTACCATCAGTATTTAACAGTATTTAACTGCCGAATATTATGTCTCGTTAGCTCAGTCCTCAGATGTTTATTCATCTATTTATTCATATTGTTTTCATTTATCTATATCATTTTATCTACCTATCTATTTATTTCTGTTTTTCCATTTATTTGTTTATTTGGGTTATGTTGTTTACTTTCCTTGTTCATCTGTTATCTGCCTGTGGTTGCTCGTGACTTGTTAAGCTTGCTTGCCTGCTTTCTATGAAATAAAATTATCCATGCGTTTTTACTTTTTGGAGATCTATATCACTTATTTTGTGATTTCAGGTTGCTTGATAGGATGAGGAACAAATACTTCATCCTTTCTACTTTGTTCTTTCTCTTTAACTATTTTGTTCTTTTTATTCGTCTTCTGTTCTGTCTTCTTTAATCCTAGAGCTCTGAGGTTCACCAGTGGTGAGATTTTGTATATGCGACTGTCATGAAGGTAGCTGTATACCGACTTCATAGACTATACTGGGTATGTTTGTGTTTCTATAACCCACCGAATGCTGACATGAATTACGGGATCTTTAACGTGCATATTTTATCTCGTGTATGTGTATATACACAAAGGGAATTAAGCCACTGGAAGGTCTGTAATTGAAGTTGGCCTGGAATATCGTAAAAATCCCCACCTTTAATTCACCAGACACCGCCGAATTTCAAATCCAGGACTTCATAGGCCCATGGGATTGAAGTCAGTCTTAACCACTTGGCTATAACGTCCATCGACATGATAGCACTAACAGTGATTAGTTAAGTCAGTATCCAACTTCGCCAATTTGTTTGTGCTTGTATTCGGGGTAAAAAACCTGGTTAATGTCATATGTGTGCATCATTTTCATAATTTAATGCTATTATCTGGAGCATCTGTTTATATTTCTTTAATTTCCTGAAATTCTCAGAGAATTGGGTCCACTTAATCATTCATTAAAGATTGGGTTTCAGTTGCAAACTTTAGAATAATAAAAAGCTTTACTACTACTGCTGATGCTGCTGCTGCTGCTACTGTGGCATCATAACTACTAGTGTTCTACTACTAATACTGCAGCAGTTTAGGCTGCTACTGCATTGCTGCTGCATGGCTGCTTAGTTGCTGCTTCTACTTTTACTGCTGCTGCTGTGGCAGTATAACCACTAGTGTATCACTACTAATACTGCTGTTCTACTGCTATACTGCTGCTGCAGTTCAGGCTGCCGCTGTTGCTGCTGCTTCTGCTACTGCTGCTACCACTGCCACCACCACTACTACTACTACTACCGCTGCTGCTGCTGCTGCTGCTGCTACCTTTGTCGCTATTATTGCTGCCACATCGTGACTACTGATAATGCCTTTGCTGCTTCTACTACGACTGCTGCTGCCAATGCTATTAAAACAAATTTTATGATAAGACTGCTACTGCTATGACGAAAAGTTGGGATAATTTGTTTTGTTTTTGCTGCTATTATGAATATTCTGCTCACACACTTTTAGCACTTTGGACTATATTTCGTAAGGGGAGACAGCTTGTGTAAGCAGAACAAAACCTTACTAACACTAATTCGAAAACACCTAAAACCTTCACGATCATCGAAAGGTCTCGATGAAAGTGTTCGGCCTATAAAAATTAATCATAAAAGTAGCCAAGTTATGGCTGGGTACTTCTTGTAACATTTTAATTTCTGGATAAAACACTCGTTGCGGTTTATCAGACTTGATTGCTATTGTTTAAAAAAAAAATTAAGGAATGTATCAGGAATACTTGATGCATTGTTGTCAATGACGATGGTTTTCCATTTGAAGACAGAACTGAAGATAAGACAATAAAACAGTCAAAAGAAACATAGATTAAAACAGATAATTATCGATGCTTACACGTATCGTTAGCATTCACCTGCATGTGCATACTTTAATGAAAATCGC
>CM054163.1:5227276-5237775 GCA_028751875.1 Rapana venosa
CACTCCTGTATGTACTTCAGTGCATCTGGCTGTTCAAGCTCGCTGGAAAATTGCCTCGGTGACACATGCACAACACGCTTCACAACACACCACAACAACAGCAGAAAACTAACACAACACAACACAATAAAAGAACATGAACACAACACCACAAGATACCACAAAATAAAAGAACATGAACACAACACCACAAGACACCACAAAATAAAAGAACATTAACACAACACCACAAGACACCACAAAATAAAAGAACATTAACACAACACCACAAGACACCACAAATAAAAGAACATTAATACAACACCACAAGACACCACAAAATAAAAGAACATTAACACAACACCACAAGACACCACAAAATAAAAGAACATGAACACAAACACCACAGACACCACAAAATAAAAGAACATGAACACAACACCACAAGACACCACAAAATAAAAGAACATGAACACAACACCACAAGACACCACAAAATAAAAGAACATTAACACAACACCACAAGACACCACAAATAAAAGAACATTAATACAACACCACAAGACACCACAAATAAAAGAACATTAACACAACACCACAAGACACCACAAATAAAAGAACATTAACACAACACCACAAGACACCACAAAATAAAAGAACATAAACACAACACCACAAGACACCACAAATAAAAAGAACATTAACACAACACCACAAGACACCACAAATAAAAGAACATTAATACAACACCACAAGACACCACAAATAAAAGAACATTAACACAACACCACAAGACACCACAAAATAAAAGAACATGAACACAACACCACAAGACACCACAAAATAAAAGAACATGAACACAACACCACAAGACACCACAAAATAAAAGAACATGAACACAACACCACAAGACACCACAAATAAAAGAACATTAACACAACGTCACAAGACACCACAATTAAAAGAACATTAACACAACACCACAAGACACCACAAAATAAAAGAACATGAACACAACACCACAAGACACCACAAATAAAAGAACCTTAACACAACACCACAAGACACCACAGATAAAAGAAAATCGACAAGCCTACGGCCTCAACATCTCAAGCCAAGGTAAAGCAGCGTGGGAGAGGAGATGGGGCACCATCCTCAAAATCCTTAACCCCCACCCCCCCCCCCCCCCCCCCCCCAACCCCCACCCCTTCCTAGACAAGCTGAGGTCTCTGACACCTCGCTCCATGACAGGGAATACCCTTGACCTTGACCTTGACCTTTGTGGGGGGTTCAAGGCTGCTGGAGGATGGCGGTGGTGACCTGGGTGTTGATGCCACACTCGCCAGTGCCCCTCTTGATGAGGAAATAGCCCTCCATGCCCCACTTGTGGCCCCAGGAGTTCTTCACCTTCCAGTAAGGCTTGGTCTCCAGGAGGCCCTTCTCCGACCCCCACCCCACCAGCAGCACCGCTGAAACACAGGCAGACAAACGTGTGTCGCTGTTTTGATCTGTTTTGTTTTGTTCTGTTTTGTTTTGTTCTATTCTGTTTTGTTTTGTTTTGTTTCGTTTTGTTTAATGTCTATTCTCTACTTGGTGGTTTAAATACACCCGCAGTCATACCACAACACCTAGACAGACAGACATACAGACAGACAGACAGACAGACAGACACTTCCACCAGCTGCAATGCTGAAACACAGACAAACGTGTGTCGCTGTTTTGTTTTGTTTTGTTTCGTTTTGTTTTGTTTTGTTTTGTTCTGTTTCGTTTTGTTTTGTTTTGTTTCGTTTTGTTTCGTTTTGTTTAATGTCTATTCTCTACTTGGTGGTTTAAACACACCCGCAGTCATACCACAACACCTGTACAGACAGACAGACACTTCCACCAGCAGCAACGCTGAAACAGAGACAGACGTGTCACTGTTTTGTTTTGTTTTGTTTTGTTGTGTTTTGTTTTGTTTTGTTTTGTTTTGTTTTATGTCTATTCTCTACTTGGTGGTTTAAACACACCCGCAGTCATACTACAACACCTATACATACACACTGTATGTTTGTCCGTCGTGTTCAACGATGACCTCCAAAACAGCAGAGGAGGCAGCTGCTGCTGTTTCGGAAATTGGGCAGAAATTTGATTATAGTGGAGATGCCTTGCCCACAGTACATCCCCACTCTCTCGGCCAAGTGGGCATAAGGACAGTCAGCGTTGGAGATGTTCTCTCCAAAGGCCAACTAGCCCCCCAGGGCTGCAGCACATAAGGACTGTGCAAGTCAAGCCTCCTAGTCAGAGAGTCGTAGTCGATCACTAAAGACTAAGCTGTAAAGTGGAATTCCATGAGTGGGAAAGAAAGCTACTGGTCATACAGTCTCTCACTTTGCTGTTGCCCCCAGCGTCAATGGTTTAATCAAGAACTGTGATAAAGCCCAGGTGCTGACGCTAACATACATACGTACATACAGACAGACAGACAGACAGACAGACAGAAAGACATTTATCCCATAATTAATTACTAGTAAATGTCTTATGGGAGAAGAATATATATATATATATATATATATATATATATATATATATATATATATTTTATATATATATATATATATAATATATATATTTCTTTTCCCATAAGACATTTATATATATAACTTCAGAAACTGATAATTATTATGAATTGCTGGGAGTCATATAAAACTTCATGAATAATTGAATTGCTTTTTTTTTCATGAATATCTAGATATATAAGGAGGGAGAGAGACGTGTGTGTGTGTGGTGTGGTTGTGTGTGTGCGTGCGTGTGCGCGCGCGCGCGTGCGTGCGTGCGCGTGCGTGCGTGCGTGCGTGCGTGCGTGCGTGCGTGCGTGCGTGCGTGGTGTGTGTGTGTGTGTGTTGTGTGTGTGTGTATGCTGGGCGTTCCTCGGCTCAGCTTAACAGCCCCTGCCTGGGAAGTCACCCAGAACGTTGTGTTCTGTCTAACTCATCTGTTGTTGGCTGTTCCTCAGCTTAGCCTTTGGGGGTCACCCAGAACAGGCACTCTGTCTCCCTCATCGCACCTGTGTTGTTGGCTGTTCCTTAGCTTAACGAGTCCTGGAAAGTCCACCCAGAACGTGTGTTCTGTCTCATTCTCCGCTGCTGGAAATCACTGGGGGAAGAGAGGGACTGAATGCAAGCTGGCGGCAACAACGACCAAGACACTGCTTATACAAGCTACACACCCGTATTAAACAATCACTCTTTTCCTTCTGTTTGTCTATGTGACTCTTATATTCACACCGCACGTACTAAGGCATCCACAGAAATAAAAACCACTTTTTTGTGAAGACTAGCCTCTGACTCAAAACCCATGGGATTTTGAACAAATTTGGTAGGTTTGAAATTTTTTTTCTTTTTCAGCAAACGCTGTACCCCCTCAGTCCTTTGTCGTCTGCTAGCTTCCTTACCGCAATATGCATGCACGGGGTCAACGTTGTAGAAATACAGGCAATCCTCATTTGATGATTATTTCCAACTTTCTCGTGACTACCTGGTATTGCTCTATGTCCTAAATCATCAAAACAAGTGCACAGTCCATTTTTTCATGCTTAAAAAAATCTGTGAAAATCACCAACATTTTTTTTCCACTCGCACTCTATACTACATGACCCCCAAAGTAATACCGGTGTGCAGCCTTCCCCCCCCCCCCCTCCCCCCGTTAGGATACCGGAGTCTATCAGTATAACTAGCCTCTGAAAACTCTGTGCTTGTAATTCCCTCTTTTCTATCCCTCTCTTTCTTTCTGCCATGGTCCTTTTCTTCTTGTCACCTCCTTCTCGTCTATTTTCTGCCTTCTTGGTCTATTCCCCTGCCTTTTTTTCCAGAAAGATTTTCCCTCCCATGCCCAAGAAGTGGGATGTGCTGGGCCTGACTTGTCAGGCGCTTAACGGCAGCGCTACTCGTTTTCGCTCGTATGACAAATAACAATAGTTTCTGTCTAAGAGTTCAACGGAGAAACTGCACATAGAGAACTGCGTGGAGAAAATGTCTGACTTATGTTCTGTATGATTATGACAGAATTTGGGGGAATAAAAGACGGAGTTAGTTTTTTGTTGGTTTTTTTTATTTTACAATCTTCCAGGTCAATTTAAAGTGCAGACCTGCCAGTGACAAGATTCCCTTCATGTTTCATACACATGAAGAAGATGAAATGTACATGTTAAAGATTCTGCGGTTACCGTCCAGGTCATTATCATTATCACCACTATCATCATTGTCAGTGTCCTTAGCATCATTGTCGTCTTCTTCTCTTTCTTCTTCTTCTTCTTCTTCTTCTTCTTCTTTTCTTCTTCTTCTTCTCTTCTTCCTTCTTCTTTTTCTTCTTTTTCTTCTTCTCCTTCTTCGCAATTCTTCTTTTTCTTCGTTTTTGTTATTCTTCTTCTTTGCAATTGTTCTTTCTCACCACTAGCACCACCATCACCACCATCCCCTTGATCATCATCACCATCATCATTATCATCATCATCAACATTATCATCATCGTCGTCGTCATCATCATCGTCATCATCATCATCTCAGCAGCAGCAGCAATCACTACGTTGAGTGCAGTCTTGCTACAGCCCTCAATAGGGCTAAAACCACCACCACCACCACCACCACCACCACCACCATCATCGATACCATCATTTATTTATTTATTTTATTCTTTTATATCGAGGATAATGGAATCAAGCACTCGTGTGCTTTTTTTTACATTCAGTCCCCCGTGTGTATGCGGTTTTGTAAATGTTGTCATCTGTTCCCACCGGCACACAATGGCCTACTCTTCCGAAAAGCGGAACAGGATTTAAAACGTGTGCGCAAGATGTTCTGCGTGCGTTCGAACACGGGACCTTGGTTTATAGTCTCATCCGAAGGATCATCACCATCAACGTCATCATTGTTGTCGCCATCATCATCACCAACACCTCTACCTTCACCACCCTCACTACTCACCGTGGTTGAGTGCAGTCTTGCTACAGCCCACAACAGGCCCGAAGACGCCCCTCCGGTAGAACTGCAGAAGGGTCGCGTCCAGCGCCACAGAAAGCGGACCCGTTGAAAGCAGTACTGACGTCATCACCGTCTCATCCTGCACACACACACACACGTACAATCTGTTTCGTCAGCATGTAGAAAACAAATAACAACAATAACAACCACCACACACGCACAGTTTGTTCCCTCAGCATGTAGAAAATAAATAACAACAACAACAACCACACACGCACAGTCTGTTCCCTCAGCATGTAGGAAACAAATAACAACAACAACAATATCACGCACGCACAGTCTGTTCCCTCAGCATGTAGGAAACAAATAACAACAACAACAACAACCACACACGCACAGTATGTTCCCTCAGCATGTAGAAAACAAATAACAACAACAACAACAACACACACGCACAGTCTGTTCCCTCAGCATGTGGAAAACAAATAACAACAACAACAATATCACGCACAGTTTGTTCCCTCAGCATGTGGAAAACAAACAAACAACTCAACACAAATCAGCCCTCCTCCCAAAGAAAACACACCACAAGCCTGGAAAAAAAAGAACAATTCTATCTATCTATCTCTCCCGTAGTCTGACGACCGTGGGGGCACCCTCAAAGACTCAACAACCAGTTCCCTCCATTCCTCTCTCTGTTCTGCCTTTCTCAGGGTTTTTTTTAGTTCTAGGCCTGTCCATTCGCTGATGTTATCCTCCCAGCTCTGCCTCTTCTTCTTCCTCCCTGGACAGTGCCTTGTAAAACTGTCTTTGCAAGTCCTTTGGATCTTGTGACATGCCCATACCATTTAAGTTTACGCTTTTTCACGATCGTTAGAAGGTTCTCATAGGGTCCAATGGTTTGCTGGATTCTGTTATGCACGCTTTCGTTGCTTATGTGGTCTTTGTAGGAGATGCCAAGGAGTCTCCGAAAGCATCTCATCTCCACCGCCTGTATTCTTCTCTCCAAATATGCAGTCAGGGTCCATGATTCACAGGCATACAGAAATATGGATATGACAAGGGAGCGCATTAGTCTGATCTTGGAGATAAGTGAGATATTTTTATCTCTCCAGATGGTGTTTAGTTTTGCAGTGCTGTTATTGTCTGTGCAGTCCTGCATACTACTTCTGGCTTGGATCCCTGGTCTGATACAATGGCTCCCAGGTACTTGAAGCTTTGAACTGTTTCCAGCTTCTGGTCATTAACCCTGATATCAGTGCTAATGCCGTTGGTGTTATTAGTCATCAGTTTGGTCTTCTCTGCACTGATTTCCATGCCGTATGTTTTGGAGGCCTTATTCAGGTGTTCTGTTAGGCTGGCAAGCTCTTTTTCTGATCCTGCTATTCCATCAATGTCATCTGCGAAGCGCAGGTTTGTGATCGTTCTGCCACCAATGCTGACTGATCCTTCATGATGTTCCAGTGCACAATTACAACCCATAAAAAGAAAATTAAAACATCAGTGATGTTAGCGCCATCTCATCTTGCACATAATTATGTATAGTCTGTTTCCTGAATACTTGGAAAACAAAGAACAAAGAACAACCCTCCTTCAAAACAAAACCCACGCCAACTGCAAACACCACACACACACACACACACACACACACACACACACACACACACACACACACACACACACACACACACTCACACACACACACACACACACACACACACACACACACACACACACACAGAGGAAAATTTCACCACCCCCCCAAAAAAAAAAAAATGCTTTAAAACAACAGTGATGTCATCACCATCTCATCCTACATAATAAGTGTATAGTCTGTTCCCTGTGTACTTGGAAAACAAAGAACAAAGAACAGCCCTCCTCTTTCAAACCAAAACCCACGCCAAACCTGCACAAAAAAATAGGAAAATTATAACCGATTAAAAAAAAAACTAGTTGTAAAACAACACTGATGTTAGTACCATCTCCTCCTACACACATGTATAGTCTGTTCCCAGAGCATTTGGAAAACAAAAAAAACCCAGTCCTCCCCCAAAACAAAACAAACAAACAAAAAGACAAACCCGCCCCTACCCCCCAAAAAAGGACATTACAACTGATAAAAAAATAATCATAATAATAATAACAAGAGTCTCTCTCTCTCTCTTTGGTTTTTTTTGTTGAAAACTCTCCCTCTTTGCCTCTGTCTGTCTGTCTCTATCTCTGTCTGTCTGTCTGTCTGTCTGTCTGTCTCTCTCTCTCTCTCTCTCTCTCTCTCTCTCTCTCTCTCTCTCTCTCTCTCTCTCTCTCTCTCTCTCTCCTCTCTCTCCATGCGTATATGTGTATTCATTTGCATTCTTTGCTTTTGTTTTTCCTGCAATCTTCTTCTTCTTCTTCTTCTTCTTCTTCTTCTTCTTCTTTCATGTTGAGAGCTGGATGAAAAAAAGTCTTTGTCTGCCCACATACTGGTTTCAGCCCACATATTGCGACTTCAGAGCAGCTCATTTCAATGTACAGGTTGCATGCTGGGTATTTTCTTGTTTCCGCGACTCACCAAACACTGGCGTGAAGTGCATATTTGATCTTCTTTCTGTGTGTATAGACACGAAGGGGATTAAGGCACTGGCAGGTCTGCGCGTGAAGTTGACCTGGGAGACCGTTCATACCTACCCTTAAGGTAGCCGCGCTCTGACCTCCGAGATAGACTTTCTTTAGAAAAAAGTTGAATGGAAGATGCCTCTATAGTAATAATAATAATAATAATAATAATAATGATAATAATAATAATAATAATAATAATAGTGTATGGAATTTATATAGCGCTGAATCTTGTAAAGCAACAAATCAAAGCACTCAGATGACTTTTATTTTGTTTTGATATCGAGGATAATGGAATAAGCACTCATGTGCTTTTTTACATGTAGTCCTCGTGTGTATGCGGTTTTGTAAATTTTGTCATCTGTTCCCACCGGCACACAATGGCCTACTCTTTCGAAAAGCGGAACAGGATTTAACGTGTGCGCAAGATGTTCTGCATGCGTTCGCATACGGGGCCTCGGTTTATAGTCTCATCCATTTCATCACTTCGATGTGAATCACTGACCGGGTTGATAATGTGTCTGATGTATTTTCCATCACTGATCAGGAAAACAATGTGCATATTGTAGCATCTAAGCACTACGATTCACACACACACACACACACACACACACACACACACACACACACACACACACACACACACACAGAGAGAGAGAGAGAGAGAGAGAGAGAGAGAGAGAGAGAGAGAGAGAGAGAGAGAGAGAGAGAGAGAGAGAGAGAGAGAGAGGAGAGAGAGAGAGAGAGAGAGAGAGAGAGAGAAAGAGGGAAAGCAAATGCATTGCTTATTCAATGCACCATCTGGAAATAAAAATTTGACTTGACTTGATTGACTTCACACACACACACACACACACACACACACACACACACACACACACACACACAACACACACACACCATCACCATTATCATCGCCACCACCATGATCATCATCATTACCACAACCACCACCTCCACCTCCATCATCATCATCTCACCACCACCACCATCACCTACCACCACCGTCACCACCACGAGATGACAAACCAGCACCACCCCACCACCCTTCCTCCCGCCACCACCATCACCACAATACACCACCACCACACAATACACCACCACCTTCAACAATACACCACCACACCACACAATACACCACCACCACCCACACAATACACCCCACCACCAACACATACACCAATACACCACCACCACACAATACACCACCACACAATACACCACCCATCACCACAATACACCACACCACCACACAATAACACCACCACACAATACACCACCACCACCACCACACAATACACCACCACCACCACCACACAATCACCACCACCCACCACCACACACACCACCACACAATACACACCACCACCACCACCACCACCACACAATACACACCACCACCACACCACCACCCACAATCAACGGAAACACCATCTCACAACTACAGCAACACATTCCCATCAGAATTATACCCTTTGAGGCCAGCAACAAACTTGGAAGGATCTAATTTCGCTGCGCAACTTTCGTTCTTCAGGCAGTAAGGCGAGGAAGGACCGCACAGAGTCTTGTTAAAGCCTGGCGCCTTGCAAGGGAAGCAAGTGCCAGGATCTCCGCCCAACCCGGAGCAGTAAGAGTAGTCTGCCCATGTCTCCAAGCCTCCCTGACGCCCCAAAAAACAAAACCAAACATAAATCAACAAAAAATAAAACAAAACAAATAATAATAATAATAATAATGGAATTTATATAGCGCTATATCTTGTAAAAAACAAACAAATCAAAGCGCTTGCATCCATTCCACTCCTACACATGCAACCATTAACAAGTTCAAATACACACAAACACGCGCGCACACGCGCGCACGTCCGCACGCACACACACACACACACACACACACACACACACACAGAGGTTATATGCTTTAGCAGGGTGATGGGAATTTAGGCCACTGAAGGCAAGGACAGATAATTATGAAATGAAACTGTAGGGGGAGGTCTTAGGTTTGAAATAATGAATGAATGAAGGAAGGAATTATCTTTAAGAAAGCAAGGGTTATTATTTGAGACCAAGCCTGGTATTATTATCTGTGCTTGTTAACACACGTACATCAATCATTTCCTTTTTTTTCCACATTAATCATTTCCATTATTATTGTATTTTGGGTACTTGTGTTTCGCTCTTCCTCTTGATACCCGTCATTCTTTTATTGATGTGTCTGCTGTCTATTTCTCTAGAGCTCAACAGAGTTTACGGGAATAAACCATTGTGAATTGACTTGTGCCAGACGCACTGCCAGACAGACAGATGTACAGACAGACTGATGTACAGACAGGTGTACAGACAGACAGGTGTACAGACAGACAGGTGTACAGACAGACAGGTGTACAGGCAGGCAGACAGACAGGACTATGTTGTTACCGCTTTCTTGATGTACTGATAAGCCAGGTAGGGCCACCCTCCGAACACCCCGCAGTCTGCTCTCATTCTGAAGGGAAGACAGAAAGAGAACACACACACACACACACACAAAGAAATAAATGAATGAACAGACGGACAAGGAGGAAAACAGTTAAATGCTCATTTCTTTTTTTTTCCCCATTTCCTCTTCTTCTTTGCAATTCTTCTTCTCTCCTTCTTCATCTTCGCAATTCTCCTTCGCAATTCTTCTTCTTCGCAATTCTTCTTTTTCGCAATTCTTCTTCTTCACAATTCTTCTTCTCTTCTTCTTCATCTTCGCAATTCTCCTTCGCAATTCTTCTTCTTTGCAATTCTTCTTCTTCGCAATTCTTCTTCTTTACAATTCTTCTTCTTTCTCTTCTTCTGCATCTTTGCAATTCTTCTTCTTTTTCTTCTTCTTCTTCTTCTTCTCCCCCTTCTTCTTCTTCTCCCCTTCTTCTTCTTCTTCTTCTTCTTCTTCTTCTCCCCTTCTTCTTCTTCTCCCCCTTCTTCTTCTTCTCCCCCTTCTTCT
>CM054163.1:5238275-5240775 GCA_028751875.1 Rapana venosa
TTCGTGTTATTACATACACCACAACATAACATTATGTACCATTGATATGTAGCCTGCAGTATTCTTCTATATTAATTACCTTTCGTGCTGTTACATACACAACAACATCATCATAGTGTATCACTGATGTGTAGCCTATAGTGTTCTATATTATTGTCTATCACGCTGTTACATACATAACAACCACATCATAAGTATAGTGTATCAATGGTGTGTAGCCTACAGTATTCTATAATTATTGCCTAAAGTGTTGTCATATGATATATCACAACATTATATCATGTAGCATTGATACGTAGCCTACAGTATTCTATAATTATTGTCTAAAGTGTTGTCATATGATATATCACAACATTATATCATGTAGCATTGATATGTAGCCTACAGTATTCTATAATTAATGCCTAAAGTGTTGTCATATGATATATCACAACATTATATCATGTAGCATTGATATGTAGCCTACAGTATTCTATAATTATTGCCTAAAGTGTTGTCATATGATATATCACAACATTATATCATGTAGCATTGATATGTAGCCTACAGTATTCTATAATTAATGCCTAAAGTGTTGTCATATGATATATCACAACATTATATCATGTAGCATTGATATGTAGCCTACAGTATTCTATAATTATTGCCTAAAGTGTTGTCATATGATATATCACAACATTATATCATGTAGCATTGATATGTAGTCTACATTATTCTATAATTATTGCCTTTCGTGCTGTCACATACATAACAACAACATCATAGTGTGTATCATTGATATAGTATAGTGTTCTTCTATGTGTATTACCTGTTGTGATGTCATATAAACAACATTATCATATTGTTTACCATTCATATGTTGCCTACACTATTCTTCTATATGTATTGCCTGTCATGATGTCACATATACCACAACATAATGTTGTGTATCATTCAGACGTATCCTAACAGTAGTCTTCTATATTTATTGCCTATGTTTCTGTAACTTGTAATGCAGAAGACATGCCCTTTATGGATATATATGATTGTTGTGGATGTTATTCATAGAGTGGCCTTCAATATTGCCAATAAAAAAGGTAAAGGTGTTCCATAACCTGTGTGGTCATAGGGGAGCGAGGCATCAGAGACCTCAACTTCTCATGGGGCCAGCATATTGAGGGCGGCAACCATCTCCTCTCCCTCACTGCTTTACCTTCCCTGACCCTAAAGAGGGCAGGTACCCGTTTACAGCTGGGTGAACTGGAGGAACTGTACTGAAGCCAAGGCGGCAAACGGTCACCCATCCAAGTGGTAACCACGCTCGATGCTGCTTAACCTTAGCTGGGGGAAAGCGAGTGCTCTGACCACTGGGCTATGCCGTCCCCAATGTGGCCTATACAGCCATAAAATATCTATATTCCGAACTTTTTTCACAAACCTCTGACTACACTGTCCTCTCTGATCACTATAACACTATTCTCCGCCAACTGCTTGATGAGCATGCACCTCCTACTGACCATCTCCTCCCTGACAGACCCTGTGCGCCATGGTATACCCAAGACATCTTGATAGCGAAGCACAAACGCCGGCATCTAGAACGCCAGTGGCGGAAGTCAAAAACCGAAATCAACAAACAGCTTTTCCGAAAACAAATAAACAAAGTCAAACTCTTAATCCATTCAGCTAAGACAGAATACTACTCTTCCCAAGTTCTCTGTGCTACATCCATAAAATCTCTTTTTTCCCTCACCTCAAATCTCCTTGGATCTGCAAAAACAACTCCTCTGCCTAACACCCACAGCCTGTCTGAACTTCCATCCATACTTTCTGCCTTCTTCTCAGACAAAGTTCGAAACATACGCTCCAGACTTGATCAAACTCAATTCCAGCCTGCGCCTCCTGACCCCCAGTTCACTGGCACTCCTCTCTTTTCCTTCCATCCCACAAGTGAAAAAGAAATCATGACAATTCTGAAGGAAATGACTATAAAATCATGCGACCTTGATCCCATACCTGCTCCTGTTTTCTCACAATGCCTTCCACAACTTGTACCTATTATCACTAAAATAGTAAACTCATCTCTTGTGTCAGGAGATTTTCCATCAGCTCTTAAAACAGCAATAGTCACACCTCTACTGAAAAAGCACGACCTCGATCCCAACATTCTGAAGAATTATAGGCCTGTCTCAAACTTACCCTTTGTCTCTAAAGTACTAGAAAAAGTCGTTCTCAAACAGCTCAACAGTCACCTTTATTCCAATGATCTCCTTCCCTCTTTTCAATCTGCCTATCACCCCAACCACAGCACCGAAACCACCCTAGTCCACACTTTAGATACACTTCTACTTGCTTCTGATGCAGGAAAAATCTCCCTCCTCACTCTTCTTGACTTATCTGCAGCCTTTGATACCATAGATCACTCAATTCTTCTTTCTCGCCTCCAAAATACGTTTGGTATTAACGGCACAGTCCTCACCTGGTTTACTTCATACCTCTCAGACAGGATCCAGAAAGTTATTGT
>CM054163.1:5253275-5258275 GCA_028751875.1 Rapana venosa
CAAGGACGATGAAGGAATTCGTTTATTAGCATGGCATCAATATAGTTAATTTCATCCTGGAATTGCCCTTTAACTATGGATAGATTAGACGTCTATTTGTCTTCGGGAATTTTGTGGTTGTCGCTGTTTGTCTGAATTAAAACAGGCTTACAATTCCAGCCTTGTTAATGGGTTTCATAAGCATTGGGTGCCCGTGGGAACGGGTAACAACATTTACAAAACCTACATGCAAATGGGGGACTGGATGTAAAAAAAAATTTACACGAGGACTTATTCCATTATCCCCGAAATATAAGAACTTAGATAAGTAAATGTAAAACATAACCTGCAAACAGAAAATAAAAATAAAAACAAAAGTAAACAAAAACAAAAAAATACCCTGCATGAATGTTTGACAGAGTGTATGTTGCCTTTACGACTCTTCAGTCAAAACAAAAAAGGAAAAAGAGTCATTTCTTTCGAGCTTTGAAACATAGAATAAAACAATGTCGCAGGAAAAGAGAACCAAGGTTTTCAATGCTTCACAAATTGAATAAAAGATCACAACCTCGTTTCTTTTTGTTAAAAAAAATAGCAATAACAACAAATTACAAGTGACTTTCTGAATAAAAAATGTTTAAACCAACAAAAAGGCAACAACAAACAACAACAACAACAACAACAACAACAAAACTCAAATAAAAAAGAAAAGAAATCTGCAAACTCAAAAGAAAGAAACAACAACAAAGCAAACAAACAACCAAAAAGAAAAACCCAAACAAACTACAAACAAACAAACAAAACCCGCCACGTAAATACTTTTAATACGTTGGTATAAGTTTTCTTGGTAATAATCAAGGTTGTTTTTTTTAAATCTAAAACAACAATATCATCCATAACACCAACAACAACAATAGACTAGGAAAAAAACACCTAGCAACAATTCATATCAAACAATCAATCACACCTCACCAAGTTTACTTCTATGTCGCAGTTTTGCAGATCAGACCAGACGAAAGGTAAGCTACTGAGCTGACCACATGACGGTCAGTGTACATGTATACCGTATCAATCAAAGGTTAAATGTCAGTCGAGGTTATCTGTGCAGTTATCGCTACAGCAGCGCTACAACTGTGTAGAAGTTCGTTCAGACTGTACTGCGTAGCGCTACGTTTTCTATGTGAGCAGTTCAGTCTGCTGCGTTCAAAGCATTTTTTTTAATTTATTGTTTATTTATTTTATTTTATTCTTTTATATCGAGGATAATGGAATAAGCACTTATGTACTATTTTTACATCCAGTCCCCGTGTGTATGCGGTTTTGTAAATTCTGTCATCTGTTCCCACCGGCACACGACGGCCTACTCTTACGAAAAGCGGAACAGGTGCGTGTGTGTGCGTGCATGCGTGCATACGTGCGCGCGCATGGTTTTGAAATCTGTTGTTCATTATGTTTAAGGAGAGTTGCATGCCTGTAAATGATTGAGTGCAAGCGCTTCGATTTGGGTTTTTTTTTACAAGATTCAGCGCTATATAAATTCCATATATTATTATTATTATTATTATAACGTGTGCGCTAGATGTTCTATGTGCGTTCGCACACGGGGCTTCGGTTTATAGTCTCATCCGAAGGATTTTGGGGGAGAGTGAAGTCTGCACTGATGTTAACTCCAGGGGAAAATATCCCCTTGAACGGGAATCGAACCCCGGTCGTCAGATTGCGAGAGCAATGTTCTAACCACTAGGCTATCCCGTCCCCCTTTGCAGTGATGCGTGGTTCAATTCATGAAGGGATTGTTATCCTGGTGTGCGGGGACGGGATATCCTAGAGGGCATAGCCTGGAGCTCGGGATCCAACGGCTCGGGATTGAGCCACTGCCGAAACACCCGTTCAAGGGGATTTTTCCCCTGGAGTTCGCATCAGCACCCATTCCATTCCCTCTCAAGTCCTTGGGATGACACTATAAACCGGCGGTCCTGCGTGCAAACAAACGCTCGCAGAACGTCTCGCGCACACGTTACATACCTATTCTGCCTTTCGAAAGAGTAGGCCCATTTTGCGCTGGTATGAATGAATGACATTGATGAAATCATCCAGTAGTTAATAGACAGTAAACCTGGGAGAACACGCGCGCGCGCGCGCACACACATACACACACACACACACACACACATACGCGCGCGCACGCACGCACACACACACACACACACACACACACACGCACGCACGCACGCACGCACACATACACACGCGCACACGACTGGAGAGTGTTTGTCAGATTTTATGTTCTTTTTTGTTCCTCGGCTCTCTGAGGTTTACCAATGGTTACATTTTGCGTATGCACTGTTTTTGCCCACCGTAAAGCTAGCCGTAATTCGACTTCATGGATGACGTCTAAACACGACACCGGTGTGCACGCGTGTTTTGAAAAAAAAACGTCGTTCGTTTCCACCGCCAAACAAATAACCTACTCTTCCGAAAGGTGGAACGGGTTTGAACGTGTGTGCAAGGCGCTCTGCGTGCGTTCGCGCACAGGACTTCGGTTTATAGTCTCATCTTTCTTAGTCCTTTGGATGAGACTATAAACCGAGGCCCCGTGTGCGAACGTATACAGAACATCTTGCGCACACGTTAAATCCTGTTCCGCTGTTCGAAAGAGTAGGCCATTGTGTGCCGGTGGGAACATATGACAATTGGGGTTTTTTAACCGCATACACACGCATCTGCAAAAACAGGTTGTATAAAGTCGAGAGATGGAGATATACTCACGGAAAAAGAAGATATTCTTAACAGGTGGTCAGAATACATCGAAGAGTTTACAGAGGTCCACCTCCTCATATAAGCAACGAAGATGGCCACATAATCATGGAAGACGAAGTGAGACATGCACTCAGCAAGATGAAAAGTGGTAAGGCGCCAGGACCTGATGATATCCCATCTGAATTGATAACAGCCCTGGATGAAGTGGGAATTAAGGCAGTCACAAAACTACTAAACAATATATATGACACAGGAGAGATTCCGACAGATATGAAGAAGTCCATCTACATTGCGATCCCTAAGAAACTGGGTACAGCTGAATGTGACCAACATCGTACAATCAGCCTGATGAGTCACCTCACCAAAGTCCTTTTACGAATACTCATGAAGAGAATGAGAAATAAAATACTCCCAGAAATATCAGAAACGCAATTTGGATTCATGGCAGACAAAGGCACCAGAAATGCAATCTTCGCATTGAAAACTCTCATGGAAAGATCCATCGAGGTCCAGAAAGACCTGTACCTCTGCTTCATTGACTACTCAAAAGCGTTCGACAAAGTACGACACTCCGACTTGTTTGATATTCTGGCAGGGCTATACATCGACGGGAAAGATCTTCGAGTCCTCAGAAACATATATTGGGAACAGGAGGCAGCCATTAGAGTCGACAATGACATCAGTCAATATAGACCAATCTGCAGGGGTGTGAGGCAGGGCTGCGTGTTCTCGCCTGATTTATTTAATGTATATAGTGAAATAATTCTACGAAATATTGAGAATCATGAGGGAATTAGTGTAGGTGGCCACAACATCAACAACCTGAGATATGCAGATGACACAGTCCTTATCGCCGACTCTGAAGAAAAACTGCAAAAGATTTTAACAACAGTAACAGACGAAAGCGAAAAGAAAGGATTACAGCTCAATTCAAAGAAGACAGAATGCATGGTGATCTCGAAAAAAGCTGTTATACCACAATGCAACATAGCCTGTAAAGGAGAGAGAATCAGACAAGTAAACACCTTTAAATACCTTGGTTGTACTATCACCCCGGACGGCAAGTGTGACACAGAAATCAAGAAGAGAATCGGTCAATCTAAGGCAACTTTTAACAACATGAAATGCATTTTTACCAACAGTAAGATAAGCCTCAAGACAAAGATCCATGTTTTGAGAGCCTACGTATGGTCCATTCTTCTGTACGGATGTGAGTGCTGGACCCTAGCCAAGGACACAGAACAGCGACTAGAAGCAGTGGAAATGTGGTTCATCCGGAGAATCATGAAAATCTCATGGACAAAAAGAAAAACTAATGCAGAAGTAATGGAAATGGCTGGGTACAAGAGATCCCTTCTCAACACCATCAGAGAAAGACAGCTCAAATTTTTCGGCCATATAATCAGGGCTGACGGACTAGAGAAACTGTTATGGAGTGGCAAAATCTGTGGAAACAAGAGCAGAGGAAGACAACGCACAAAATTCACAGACAGCTTAAACAAATTCGCAACGAATAAAGAGGGCACCAACAATGAGCTCATGAGAGGGACCGAGAACAGGGAAGAATGGAGAGCCATGATCGTCGATGTCTGCAGGACCAGACCGGACACTTGAAGAAGAAGAAGACACACGCATGCATTTTTTTTAAAAAGCGCTTTGATTTGTTGCTTTACAAGATTCAGCGCTATATAAATTCCATGCCTTATTATTATTATTATTATTATTATTATTATCGGAAGGACTTACGGGGAGAGTGGAGTCAGACACTGATGTTATAACTCCGGGGGGAAAAATCCCCTTGAAGGGGTGTCTCAGTAGTGGCTGGACACCGGCTATCATTACAGGGGCAGGCACTTCGCTCTAAATATTGGATAACTCGAGAACAGTGCATGATTTAGTGGACCTTTGTTAAATACTTTTAAGTGCGTGCGTGCGTGCGTGCGTGCGCGTGAGAGAGAGAGAGAGAGAGAGAGAGAGAGAGAGAGAGAGAGAGAGAGAGAGAGAGAGAGAGAGAATGACACATTCTTTTATTTCGAGGATAATGAATAAGCACTCATGTGCTTTTTTTACACCCAGTCCCCGAGAGGAAGAGAGAGAGTGTGTGTGTGTTTATTTATTTATTCTTTTTATATCGAGGATAATGGAATAAGCACTCGTGTGCTTTTTTACGTCTAGTCCCCGTGTGTATGCGGATTTGTAAGTTTTGTCATCTGTTCCCACCGGCACACAAAGGCCTACTTTTTCGAAAAGCGGAACAAGAT
>CM054163.1:5260775-5305775 GCA_028751875.1 Rapana venosa
ACCGATAGACAGACAGACAGACAGACACACATCTGTGTGCGTGTGTGCGTGCATGCGCGCGCGTATGTGTGTTTATGTGTGCGCGCACACGCGCAGCGCATGTGTATGTGTGTGTGCATGTGTGTGTGCATATGTGTGTGTGCGTGTGTGTGCGTACATATGTACATATGTGTGTGTTTGTTTGCGTGTGCGTGAGCGCGCGCGTGTGTGTGTGTGCGCGCGCTCGCAGTTCTAGGTGCTGTATTGTGAAGCTGGTTATGATTCAAGGAGTGGCAGTTTGTCCCTGAAGACGTTTTCCCTTGCAACACCTGTGGGAAGTGCTGTGCATCCAGAATCGGCCTCTTCTCCCATATGAGGATACATTCTGACAGATAAGCCTGCCTGCCTACTCATCCGTCGATCCGACGGGAGACTCCATCATTGTGAAGCTGGTTATGATTCAAGGAGTGGCAGTTTGTCCCTGAAGACCTTTCCTTTGTACCTTGGTGATTCCCAGCCCAGACCAGCCCAGCCCAGCCCAGACCGCAGCTGCAACGGCCAGGCTGAACGTCCTCTGGAACGACAACAACATCGCCATCACCTTCAAGATCAGACTCCTTAATCATGTCCGTAATGTTGTACGTATGTGAAACGTGGACCATAACAGCAGACATTGAAAGAAGGATACAGGCAATGGAGATGAGGTGCTTTCGCAAAGTTCTTGGTATCTAGATCACATAATTAGCAAAGTAAAAACCTAAAACGAAAATGCTTTCAGGCCATACACTATACCATATATTCAAGCCTGACTTCAATGAAAAAACGCAAATTAAAGTGGTACGGGCACGTCCCACGAACTGGCCAAGACTGTACTACAGGGAACAGTACAAGGAGGGAGACGAAGAGGCAGAGAGAGAAAACGATGGGAAGACAACATCAGAGAGAGGACTGGCCTTGAGTGGAACGACATACTATAGAAAGCTGAGAACCGCAAGGAGTGGAGGAAGCTGGCTGCAAAATCTTCAGTGGTGCCCCTACAATCGACTAGACTAGGGTATAGGTGAAGGTGAAGGAGGTGCCTGGGTTCAATCTTCTGCAGTCCTGTCCATTGAAGGGCACGGTAGTGATACGTCAGCCATACTTGGTGGTGGTGGTGGTGGTGGTGGTGGGTGGCTGTTTGTGTGGGTGTGTCAAAGTCAAAGGTTTATTTTCAGATGGTACATTGAATAAGCAGTGTAGCTGCATTTTTCATCAAGCCATCTATCTTTTTAAAAAATGATAATGATAATAGATATGCATACATAGAATTTAAAAAACAACAACTAAACAATGATAAGCTATACAAATCAAACAAAAGAAAAATATCATATATGCGCATATAGATTTTTATTTTAACCCTAAACAATGTTAAACCATACAAATTAAACAAAGAAAGGTTCCTGTAAAAAATATATCCACCAAAAACAATCAACCAACCAAAACAAACAAACCAACAAACCAAAACTAAACAAAACAATTTTTAAAAAGACATCAACACACACACACACACACACCACACACACAAACCAACCATACAAACAACTAAACAAACAAACGAAAAAGATAAACAACAACAACAACCACTACAAACAAACATGCAGGCTATATATGGGTGGGTGTTTTTTTTATAATTGAAAAGGCACCACTTAACAGATCAGCTGAAGAGCCAGTGGCTTATAATCACCAAAGTGATTTTTAAAAATCCAGTCACTCTGTCCAGCATTGCATTGCATGGTGGGTGTTTAATTCAACAGAGGAAGGGGAGGGACAAAGAGCTTGTGAAACACTGTGCCCATCTGCTAGCAACCAGATGATACGGCAACACACCCAATAATTATAGAGTTCTGCGGAGTTGAAGAATGATAATACCTTTACGTATCCTTACATGATGGGTACAGAATGTCCATTCTACCGCCTTATCTGCCCATAATTATGGCATTTTCTGATGAACTGTTTTTACATTGACGTGTTCGTTATCCTTTTTCAACGATTTTTCTAGAGCCTGGACAGTCTGTTCAGCATGTTCTTCTCGTAGCATGTTTCTGTCATCTCCCTCAATATTCACCGTCAGTGCCAAACCAACATTTAAAAAAAGGACATCGTCAAATTCCTATCTAAACAGAGTAGCACCTGGGGTTGCTAAATTAAGCGGAAAGACTGCTGTCTTCAGCACGACCTGATTTAGTTAAGGTATTTTGTCATTTACTTTTTTTTTCAGATTGACAGCGCTGGATGCTTATGGGGATTGGATAGTATTGGTTTTGAACTTCAAGTGAATGTTAGACCTATCGGAGATGGTGAAAGATACGATAATATCCTGATAATGGCTTTCCCCTGATGGCTAGGGTTATAAATAACATGAAATGAAATAAATACGAAGTGATTATCACGAAAATTACAGCGCGTGTTACATGGAGGTCTGTTAATGTGGAGGTGTGGAAGACCTACACATGCATGCAACAAGCACTCTCTTTTCACACTTTTCAAGATGCGCGTGACAATAATATTTCATCGCTGTGTTGGTAAGATCTCTTACTGTCAAAATTATTTAAAAAATAAGAGAACGCAAAGAGGAGAAGAATATTCATAACGACCTTTTCTTTTCAACTATGACACGCTTTACACAATGTGCGACGCTTTTTAATTCTCTCCCCCTGGTAAAGAACACTGTTGCCTTCTTTAGGCTTACTAAAAATCATAAATAGTTCCTACCTCAGGGGAGTTAATCTATGCGCATGCGCAGAGCTGTTAAATTATCTCCCTTGTTTAGAAGAACTCTGTTGCCTTCTTTGGGACTACTAAAATTCATAAAGGGTCGCTCTCTCAGGGGAGTTAATTAGAGAAACTTGTTTCCACCTTGAGATTTGCCCGAACGACACCATTTACATCACAAGAAATAACGTCTATACGTGGCAATCCCTCAACTGCTTGTTTAACTATATGAAATATAAAACGTGGAAATTAGATTAAACATTCACATAAATGATCCTGACTGAGAAACAAACCAGAAGAGGCGCTTTAGCTCACGGTGGATAATCACTTCCCGAAATCACTTCCCGACCATCAAGCTAGTCGATAATATCTTCTTCGTCGTCATCGAACGCTCAGACAGCAGCGATTGTTGCAGCGAAAATTCGTTGTACTGTTGTTAAGCGTTTGACAAGTCTGACCAAGCGGATCCGACTTCGGCATAATTCGATATAAATTCTTCCTTTCTTCTTCTTTCTATTTCTTTTTTTTTTCATTCCTTAAATCGGATAGCTCCGCTTGGTTTGATTTTATACAAATCAAACAAAATCTGTTTTTCCTTCCTTACTTACTTCCTCAGAGAAGAGAGAGAGAGAGAGAGAGAGAGAGAGAGAGAGAGAGAGACTCTCTCTCTCTCTCTCTCTCTCTCTCTCTCTCTCTCTCTCTCTCTGTTGGATTACAAAGGCAATTGAATAGCTTAGAAAGAGCTGCTGCTTCTCTTCAGTTGAAAATAAATACAAGTAAAAGTCAGATAATAGTGTTTACAAAGGGGGGTTATCTTGTTGACAGAGAGCGTTGGACTTAAAATGGAACTGGTATGCTTGTGTTAAATGCTTTTAAATATCTGGGAATTTATTTTTCAACTCGTTTTTCTTTTGCCTGCAAAAAACTTGCAAGAAGAGCGAAACATGCCTTATTCTGTATTGTGAGGAAATTAGCTTGGTTAAGAAATTACTCCTTGACAATGCACTTAAAGATTTTTGACTGTCAAATTCAACCCATGATACAGTACGGTGCAGAACTGTGGGGTTTGGACCCAGCGGCTATGCACAAGAGACAGTTTATCTGTATGCACTGAAAAGGTTTCTTGGAGTTTCGCTGCAAACACCCAATGATTTAATTTACGGAGAGACAAACAGATACCCTATATATTTACGTTCAATAGTGACTTGTATTCGCTATTGGATACAAGTAGTTCAGATGGAGCCACACAGATTGCCACATAAGGTTTACAACATGCTAGCAGAGTTAGATGCCAGAGGAAAAAACAACTGGGTGTCACGTGTACGAATGACATTGTATGAGTATGGTTTTGGCTTTGTATGGATGAATCAGGGTGTGGGTGATATGAATGGTTTCATTGGTGTGTTTCGACAATGTATTATTGATTGTGGTTGGCAGAGATGGAGTGTTCACATGAAAAACAGCAGTAGATTTTATGTGTATAATATGTTAACTTCCTCGCATTGTATTCCAGAGTATCTATCAGTACAATTGGATAGATATTTGAAGAGAACAACCTTATCTGTTTAAGCTGATATTGCTTCTGACTACAACAAACAAGACAACTACAAGGCATTTAGCATTGTACTTACAGAAAACGTTTGTGACAAGAAACAGCGTTAACGTGAGATGCAATTATCAATTCGTGTATGGTTCCCCCAACTAAGGGGCTGTGACCTTTATGAATAAACTTCTCTCTCTCTCTCTCTCTCTCTCTCTCTCTCTCTCTCTCTCTCTCTCTCTCTGTCTCTCTCTCTCTCTCCTGATAAGCTGAATCTTCCAACTGTGTCAACAAGGGACTGCAAGATTTACCTTTTCACTAAGGGGCCTGAAGTGAGTAGGGAACTGACAGTCAAGAGAACAGTTATCGACCTTGGCACTGGCATGGTGAAGCAGTGTGACTGACAGGCACGAGCAAGGATAACTGTGAAACAATCAGACATGATATTACATGCTTCAGAAAATACCACGATAACTGTGAGACAATCAGACATGATATTACATGCTTCAGATAATACCACGATAACTGTGAAACAATCAGACATGATATTACATGTTTCAGATAATACCACGATAACTGTGAGACAATCAGACATGATATTACATGCTTCAGAAAATACCACGATAACTGTGAAACAATCAGACATGATATTACATGCTTCAGAAAATACCACGATAACTGTGAAACAATCAGACATGATATTACATGTTTCAGAAAATACCACGATAACTGTGAAACAATCAGACATGATATTACATGTTTCAGAAAATACCACCATAACTGTGAGACAATCAGACAGGATATTACATGTTTCAGATAATACAACAATAACTGTGAAACAATCAGACATGATATTACATGTTTCAGAAAATACCACGATAACTGTGAAACAATCAGACATGATATTACATGTTTCAGAAAATACCACGATAACTGTGAAACAATCAGACATGATATTACATGTTTCAGAAAATACCACGATAACTGTGAGACAATCAGACATGATATTACATGTTTCAGATAATACCACGATAACTGTGAAACAATCAGACATGATATTACATGTTTCAGATAATACAACAATAACTGTGAAACAATCAGACATGATATTACATGCTTCAGATAATACAACAATAACTGTGAAACAATCAGACATGATATTACATGTTTCAGATAATACCACGATAACTGTGAGACAATCAGACATGATATTACATGTTTCAGAAAATACCACCATAACTGTGAGACAATCAGACATGATATTACATGCTTCAGAAAATACCACAATAACTGTGAAACAATCAGACATGATATTACATGCTTCAGATAATACAACAATAACTGTGAAACAATCAGACATGATATTACATGCTTCAGATAATACAACAATAACTGTGAAACAATCAGACATGATATTACATGTTTCAGAAAATACCACGATAACTGTGAAACAATCAGACATGATATTACATGTTTCAGAAAATACCACGATAACTGTGAAACAATCAGACATGATATTACATGTTTCAGAAAATACCACCATAACTGTGAGACAATCAGACAGGATATTACATGTTTCAGATAATACAACAATAACTGTGAAACAATCAGACATGATATTACATGTTTCAGAAAATACCACGATAACTGTGAAACAATCAGACATGATATTACATGTTTCAGAAAATACCACGATAACTGTGAAACAATCAGACATGATATTACATGTTTCAGATAATACCACGATAACTGTGAGACAATCAGACATGATATTACATGTTTCAGATAATACCACGATAACTGTGAAACAATCAGACATGATATTACATGTTTCAGATAATACAACAATAACTGTGAAACAATCAGACATGATATTACATGCTTCAGATAATACAACAATAACTGTGAAACAATCAGACATGATATTACATGTTTCAGATAATACCACGATAACTGTGAGACAATCAGACATGATATTACATGTTTCAGAAAATACCACCATAACTGTGAAACAATCAGACATGATATTACATGCTTCAGATAATACAACAATAACTGTGAAACAATCAGACATGATATTACATGTTTCAGATAATACCACGATAACTGTGAGACAATCAGACATGATATTACATGTTTCAGATAATACCACGATAACTGTGAGACAATCAGACATGATATTACATGCTTCAGATAATACCACGATAACTGTGAGACAATCAGACATGATATTACATGCTTCAGATAATACCACGATAACTGTGAGACAATCAGACATGATATTACATGCTTCAGATAATACAACAATAACTGTGAAACAATCAGACATGATATTACATGTTTCAGATAATACCACGATAACTGTGAGACAATCAGACATGATATTACATGTTTCAGATAATACCACGATAACTGTGAGACAATCAGACATGATATTACATGCTTCAGATAATACCACGATAACTGTGAGACAATCAGACATGATATTACATGCTTCAGATAATACCACGATAACTGTGAGACAATCAGACATGATATTACATGCTTCAGATAATACCACGATAACTGTGAGACAATCAGACATGATATTACATGTTTCAGATAATACCACGATAACTGTGAGACAATCAGACATGATATTACATGTTTCAGGGGAAAAACACGGATAACTGTGAGACAATCAGACATAATATTACATGTTTCAGGGAAAAAACACAGATAACTGTGAGACAATCAGACATGATATTACATGTTTCAGGGAAAAAACACAGATAACTGTGAGACAATCAGACATGATATTACATGCTTCAGATAATACCACGATAACTGTGAGACAATCAGACATGATATTACATGCTTCAGATAATACCACGATAACTGTGAGACAATCAGACATGATATTAAATGCTTCAGATAATACCACGATAACTGTGAGACAATCAGACATGATATTACATGCTTCAGATAATACCACGATAACTGTGAGACAATCAGACATGATATTACATGTTTCAGATAATACCACGATAACTGTGAGACAATCAGACATGATATTACATGTTTCAGGGAAAAAACACGGATAACTGTGAGACAATCAGACATAATATTACATGTTTCAGAAAATACCAGATAACTGTGAGACAATCAGACATGATATTACATGTTTCAGAAAATACCACCATAACTGTGAGTCAATCAGACATAATATTACATGTTTCAGAAAATACCACCATAACTGTGAGACAATCAGACATGATATTACATGCTTCAGATAATACCACGATAACTGTGAGACAATCAGACATGATATTACATGTTTCAGAAAATACCACCATAACTGTGAGACAATCAGACATGATATTACATGCTTCAGATAATACCACGATAACTGTGAGACAATCAGACATGATATTACATGTTTCAGATAATACCACGATAACTGTGAGACAATCAGACATGATATTACATGTTTCAGATAATACCACGATAACTGTGAGACAATCAGACATGATATTACATGTTTCAGGGAAAAAACACGGATAACTGTGAGACAATCAGACATAATATTACATGTTTCAGAAAATACCAGATAACTGTGAGACAATCAGACATAATATTACATGTTTCAGAAAATACACCAATAACTCTGAGACAATCAGACATAATATTACATGTTTCACAAAATACACCAATAACTGTGAGACAATCAGACATAATATTACATGTTTTAGAAAATACCACCATAACTGTGAGACAATCAGACATAATATTACATGTTTCAGAAAATACCACGATAACTGTGAGACAATCAGACATAACAATCAGACGTTCCATGATGTTTAACAGTGGCTTGGGGGAAAGCGAGTGCTCTGACCACTGAGCTATCCGGTTTTCTGCACGAGGTAAAACAAAAGGCGTGTAGCAATGAATGGCCTGGCACACTGGTGAATGAATGGCTTGAAAAGCTTTAACAGCAACAGATAGATCCTGCTCATTGTTCTCGCTTTGCAAAATCTGCAGCTATCATAGTTTTCAATACCTGCCTGTGTTTGTTGCAGCTGTTATACTAAGATGTGGAATCCATGTCGTGATGTTTATTTGGGCTATAATGAATGAGTGAATGTGGGTTTTTTCTTTTTAAATGATTATGTGTTTGTGCCCAATGTCCTTCCCCCTGTCCCATTGTAAATGGGCTTGAAAGCTTACCACAATAAACCTTCATTGTCATTTTTATTCTCTCTCTCTCTCTCTCTCTCTCTCTCTCTCTCTCTCTCACACACACACACACACACACACACACACACACACACACGCCAACGCACGCGCGTGATAAAAACATTTTATCCAAATAGCGCCCACCTCTCTCTCTCTCTCTCTCTCTCTCTCTCTCTCTAACACACACACACACACACACACACACACAAGATAAGCAGATAGTTACTGACCTTATTTGCTCTTGTACCTTCCTCGCAAAAGTCATAGACTGTTCGCACATGCGCAGAGAGCTTTCAAACGTCTAGCCACAGACAACTAGTGATAACAGTGACAACGTTCAAAGTGTTTGTTTGTTGATGGTGTTTCCAGAGATTTTGCCAAAGGAAAAATATCGACCATGAGAAGGAGGAAAGTGATCAAGCTCGTGGTTGCCGTTCTTGTAGCAGTTTGTTTGTTTGGGGTCTTAAGACTTTTTGTTGAGCCTGGTAAGTCAACCCCCCCCCCCCCCCCCCTCCTCTCTCTCTCTCTCTCTCTCTCTCTCCTCTCATCAGTACACCTCTTTGCTTTAAAGCAGTTTTTAGGCTTGGATAGACGTACACCTAATGATCTTGTTGATAGTGAAAGCAATAGATAACCTCTCTCTGTTAATGCTGCTGTAAGATGCATTAGATATTGGATTAAGATTATGCATACGGATGAGTGTAGGTTACCTTTTATGTCTTATAAGAGGCTTTATGATATAAATTTCATGGTAAAAAACACCTGGGCTTCACAAATATGTACCTGTTTATGTGAACTTTGTTTTGGGTTTGTTTGGCTCAATCAAGGTGTCGGAAATTGTAGAGAGTTTATTAACGTTTTCAGGCAAAGATTGATTGACTGCCGTTGGCAGCAGTGGAGTGGTCATATACAAAGCAGTGAAAGATTTCAAATGTACAGACAATTTATAAGTTCGCATGATGTCAAACCTTATCTAAAGCTTGATATGGACATACATTTGAAAAGAATTATGTCTAAGTTTAGACTTGGTGTATCAGACATAAATGTTCATAAATTTAGATACATAGAACATGATGATGATGACGTCAGGTTGCTATGCCCATTATGTAAGTAAACAAAGGAAGATGAAGTTCATTTTGTGCTGTGCTGTCTAGTATTAGAAGATGTTAATAATAATAATAATAATAATAATAACAACAACAATAATTAATAATAATAATAATAATAATAATAATAATAATAATAAATAATAAATGGAACTTATATAGGCTATATCTTGCAAAGACAAATCAAAGGGCATGCATTCAACCTAATCTTACACAGTCATGCAATCAATGATAAATAATCAATAGTTTAAACAAACAGATATTACAAACATGGTGGGCTGCAGACAAAATCTATTAAATAAAATTTCAATAGTCAAATGTTTTTCAAAAGCACACACACACACTCACACAGGACGTATACTTTAGCAGGGTGATAGGACATGGGTTAGTGAAGGTGGGATAGGTCTGATATGAAACAGGAGGGGGAAAATTTTAGGTTTGAAATAAATGTCTTGAGGCTGGATTTAAAAGTGTCATAACTAGGTTTCTGGCGAAGAGAGAGAGGGAGCTCATTCCAGGTCTATGGACCCGAAATAGAGAAAGAGCAGCAGTCAACGGTGGATTGGTTGAATCTAGGTATTCGTAGGCACAAGGTATCTGCCGCAGAGCGGAGGGAACGTGAAGGAGTGTACAGGCTAAGACATTCACAGAGGTAGGAGGGTGCAGTTTTGTGGAGACATTTGTAACATAGGGTACTGATCTTATAATTTACTCTCTGTGGCACAGGCAGCCAGTGGAGAGATCGCAAGAGAGGGGTAATGTGCTCAGATTTTTTTCTTTCTGAGAACTAGTCGAGCTGCGGAGTTTTGTATAAGTTGAAGGGTGTGTATAATATATGTTAGACAGAATTGCATTCGGGTAAAGTATAGTAGACAGCCTAATTTATTTAGATTCTGTTTACTCATGGCATCTAGTCACCCTGAGATTGTGGGCAGCCTTGCTTTATATTTGTGTAAAGCCTTTAGAATAAGAGATAAGAGATATCTTGGTTTCTTAAGTCATATTTTTTGTAACTGTTTTTTATTGTGGTGGTTGTGGTTATACAATAACATTTTGGGGGGGTTGTGCTTTTCCTTTTCACTAAAATACTAAGCAGCTCGGCAATCCCCCTTCATGTATGGGCCAATGGTCTTTTTGTGAATAAATCTTTCCAGTTCGAGTTCGAGTTCTCTCTCTCTCTCTCTCTCTCTCTCTCTCTCTCTCTCGGGACGGGATAGCCTGATGGCTAGAGTGATGTATTCGTGATCTGCTGACCCGGGTTCGAATCTCATTCAAGAGGATTTTTCCTCTAGAGTTAACATCAGTGCCGACTCCACTCTCCCCAAAGTCCTTCGGGTGAGACTATGAACCGAGGTCCCGTGTGCAAACGCACACAGAACATCTTGCGCACACGTTTAAACCCGTGCCGCTTTTCGGAAGAGTAAGCCATTGTGTGCCGGTGGGAACGGATGACAAAATTGACAAAACCGCATACACACGGGGACTGGATGAAAAAAAGCACATAAGTGCTTATTCCATTATCCTCGAAATAAAACAATAAAGAATAAAATAAATAAATCTCTCTTTTTTTTATCATAGACTTTCTCGGAAGTTCGTGATGACGAATATGTAAGAGAGGGGGGGATGTGGGGGGGGGGGGGGGGGGGGGCCTTAGAGTGTATCACTATTCACCCCCAGTCCGGCTGTATTCTTCATTGATTTTTTATTAATTTTTGGGGGGTAATTTTTCTGCTCTATTCAATCATGGTATTTTGTTTGTTTTAAAAATCTGTTTCTCGTGTTCTTCTTGTTGCTTTGTTAGTGTTTTCACAAAAGACTCAAATTTATTTCTTTTATTTACACACACACACACACACACACACACACACACACACACACACACACACACACACACACAACATACATATATATATATATATATATATATATATATATATATATATATATATATTATATATATTATATATATATAATTATATGAAAACACCAGACAACCAACTCTTTTTCTCATGCTGGAATAAAGTTTTCTGCACTTTTTTTTCGTCTGTGTGTGTGTAGGGAGGGGGGGGGGGGGTATTAAATGTATTGTATTATTTTATTTCGAGGATAATGGAATAAGCACATCCAGTCCCTGTGCGTATGCTCTTTTGTCAATTAATTTTTGTCATCCGCTTCCACCGGCACATAATGGCCCTACTCTTCCGGAAAGCGGAACGGGTTTTAACATGTGCACAAGATGTTCTGCGTGCGTTCGCAAACGGGACATCGGTTTATAGTTTTATCCGAAGGACGTGTGTGTGTGTGTGTGTGTGTGTGTGTGTGTGTGTGTGTGTGTGTGGTGTGTGTGTGTGTGTGTGGTGTGCGTGCGTGCGTGCGCGTGCATGCATGCGTTCGTGCGTTGCGTGCGTGCGTGCGTAACCCTGGTTCTGACCATTTTCTGCATTTTCTACTTCGGATGGGCACTTCTTTCGAAAGGCTAGCATCAAGACAGCCTACCTGAAGTTTGGTGGAATGATGGAGAAAGTCCAAGTTTTAGACAGCGTGGATTCGATCCATGGACCCCTGAGTTGTGATTTGGGTGTGTTACCTGTCGACACTAGATGATCTTTGAAACTGTACCTGGCTGGGGAGGGGGGTGGAGGGGGGGGGGGGGGGGGGGGGGGGGGTGGAACAGTCTAGTGGTCAGAGCATTGAGCTCGTGATCTGACGGCCCGGGTTCGAGCCACCACTGAGGCATCTGTTCGCGGGGGAATGTTATCTCTGTAGTTTAATTTTGGTTTTATTTCGAGGATAATGGAATAAGCACTCGTGTGCTTTTTTTTTTTTTACTACATCCAGTCCCCCCGTGTGAATGCAGTTTTGTCAATTTTTGTCATCCGAGATCCCACCGGCACACAACGGCCTATTCTTCCGAAAAGCGGAACGGGTTTTAACGTGTGCGCGAGATGTTGTGCACACGGGACCTCGGTTTATAGTCTCATGCATACTCTGGTGTCGTGCTTTGACATCCTCTCCGACGTCGGAATGCGGCTGCCGTAATGGTTGGCCAAAAAAACGGCTGCATACGCAAAAAATCTGACTGTTGGTGATCTTCAGAGCTTTACCCAAGGAACGGGATATTTTCCCTCTGGAGTTAACATCAGTGCAGACTCCACCCTCCCCAAAAGTCCTTCGGATGAGACTATAAACCGAGGCCCCGTGTGCGAACGCACGCAGAACATCTTGCGCACACGTTAAACCCTGTTCCGCTCTTTCGTAAGAGTAGACCATTGTGTGCCGGTGGGAACAGATGACAGAATTAACAAAACCGCATACTCACGGGGACTGGATGTAAAAAAAAAGCACATAAGTGCTTATTCCGTTATCCTCGATAGAAAAAAATAAAATAAAAATAAAATAAAATAAATAAATGAGACCCAAAAAAAACTGAGCCTTCCTACATGCACTCTCTTGACGAAGAAGAAAAAGAATCAAAATCAAATAATTATGGCTGTCGTGTAGAAAGGTATTTGAAAAACAGTCATACAGGCAAACTGCTCATCCAGTGCCTGCTTTCAATCTCACAGTAATTCCCAGGAAGGATGAGTGAGTCAGAGTGCAGGTTCTGGGTGACTCCTTCAGGTGTTAAGCGGGGGAACGCACAACGACAATGACAACAGTAATTCTCTGGCTCCAAATCTGGTTTCTTGCCACAAGTATCTTTCTTTTCAGATGTGTCGTATGCAAGGACGTATTTTCTGCAAGACAAACAGCTACGCGTAAGTTTTTGTTGTTGTGTGTGTGTGTGGGTGTGGGGGTTTTGTCTGTCTGTTTGTCTGTCTATCTGTGTGTGTGTGTGTGTGTGTGTGTGTGTGTGTGTGTGTGTGTGTGTTTATTTTTATTTATTTTTATTTTATTCATTTATATTGAGGATAATGGAATAAGCACTTATGTGCTTTTTTTACATGCAGTCCCCGTGTGTATGTGGATTTGTGAATTCTCTGTCATCTGTTCCCACCGGCACATAATGGCCTACTCTTACGAAAAGCGGAACAGGATTTAACGTGTGCGGAAGATGTTCTGCGTGCGTTCTCACACGGGACCTCGGTTTATAGTCTTATCCGAAGGTGTGTGTGTGTGTGTGTGTGTGTGTGTGTGTGTGTGTGGGTGGGTGGGTGGGTGGGGGTGGGGGTGGTGGGGTGGAGGGGGGGGTTGTTGCTGTTGTTGTTTTTATTATTATCATCGTAGTTGTTGTTGCTGCTGTGTGGGTGGGTTGCTCTGTGTGTGAGATTCAGATTCAGATTCAGATTCAGAATATTTTATTGCCATTTAAGTCATGTAGACTTATTTGACACAACAAAACATCAATTATAATTATTATCTATTTTGGCTGAAAGTGATGTACACTAAAAACATGTTGCATTCTACTTCTCTTTTTCTCTTTTTTTCAAAATACTCATACACATATCTGATTATATCTGCTTGATATATATCAACTGTGATTATGTCACTTAATTTATATACACAGTTTTTGTGTTCTTTGTCTTTCGTTTTGATTTTTTAATAACAAATTATTTCTGAGTTCATCATATAAAATGCATTCATCGAGTAAATGAAATTCGTCTTCTATTTTGTAACAGTATCTACATTTTCTGTCCTCTCTGGATATATTTTGGTGCCTCCCTTTCTCTATCATTAAATTGTGAGAGCTTGTGCGAAATTTACAATACGTCTTCTTATGGGTTTTGTTTTCATAGTTTATTAAATATGGTTCCAGTCTGTATTCTTTGGTAGCATAATCATAAAATTTCAGTTTTGCAAACTCTTTCTTCTGGTAGATCCAAAATGTTTTATACACGTCCTCAAGCTTTCTTCTAACAGCATAACTAAACCGATGAACATTAAGAGTACATTGGTTCTTCCAGACAGTGTGTGTGTGTGTGTGTGTGTGCTTTCATTCTCTGTCTGTCTGTCTGCCTTCTCTCTCTCTCTCTCTCTCTCTCTCTCTCTCACACACACACACACACACACATGCTTTTTCATACACACACCCACACCCACACACACACTCACTCACTCACACACCACTCCCCCACAAACACCCAGAACACACCCAGACCCTGTTCAAGGGTCAAGCACATCAGTCTTTCTCTTTCTCATCCACATGCAAACATCAACGTGACCTCAATCACTACCTGGGACATGGGAATATACCTGATAACAAAAATTCCTATGACTCCAAAGCCCCAGCTCAACTCTCTACCCGGTGTGATAAACTTGCCTTTACGGGTGGCTCATCGCGTCCATGAATTTGACAGGAGAAGGGGACAGCTCATTGGTCAGGGCACTCACTTTCCTCAAGCTAAGGTTAAGCAACTTTGAACGTGGTACTAAGTGGATGGGTGACCGTTTGAGCGCCTTGGCTTTAGTACAGTCCCCCCAGTTCACCCCAGCTGTAAATGGGTACCTAATAATAATAATAATAATAATATATGGAATTTATATAGCGCTGAATCTTGTAAAAAACAAACAAATCGAAGCGCTTGCACTCAATCATTTACAGGCATGCAACTCTCCTTAAACATAATGAACAACAGATTTCAAAAACCATGCGCGCGCACGTATGCACGCATGCACGCACACACACGCGCGCGCACACACACACACACACACACACACACACACACACACACACTCGGAACAACACTTAGAAGGTGAAAGATGCTGTTGAAAATTAGGGACAGATATTTGGGGGGGAAAGTCTCAGGTAGGAAATAAGTGTGTTTTGAGGCTGGATTTGAAGGTATCAAGTGAAGGCTTTTGGCGAAGTGAAAAAGGGAGGTCATTCCAGGTGGATGGACCAGAAAAAGAGAAGGAGCGACGGCCAACAGTGGTTTGTTTGAATCTGAGTGTTCGAAAGCACAAAGTATCTGCGGCTGAACGAAGGGAACGGGATGGAGTGTACAGATGAAGACAATTACAGAGATAAGAGGGTGCAGATTTGTGGAGACATTTGAAACAGAGGGTATTGATTTTATACTCCAGTCTTTGTGAGACAGGCAGCCAGTGAAGAGATCGCAGAAGAGGAGTGATGTGTTCACATTTTTTCTTTCTTAGGACCAGTCGAGCTGCAAAGTTTTGTATGCGTTGAAGAAAGTGGATAGATGATGCTGGTAGGCCAGCCAAAAGAGAATTACAATAGTCTAAACGTGAAAGAATGAGAGATGTGACAAGCTTGGAAGTTGCATCAGTGGACAGATACTTGCGAATCGCGCTTATGCGCCGTAATTGATAGTAGCAAGACTGGCAGGTCTGGGTGATGAATTTTTTCATAGAGAGTGTGTTGTCAAGAACTACTCCTAAATACTTCACAGAGTTGGACAAAGGAACTGACGTATTGCCGAATTCTATTGAAGTTTTTGCGATAGAGGAAAGTTTATGTTGGGTCCCTGCGAGCATGGCTTCGGTTTTATCAGCATTAAGTTGTAACTTGCTCTGAGTCATCCAGTTTTGAATGTCTTGAAGGCAGTAGGACATATTTGTCAGGAGGGAAGGCAAGTTTTCAACAGTATCACTGCACTGAAGCTGAGTATCATCGGCATAGAAATGATGATCAATATGGTGGTTGTTTATTACCTGCCTTCTTTAGGGTCAGGGAAGGTAAAGCAGCAAGAGAGAGGAGATGGGCGCCGCCCTCAATATGCTGGCCCCTGGAGAAGCTGAGGTTTCTGACGCCTCGCTCCCCAACGATAATCAAGGTCAGTTTTGATACCCCAAAAAAGTGGTAATTTGTTAAAATCGGTATTACAGATTTAAGGGAGAAGGATAGAAGAAGAAGACTGACTTAATTAGCCTTGAGAAGCGACTGGCCTCCCATAGGCCCTGGTGTCCATGTTGTTGTCACTGCACTTAGTCTTCAGTGTGCACTCTGCCCACCTTTTTAGATAAAGCAGGAATAGGCAGGCATGTGTGTGTGTTGGGGGGGGGGGGGGGGGGCGGGAGGGGAGTGGGGTAAGAGAGAGAGGGGGGGGGAGGGGGTTGGAAAGCCGGGTGTGGGTGTGGAAAAGCAGGCGGGATCAGCCACTGTTATCAGTGTACAGTCCTAGGGTTTGTTTCCTTGGTCTTGTTCTGAATTGATAACCTGTCTGTTTTATCATTGTTCTTATTATCATTATTTATCATCGTCGTTGTTGTTGATGTTAATTAACGTTGCATCCATCGTATCATTATCATCATCATCATCATCATCATCATCATCATCATCAGTGGTGGTGGTGGTGGTGGTGGCAATGGTGGTGGTGGTGGTGGCAGCAGCAGCAGCATTATCGTTGTTCCAAGTAGATAGTCTTTGACAGATCCATCTCACGGCTTACTCACAATTTCTTATTTTCTGAAACAAAAACTCACCTCACCTATCCCGTAGTCCCTTGGACCGTGGGGGCACTAATGAAGATTTTGCAACCAGCTTCCTCCACTCCCCGCGGTCCTCTGCTTCCCGTAGCAGATCGTTCCACTCAAGGCCATTCCTCCACTCTCTGACGTTGTCTTCCCATCGTTTTCTCTGTCTGCCTCTTTGTCTCCCTCCTTGTACTGTTCCCTGTAGGGCAGTCTTGGTCAGTCCACATGTTCGTGTAACGTGCCCGAACCACTTGAGTTTGGCGGTCTTTTCACTGAAGTAAGGAGCTCTTCATATGATGATGATGATGATGATGATGTATGGAATGTTCATAGCGCTGTCACATATAAAACAAACAAATCGAAGCGCTTGGACTCAAATCATTTATACGCATGTAACTTTCCTCACCGTCACCGATCCCTCAGATTCCGAATCCTTTGGGGCGCCTTCGAAGCTTTGTCAACCCCCTTTCTCCAGTCCTCTCGTCTCTCAGCCGCCCTCAGGGTGTTTCTCGGCTCCACGTCTGTCCACTCTCGATTGTTGTCCTCCCATCTCTTCCTTTGTCTGCCTCTTCTTCTTCCTCCTCTCCTCACTGTACCTTGTAGGATTGTTTTAGCAAGACCAGAGGAGCGTGTGACATGACCAAACCACTTCAGTTTTCGTTGTCTGACGTGTGTTTGAAGGTCAGTATAGGGTCCGATTTCATTGCTTCTTCATTTGTGATGTGGTCTTTGTATGAGATGCCTAGGAGTCTTCGGAAGCACCTCATTTCTACAGCTCTTATTCGTCTCTCTAAGTCCGCTGTGAGGGTTCATGATTCACATCCTGAAATAACATTAATTAATTAATAATTTCATGACGTTTTTAATTCTGGCCTTCACTTCCACGTTAGTGACGTGATCTCTGCGTCAAAAACTACTGATTTTTATTTTTTTTTAACGAACACTGTCCTTCGGGTGAGACTATACACGAAGACTCCAGGGGGGGAAATCCCCTCATGTGGGGGCCTCGGCGGTGGCGTGAACCCAGGCCTTCAGATCACCAGCCCAATGCTCTAACCACTGGGCTAGTCCAACAACACCCCACCCCCTCCACCACCACCACCACCACCACCACCCACCATGTTTAAGTATGGCAGTGTTTCAGTGTAGGCCTTGCCGCTTCCCTTATAAGGGACCAAGTTTGAGGCCCCAGGGCAGGCTGTCATTGTGTGAGGCCTGGCCGCCTTCAAGGGAGGCCCGTGGTCGAGTGGTTTAGGCGGTCAACTCGTGATCCAGAGGTCGCGGGTTCGATCCCCGCTCGGCTCGGTGTTGTGTCCTTGGGAAAGACACTTTACTCCTATTTTCCTCACTCCACCCAGGTGTACAAGTGGGTACCAGCTCTGCTGGGGAAGGAAGTATCTGGCGACAGACTAGCGTCCTGTCACAGGGGTGGTGAAAAAAAAAACATCAGTTCGCTTAACGCTACAGAAACCGGGATAAGCTCCGGCTCTATGGGCCTTCTGGCTCGAAAGAACATACTTTTTAATACACTCCAGGTGTACAAGTGGGTACCAGCTCTGCTGGGGAAGGAAGTATCTGGCGAGAGACTAGCGTCCTGTCACAGGGGTGGTGAAAAAAAAAACATCAGTTCGCTTAACGCTACAGAAACCGGGATAAGCTCCGGCTCTATGGGCCTTCTGGCTCGAAAGAACATACTACTGGCCGCCTTCAGGAAACCAGCCGAGAGAAACCCGCACCCTGCTGCTGGATCACATTGATGGTCTTCAGTTGTGTTTGTGTCTGCTCCCATTTGATGTGATCCAGCTCAGGCATGATATAGGTCGACCCACACAGATTCTTATTAACGACACAAAGGTGTTTGTTGTTGTTGTTGTTTTTATCTCCAGCCCCCCCCCCCCCTCCCCTCCCCTGTTAGTGACGTCAGTTTCTTTTTAAGCACACATAGTTTTGTTCCCCTCCCCCCCCCCCCCCCACCGTGACGTCATTTTCTCATTGACACACAATCTTCTTCCCCCACTGTGACGTCATTTTCTTATTGACGAGACGATGTCTTGTCTCCCGTCATGACGTCAGTTTCTTATTGACCACACGAAGAGTTATGCAACCCCCCCCCCTCCCCCCGTGACGTCATTTTCCTAATGAAGACACAAACAGTCTTGTTCCCCACCATGACGTCACTTCTCCTTTAACTCCTTAAGAAGTCCTTGAGGCACACCAGCCGCCATGGCGCAGTGGTTAGCGCCTTGGATTTCGGACAGGAAGGTCGTGGGTTCGAATCCCATGAGGGTCATGGGGAATTGTCGGACTCCAGCCGGCTCCTACCCAGAGTGAGTGTGCTGTGGGCTCAGTGGGAAGACTGGGACCACACAGTCGAGCTTCATCCACTTAAGGGATGCGAGTTTGAGAGTGTTGCTCAAATTACCTCACCAACACTGCAGGTGTCTGTATCTCTCGGGCCCGGTTGACGCTGGGATATATTATGGTAGTAAGCGTAGAGTACAACCCTGTCGAGTAGTCTCAAAGCACATGCACTTCCACAGAAGCATTATTACATCATCCTCATTGTCATTGATCATCATGCAATTTTTAAAAAAAATTAAGCCTCTGATTCGGTGGTCCCAGTTGCTCGGGTCTCACGGTGACCTCAGATTTGGTTTCCCCTTACACTTCTGTGCCTGTGGTGAGCTTGTGGCAAAGCCCTTGGGGGATGGTCGTTGGAGGGACGTTGTGGTGGTTGCCACCTCGGGTGGGCAACTCACTTAGTCTGGTTCCGCGACTGAGCTAATACTGTCGTTAGTACGGGGCTTAATAGGTGGTGTCCTGCGTATGTTAGCTCAGAACAGGCACCACTGAACACCACCAAAGTGACCCAGCAGCAGTGCAGGGCCCCTCTGGCAAGTGGCCCCACAGCAACCCAATATTGATGGTCTCCCTGTGGACTTCCGATTCTGGGGATGCGATATAGCGAATCTGGGTATGGCTGTGGCGAGGACATTGAGATGAGCGGCGTGGGAACAACAGGACGGGGACATCACAAAAGATGAGGCAGCAAAACAAAAAAAACAAAAAGGAGAAAAAATCCTTGAGGCATTGTAGCTGAAGTGTTCAGTGTCTTCAGCAAGTTGAACCTGGACTGGTGGAGCCCATTTCTCTTCAGGTCATAAAACTGCATGCTGGGTATATTCGTGTCAAGGCCTGGGTTTGTTCAGGTTGGGTTGTTGTTGTTTTTCGCAAGTGTCACCGGCATTTTTGTTGTTGTTGTTGGTCTCCTTTCATGAATATCAAACATTTTGGGATTGGCTTTAAACTGACGGGGGGGGGGGGGGGGGGGGGGGGGGGGGGGAATTGTAGAATATCTCCCCCTTTAGGCTGCTGCTGAGATTGGAACCCAGGACATCAGGGTCCCGCAGGATTGAAGTCAAACCGCCCTGACCACTGGTTTAGGGATTGTAAGTCAAGACCAAGACTTGCACTTCAAGTCTGGAAACAAAAAGTGTGCGTGGGAGGGAGAGGTTGGTGGGGGGGGGGGGGGGGGGGTGGAGAGGGGAGGGGTCAGGTCTGGTATTTCTGAAGGTAATGCTGACAGCTGTGCCGGATTTATAGCTGGGGAGGTAGCGGATGGGAAGGGGGTGGGTGGGTGGGGTTGGATATAAAAGTGTATACTTTCAAAGTATTACACAATTGTGAGAAGGATGGGCACTGTTCGGATCAGTTTTTTGTTTGCATTTTGAGGGTTTCTTGCAAGTGCGAAGGCAGTTACCTTAAATGGTGGGTAAAAAGCAACAAACACACACACACACACACACACACACACACACACAAAACGGTCGCATACGCAAGAATCTCACAATGGGTGAACCTCGAGAAACAAACAAAAAAATCAAAGAAACTTTTATTTTAGATTTTCAAAATTTTGCATGGTATAAGTTTTCAGGACATTGCATGAAATACTAGTATTAGGTTAAATTTCTAGGACATTTCATTATATAATCTTCAGGTTAAATGTTCTGGATGTGGCATGAAATACTTCCAGGTTAAATTTTCAGGACAATGCATGAACCTTTCACGATATTTGACAAAACAGATCAAGTATAAAACATAGCGCTATATAAATTCCATTTTATTATTATTATTATTATTATTATTATTATTATTGTTGTTGTTATTATTATTATTATTATTATTATTATTATATTATTAGTGTACGCTTTTGTGATACTGGTTTATACTGCTGCCCCGTGCCCGTGTATGAACATACATAATGACGTATTGTATACCACTTTCTGCCGGAGTTCTGTGCATAACATTTAAGTTGCTTTTACCAGGGAAAGGGTATAATGCTGCAGACACCTTGTGCTTAAGAATACCTAGATTCAACCAGTCCACTGTTGGCCGTCGCTCTTTCTCTATTGCTGGTCCAGTGATCTGGAATGACCTCCCTCTCTCCCTTCGCCAAAAGCCTACTCATAATGCTTTTAAATCCAGCCTAAAGACACATTTATTTCAAACCTAAGATTCTCCCCTCTTGTTTCATCTCATTTCTGTCCCTGCCCTCAACAACCAACTCCCCCCACCCCAACCCCATCACCCTGCCCGAGTGTACAACCTTTGTGTGTGTGTGTGTGTGTGTGTGTGTGTGTGTGTGTGTGTGTTTACATTTGACTTTGTAAAAACTATTAATTGTGCGCGTGTGTGTGTTTACATTTGAATTTTGTAAAAATCTATTAATTGTAACTGGCTGCATGTGAAAGACTAGGATGAATGAAAGCGCTTTGATTTGTTTTTTGCAAGATATAGCGCTGTATAAATTCCATGTATTATTGTTATTATTATTAAAGGGTATCACCACAAGAGCAGCGCCGCCCATCTCTTTAAAATGTATTTCCTTGTCTGCGAGTTCATTTGTTTCCTCTTAGTAAGGCTTTTTTTTACTACAGAATTTTGCCAGGGACAACTCTCTCGTTGCCGTGGGTTCTTTTACACACACTTTATATAATAATAATAATAATAAATGGAACTTATATAGCGCTATATCTTGCAAAGACAAATCAAAGCGCATGCATTCAACCTAATCTTACACAGACATGCAATCAATGATAAATAATCAAAAGTTTAAACAAACAGATATTTACAAACATGGTGCGATGCAGACAAAATCTATAAAATAAAATTTCGATAGTGAAATGTTTTTCAAAAGCACACATACACTCGCACAGGCCGTATACTTTAGCAGGGTGATAGAACATGGGTTAGATATGAAACAGGAGGGGGGAAGTCTTAGGTTTGAAATAAATATGTTTTGAGGCTGGATTTAAAAGTGTCATAACTAGGTTTCTGGCGAAGAGAGAGAGGAAGGTTGTTCCAGATGGATGGACCAGAAATAGAGAATGAGCGGAGGCCAACAGTGGATTGGTTGAATCTAGGTATTCGTAGGCACAAGGTATCTGCAGTAGATCGGAGGGAACGTGAAGGAGTGTACAGGTTAAGACATTCACATAGGTAGGAGGGTGCAGTTTTGTGGAGACATTTGTAACAGAGGGTACTGATTTTATAATCTACTCTCTGTGGCACAGGCAGCCAGTGGAGAGATCGCAAGAGAGGGGTAATGTGCTCAGATTTTTTCTTTCTGAGAACTAGTCGAGCTGCGGAGTTTTGTATACGTTGAAGGGAGTGGATAGATGTTGCTGGCAGACCAGCTAAAAGAGAATTGCAATAGTCCAGACGTGAGAGAATGAGAGAAGTGACAAGTTTGGTTGTTGCATCAGTGGACAGGTACTTTCGAATTGCACTAATACGCCGTAATTGATAGTAGCACGACTGACAGGTCTGGGTGATGAATTTTTTCATAGAGAGTGTGTTGTCGATAACGACACCTAGATACTTCACGGAAGTGGATAGAGGGACTGATGTATTGCCGAGTTCTATTGAAGTTGTTGTAATGGAAGAGAGTTTGTGTTTGGTCCCTACAAGCATGGCTTCGGTTTTATCTGCGTTTAACTGTAACTTGTTTTGTATCATCCAGTTTTGGATATCTTGAAAGCAGTAGGCCATCTTTGTCAAGAGAGAAGGCAGATTTTCAGGTGTAACACTACTTTGAATCTGAGAGTCATCTGCATAAAAGTGATGGTTGATATGATGACGGTTTATTATATGTGATAGTGGAGCAGTATAGAGAGTGAAAAGAACAGGGCCGAGAACTGATCCCTGCGGGACACCACATTCCAGTTTGGCAGGTATTGACTGTATCTTGTTTACTGCGACTGTCTGGAATCGGTCAGTGAGGTATGAACTGAACCAGGAGAGGGCTGTGCCAGTAACACCGAATGTTTTTTGAAGACGGGAGAGAAGAATTGAATGGTCAATAGTGTCGAAGGCTGCAGATAAGTCGAGTAGAGTGAGAAGGGAGATTTCCCCCGAGTCAGAAGCAAGTAGAAGTGTATTTAGGGTATGGACTAGGGTAGTTTCAGTGCTATGGTTGACGCGATAGGCAGACTGAAACTCAGGAAGAAGACTGTTGGAGAGAAGGTGGTTATTGAGCTGTTTTAGAACTACTTTTTCAAGGACTTTAGAGATGAAAGGTAGACTGGAAACAGGTCTATAATTCTTCAGAATGTTAGGGTCAAGGTCATGCTTTTTGAGTAAAGGTGTAACTATTGCAGTTTTGAGAGATGATGGAACATTTCCTGAAACAAGAGATGAGTTCACTATTTTCGTGATAGCGGGTATAAGTTGTGGTAGGCACTGTACAAAAAGAGAAGCAGGTATGGGATCGAGGTCACATGATTTTATAGTCATTTCTTTCAGAATTGTCGTAATTTCTTTCTCACTTGCAGGATGAAAGGAAAGGAGAGGAGTACCAGAGAATTGGGGATCAGGAACTGCAGGCTGGAAAGGAGTCTGATCATATTCCACATAGGACTTTGCCTTATTGTCTCATCTGAAAGACCAGCACCCAGACCACCGCTCAAGGAAAGGAGGGGGGGGGGGGGGTAGGGTTCAAACGGGGGATTGAACCCGAGACTGTTAATTTTTTAGGCAGCTGCACTCCGTCTAGGTGATTCAGACCACCGATCGACCGTATACTTACAAAGAACACACACATGATGATATATCTTTGCATTATGGTCAGAGCACTCGGTCTCCCCGAGCGAAGGTTAAGCAGCCTTGAGCGGGGTCACCTCTTGGACGGTTGACCGTTCCTGTTCCTTGGCTTCAGTACAGTCCCCCAGCTGTAAATAGGTACCTGCCCTCTTTAGGGTCAGGGAAGGTAAAGCAGCGAGAGAGAGGAGATGGACGCCGCCCTCAATATGCTGGCCTCTAGAGAAGCTGAGGTTTCTGACACCTGGCTTCCTAATGACCGCTTAGGTTATGGGACACCTTTACCTTTACTTTTTTTTTTTATACCGCTGTAAGTCACGGAGGATTTCTCTGCGTGAAATTTGGGCTGCTCTCCCCGGGGAGAGCGCGACGCCACGAGAGCAGCGCCACCCATTTTTTTTTCTTTTTCCTGTCTGCAACTGTATTTGTTTCCTTATCAGAGTGGCTTTTTTTCTACAGAATTTTGCCAGGGACAACTCTCGTAATGCATGGGTTCTTTTACGTGCGCTAATGTGTAACACACGAGACCTCGGTTTATCGTCTCATCCGAAAGACTAGCGCCCAGACCACCACTCATGGTCTAATAGATGGGGGGAAAGTTTCGGGTCCAAACAGGATTGGAACCACCGCACACTTCCGACAGGGACTTTTCGCTTTCTAGGCAGGCGCGTTATCTCTAGACCACAGATGCACACCTTACAGTCTTCATGTGACTGGTCTGTCTGTTCATTGCAGAGGGCTACCTTGTAGTCTTCATGTGACCGGTCTGTCTGTTCATTTCAGAGGGCTACCTTGTAGTCTTCATGTGACCGATCTGTCTTTCCATTGCAGAAGGCTACCTTGTAGTCTCCATGTGACCGGTCTGTCTTTCCATTGCAGAAGGCTACCTTGTAGTCTTCATGTGACCGATCTGTCTTTCCATTGCAGAAGGCTACCTTGTAGTCTCCATGTGACCGGTCTGTCTTTCCATTGCAGAAGGCTACCTTGTAGTCTCCATGTGACCGATCTGTCTTTCCATTGCAGAAGGCTACCTTGTAGTCTTCATGTGACCGGTCTGTCTGTTCATTGCAGAGGGCTACCTTGTAGTCTCCATGTGACCGGTCTGTCTTTCCATTGCAGAGGGCTACCTTGTAGTCTTCATGTGACCGGTCTGTCTGTTATTGCAGAGGGCTACCTTGTAGTCTTCATGTGACTGGTCTGTCTGTTCATTGCAGAGGGCTACCTTGTAGTCTTCATGTGACTGGTCTGTCTTTCCCTTGCAGAGGGCTACCTTGTAGTCTCCATGTGACCGGTCTGTCTGTTCATTGCAGAAGGCTACCTTGTAGTCTCCATGTGACTGACTGGTCTGTCTGTTCATTGCAGAAGGCTACCTTGTAGTCTTCATGTGACTGACTGGTCTGTCTGTTCATTGCAGAAGGCTACCTTGTAGTCTTCATGTGACCGGTCTGTCTGTTCATTGCAGAGGGCTACCTTGTAGTCTCCATGTGACAGGTCTGTCTGTTCATTGCAGAGAGCTACCTTGTAGTCTTCATGTGACCGATCTGTCTTTCCATTGCAGAAGGCTACCTTGTAGTCTCCATGTGACCGGTCTGTCTTTCCATTGCAGAAGGCTACCTTGTAGTCTTCATGTGACCGATCTGTCTTTCCATTGCAGAAGGCTACCTTGTAGTCTCCATGTGACCGGTCTGTCTTTCCATTGCAGAAGGCTACCTTGTAGTCTCCATGTGACCGATCTGTCTTTCCATTGCAGAAGGCTACCTTGTAGTCTTCATGTGACCGGTCTGTCTGTTCATTGCAGAGGGCTACCTTGTAGTCTCCATGTGACCGGTCTGTCTTTCCATTGCAGAGGGCTACCTTGTAGTCTTCATGTGACCGGTCTGTCTGTTATTGCAGAGGGCTACCTTGTAGTCTCCATGTGACCGGTCTGTCTGTTCATTGCAGAGGGCTACCTTGTAGTCTTCATGTGACTGGTCTGTCTGTTCATGGCAGAGGGCTACCTTGTAGTCTTCATGTGACCGGTCTGTCTGTTCATTGCAGAGGGCTACCTTGTAGTCTTCATGTGACCGGTCTGTCTGTTCATTGCAGAGGGCTACCTTGTAGTCTTCATGTGACTGGTCTGTCTGTTCATTGCAGAGGGCTGACGACAGTGACCAGGGAGGCGGGGTTCAGACAGCGATAAGGGGACGGGATAGCTCAGTGGTCGGAGCACTCGCTTTCCCCCAGCCAAGTTAAGCAGCGTCGAGCGTGGTTACCAATTGGATGGGTGACCGTTTGCGCGCCTTGGCTTCAGTACAGTTCCCCCAGCTGTAAATGGGTACCTGCCCTCTTTAGGGTCAGGGAAGGTAAAGAAGCGAGGGAGAGGAGATGGGCGCCGCCCTCAATATGCTGGTCCTAGAGAAGTGAGGTCTCTGACGCCTCGCTCCCCTACGACCTTATAGGTTATGGGACTCCTTTACCTTACCTTACCTTGTAGTCTTCATGTGACTGGTCTGTCTGTTCATTGCAGAAGGCTACCTTGTAGTCTCCATGTGACCGGTCTGTCTTTCCATTGCAGAGGGCTGACGACAGTGACCAGGGCAGCGGGGTTCAGACAGCGGACCTGCCAGTCACGGAGAGGGTGAGGAGGAGATTCCAGCACCGCAGAGCTCTCCTGGACAACGCCTGTCGCCTGTACGCCAACTCCTCCCTCATCCGGCCCCACAAGCCCACCAAGTTCGAGCCCATACCGCTGTACAAGCCCTTCATGAACGTCACCGTCCGCTTCTGCGCCATCGCCAAAGCCGCCAGCACCACGTGGGGCGGGTACTTTGCCGCCATCAAGAAGCACATGACCTTGCGGGGAATCCAGCCGTCTAAAGACTGGAATCTGGCGGACGGTGAAGTCTACTTCACCTTCGTCAGGGAGCCTTACGCGCGCCTGTGGTCGGCCTACGTGGACAAACTGCTGACGCCCAACGAAATGTTCTGGAGGATCGCTGGCAAATTCATCGTCAGGAACTTCCGGAAAGGCGCTTCCCAGACCAGCCGAGACTGCGGGCATGACGTCACGTTCCCGGAGTTCATCCAGTACGTCATCCACACGCAGAGGACGGGCCAGCACAGAAACGATCACTTCATCCCCACCCACGACCACTGCGACCTGTGCCGCGTCCCCTACCGCTACATCGGCCACCTGGAGACCCTGGCTGAGGACATGCCCTACATCACCGCCGCCATCCAGTCCCCCGTCCCGTACAACGGCACCTACGACACCGACACCATCCGACAAAACGCCAACATGGTCTTCCTCAAGAGCCGCAAGAAGCGAGTGCAGCAGTGTATGGACCTGGACGAGGCCAGCCGAAGGCTGTGGAAGAAGTACCAGATCCGCGGACTCATCAGCACGCGGGAACGCTTTCCTTACCCCGCCCACGCCGCTGTCAACATTTCGCGGGAGCAGTTCCTGAAGGCAGCGCTGAAGGCCTACCATCGCTGCAAGCACTGCGCGGGCAGGACAGCCCAGAGAGCGCAGTCGCTGAGAGAGGCCTTCTCCCAGGTCTCCATCGAGGACAAGCTGCAGCTGCAGCAGATCCTGTTCCTGGATTTCCAGATGTTCGGCTTCGACCCTTACCTCGAGGACGTCTTTCCACAGCGTCCTTACGTGAAGGACAAGAAGTTCAGCTACCTGACTATATACTGAAGATGCAAATTTGGATGAGACTATAAACCGAGGGGCCCCAGTGTTCGAGCGCATGCAGAACATCTTCCGCACACACGTTAAATCCTGTTCCGCTTTTCGGAAGAGTAGGCCATTGTGTGCCGGTGGAAACAGATGACAAAATTTATAAAAACCGCATACACACGGGGAATGGATGTAAAAAAAAAAAAGCACATGAGTGCTTATTCCATTATCCTCGATATAAAAGAATAAATAACTAAATAAATACGTCTGGGGAAAAGAAGAGTTTGATGGAAGTTTTCAGGGTGTCAGTGGAATATTAAAAAAATAAATAAATAAATAAGAACTGAACTTCAATAAGAAAAACACAAAAATGAGGATAAAAAGGGAGGATGAGGTTGAGGATGGGGATGGGTTGAGGCTTTTTACACCAGTTTTCCTTACTGCCCCTTCCCCCCTCTTTGTTTCCCACCCCTCTTTTTATTCATAATATTTCCTTGTACCAAGGAGGAATGTGCAGACAACTAAAACATGTAAAAAGAGACAAGTGTTAATAATAATAATAATAATATATGGAATTTATATAGCGCTGAATCTTGTAAAAAACAAACAAATCGAAGCGCTTGCACTCAATCATTTACAGGCATGCAACATAACACGTTTGTATCAGCTGAATAATCATTATATACTTTTTCGGGATGGAATGTAATTGTCACATAATTATATCATTCAGCGTATGTATGCCTGAAGTTGGAATGCGGCTATCTTAAAGATGGGCAAAACCGGTAGCGTATGCAAAATCTCACCATTGGTGAACCTTGGAGCCCTAGCCAAAAAACAGGGGGAAAAGTTCAGTAACGTTCTATGAACAGCATAATTCTATCTGCATACCAGGGCTTGCGTGGAGAGACAGACAGTGTGTGTGTGTGTGTGTGTGTGTGTGTGCGTGTGCGTGTGTGTGAGTGAGAGTGTGTGTGTGTCAGTGTGTGTGTTTGTGTGTGTGTGTGTGTGTGTGTCAGTGTGTGTGTGTGTGTGTGTGTGTGTGTAGTTGTGTGTTTGTGTGTGTGTGTGTGACAGTGTGTGTGTGTGCGCGTACGTGTGTGTGTGTGTTTAAGATTAACACACACACATACACACGTACTCGCACACACGGACACAAACTCACACCACACCCACCCCCCCCGACCCCCCCCCCCCCCCAAATATTTGTCTTGCAATATTGACAATCACACTCTCTCACTTTGACAAATTACGATGTAGAGAAAATCAGCAAGTTTTCTTGTTTATATTTTCGTGGACTCATGAAATTACATGAACAACGAAGACAAGACAGTTCAATCAGATTCATTATCAGATATACCTCAACGCCAGACAAGCACACTGACAGACAGACTGACGGACAGACTGTGAGACATACAAGACAAGGCAAATCAAATAAGTTGATTAATGACATTGCCGTTGATAGAAGACACATGCTAAAATGAACATGTACGCTCTGAAATATCAGCAAATATTTACATGCATATGTTGTTAGAGTAACAAGGGAAATAGTGAAATGTGGAGTGTGTTTGTTTTTTTACATCTTTTCACTATAAGTGATAGTAGATGAAGGGAGATATATAGGGAGAAATGCTGGAGAAAAGCAAATGCTTGTGTGTGAGCGAAAGTTTGTTTTATCACCTGTAGTGTGTGCGTGTGTGTGTGTGTGTGTGTGTGTGTGTGTGTGTGTGTGTGTGTTTTCAACAAATCTAGGCAATATAAGAAGTGTTCTCTCAGAGGATTCAAATTTATTTCATCAAGGCTTACCAAAAACAAGTTGTACAATGACATCATAACAAATGATATTATTACTATACACTCGTAACAAAAGAAGAATGTTCTCCAATTGAGTCCATCTGTTCACTTATAAATCTGTTCATTCTGCAATACTATGCTGAAAACATTTTTATCCGATATTTATTCTGCAAAACCAGGCAACCGAATATCTTAGAAACATGGTAATTTCAGAAAATAAAGAAATTATCTTACGGTGGATAAAAAAAAATGCTGTCATAATCATATCTCCTGCCTTGCTAACAAAAAAACAGATTATCAAATTGTGTGTGGAGAGCACATTTTCAGAGGGGTTGTTTGTTTGTTTTCAGATTTTCCACGGAGCAGCTATGGTGCAATAAAATCACACACATAGTCTAAGGAGTACTGTAGTGGGAATCTTTGTTGTCCTATTGCTGTAGTAATGACAATAAATTGAGCATGCATTATTCTCTCTCTCGAATTTGCTGATGATAATTTTCTGTCTTTACTTTGTTCTTCCTCTTCTTCTGGTCATTTTTTCTGTGAGTGCTTTTTTTCATCAGTAAATCACTGTGTTTTTTTGTGGGGGTTTTTTTTGGAGGGGGTTGGTTTTTGTTTGTTTTGTTTTATTTTGCTGCTGGGTTTTTTGGTTTTTTAAAAGAAACTTACACTGATTCATGTCATGGTGTTTTCTTGTTTGCTGTAATTGCAATAAAATTCCACATGTGCATAAACCACAGACTGTGTTCTTCACAACTTATTATAATAATACTGCTTTCCAACTTACAAAAGGTCCTCGATGTTGGAATGCAGCTATCTTAAAGGCCCGCAAAAAACGGTTGCATATGTAAAATCTCACCACTGGTGAACCTTGGAGCTCTTGCTGAGGAACGAAACAAAACAAAACAAAACAAAAAACCTGACCAAAAAAGTTCTTAACCCTGTTCGTCCCACATAAAACTGAGCCATCTCATTCTCCAGACCAAGTAAATTTCGAGCCATCACTGCTGAAAGAGGGTGAGGTCAGAAAAATCGTCGTTAAAATTTTGTTTCTCAATGGATTGTTGCAGATGATCTTAGAGAAAGGGGCATAAATAAGGAGGAAGCTCAAAACAGAGAGAGATGGAGAAGGCTCGTCAATGTCAAACCTCCCCTGGGAGAAACATGACAAAAAAGGAAGAAGAAGAAGAATGGATTGTTGGACCACACCTTTGACATGTGGCACAGGAAGAACCAAGAGTAATCTCCCTTCATATAAAAGGAAGTTAGCAAGGCTAACCAAAACTATTGACCCAAGACAAAAATAGTCAGGACACGAGCCTCTCGTTCCGCTGTCTCTTGTAAACAGAGTTAAGACACGAGGGACTCGTGCCCCGGGAAGAAATGTGTTACAGTAAAACACCAAAATGTTCACATGTCTTTACAACTTCTCAAGCCAGATTTATTGAATCCAGGACATATATTAGATAATAAGAATCTTTTACAGTGAGAATGTTTTCGCAAAACAAATTAAATATGTAACAAAAACGTGTTTCTCCGAGTATAAAAAAAAAAAAGTTTTCATCTTTGCATATCTTACATCAAGTATCACACACCTGACGACATAAGCACCTCAGTATGAATGATATTAATTTTATTTTGTTAAATGTCAATAAATCAATCTCAAACGTATCTCACAATTATTCACAATCTCATTCAAAACACATCAGATCATACTTGCCATGATTGCTTTTTTAAAAACAAAAACAAAAATGTTGGCACTGAAACATGCACATGATAAAAACTGCAGAAAAATGGCCGACCAAGCCCAACCTCCAAGCTTCAGTGGGACAGTTTTCTGTCTTTTTACTACCACAGGCATACATTAACCCAATTATTCACCAAAACTGTCATTTTCCCCCCAAGTAAACCAATGATTAATACAAGCATTAGTTTCTTCCTGATTAAAAAAATAATAATGACTACAGAGTACATGAGCTTAACTTGGGCTCAAGTTCACAACCTCCTTTGTAAATAATAGTTTTTAAAAAAGTAGAAAATAGGTAATTGTAATTTATTTTGGTTTTAAAGGAGGTTTTGAAGTCTTTATGGATTTAATCTTGTTTCAAAAACATTTGTGCAGAGACAAATCATTATTTCATTCAAGAAAACTGATTGACTTGACAAAGTAATTACTAAACAAACAAATAAATAAATGGCAGTTTACTTTTCACAAGCCTAAAAAAAAAATTTTTTAAGGGAAAAAAATCACTTGCTACAGACCACTTTCCCTATTCAAAAGCAATCAAGATCAGAAAATTGCCAAGCTACGCTTGCGCAAAATTCCTTGACAATGAAGATTTGTGTAGGAATGTAACCCAGCTGAAAGCTCAATACCACACACCAAAGAGTGAGTATGTGGACACACACAGGACAGTCTACCTCTCCTGGTCATCTGGCTTCATTTGAATACAGGAACAGAGCATGAACACGGACAGTTATCGCTCAAGCCTACTTTTCTTCTCCTCTTTTTCGAATCAATTATCATCCATTTCTTCACTTTTACTCCTTGAGTGGAGGGGTTTGGTTGGGGTTTTTGTTGGGTGTTTTTTTTTCCATTTCTCGGCTAGAACTCAAAAGACACACACACAGGGACTGGATGAAAAAAAAGCACATGAGCGCTCATTCCATTATCCTCGAAATGAAAGGAAAAAACAAAAGAATTAAAGGTTTAACAGTGGCGAGATTTCTGCGTATATTACCATTCCTCCCGCCCCCACATCATTAAGGTAGCCACATTCTGACTTCGGGCATTGCACCTACCCATTTTGCCAGAACAGTCGGGAGGAACTTCCCTGCTCTTTCCGATTTTCAACTGTCGTGGGTTCTTTTTTATGTACACAAGTCCACAAGCACGCAGGTCTGACTGGTATACAGTCTCCTCTAAAAGATGTGACGTGACATTCAGTTTAGATTTTCCCAGCAAACAAACTGGGAAGAAAGGGGCCGGCAAGGCTGGGAATCGAACCCAGATTACCGCGCTTTATTTGTTAGGCAGGTGGATGACTGAACCGTCCTGTCACCTTCCTCCTTGGCTGAGGTTCACTGTCATTTCAGGGGAGGGAGGGAGGGAGGGGAGGGAGGGCAGGGGAGGGAAGGGGGTGGCAGCTAGTGCTTACAGCCTTGCGTTCTTGCTCTAATGGCCCAGGATCGAGCCACCACCGAGGCATCCACTTCAGGGAATTTTACCCGGAGTTAACTTCACTACTGCTCCACTCACCTCAGATGAGACTATAAACAAACCCAACACCCATGCATGAATGCACGCAAAACATCTTGCGCCCATGTTAAGAAAGCGTTTCGTCTTTCGGAAGAGTAGGCCATTTCGTGCCTGTAGAAATGCACGACAGAATGAAAAGGGGAAAACAAGACTGCATGCACACTGTAGGTGTCGTGTTTAGACCCCATCCCCAAAGTCAGAATGTGCCTGGCTACCTTGAAGCAGGGTACGAAGGGTGACCGACGCAAAATGTCGCCATTTATTTTACCTTCATTTTTATCTATTATTATTTTCATTTTAATTCAAGCATAATGAAATAAGCACTCATGTGGTGTTTTTTTTTTACATCCAGTCCCCGTATGTATGCAGTTTTGTCAATTTTGTTACCCATTCCCACCAGCACACAATGGTAAACTCCTGCGAAAAGCAGAGCGGGTTTTAACGTGTGCGCAAGATGTTCTGCGTGCGTTCGTACACAGGACTTCGGTTTATAGTCTCATCCGAAGGAAATTTGGGGGGAAGTGGAGTCAGCACTGATGTTAACTCCAAAGGAAAAAATCCTCTTGAACGAGATTTGAACCCGGGTCAGCAGATCACGAATACATCCCTCTAACCACCAGGCTGTCCCCATTGATGAACCTCGGAGATCTAGCTGAGAAACACACACAATAAACCCCACAGACATTTAAAAAAAAAAATATTCTCACAAGAAAAATAATGAAATAAAGTATGCAAAACCCATATTATTTTTAAAAAGACAATTCACTTAGGCTTGGGACATGTGTATCTAACAGTTCATCTGGGGTTTTTTATGTTCATTATTGATGGGGTTTAATATACTCTTTGACAATCTATAAAAAATAATAAAAACCCCAAGCCAACCACACACAAAATATGCTTCTGTTCAAATAACACACAGAATTTGCAAGGTTTAAGTTTTCCAAGTCTTTTAATTCAGCTTACGGAGAGATTTTGCACGGGTCAGTAAGTCTCTGCGTCACACAGTCCCACTCTCCACAGATTCTAAAAGCGTGAGGCAAAGTCACAGGTCCTCTGAAGGGTAGCAGCATGGACCACTGGAGAAGAGCACCCAATGCCTACATTTGCATTGTGTGAAACCACTGGCACAGAGTTTACATGGTCAATTTTCACAGTAAAATCAACACTATGCTGCTGCTGCTACTACTACTACTGCTACTACACACACACACACATACACACACACACAAAGAGAAGACTTTACCCTTACCCCCAAACATACACACACACACTCACTGACCACACACACACACACTGAATGAACACACACACACACACTGCTCTTGACAATGTCAACCAGTTGATAGAAAATGGAGGGAAAAAACCACAAAAAATCTTTTTTTTGTCTTTTTATAAAAATAGGGAAACATGACACTCAACCAATACTCTTGACAATTTCAACTGGTCACCTTAAAGAAAAATGAGAGGGGAAGGGGGGGGGGGGGTAAAATGAGTTAAGTATGTATTATGCAACACTTTTACTCATCTGCATTTTACTGATAGCGATAATTCATGAACGTTACAAAATAAAAACAATAAACAAACAACATCAACAACCACCAAACAAAAAAATAAACCTTTAGGGAGACAGTTCTATTCTCCCCCCCACCCCTTTGTTTTTTGTTTGTTTGATTTTGTTTTGTTATGCCAATGTTGAGTTGGGTTTTGGGGTTTTTGTTGTTGTTTTTGGGAGGGGGAGGAGTAAAGCCTGTTTTGTGTGTGTGTGTGTTTATATATGTGTGTGTGTGTGTGTGTGTGTGTGTGTGTGTGTGTGTGTGTGTGTGTGTGTGTGTTCTTTCGATCCAGAAGGACCATAGAGCCAGAGCTTATCCCGGTTTCTGTAGCGTTAAGCGAACTGACGGTTTTTTCACCACCCCTGTGACAGGACGCTAGTCTGTCGCCAGATACTTCCCCAGCAGAGCTGGTACCCACTTGTACACCTGGGTGGAGTGAGGAAAATAGGAGTAAAGTGTCTTTCCCAAGGACACAACACCGAGCCGAGCGGGGATCGAACCCGCGACCTCTGGATCACGAGTCGACCACCTAATCCACTCGACCACGGTGCCTCCTGTGTGTGTGTGCAAGCAAGTAATTTGTGTACAAATATGTGTTATTACTTTTTTTTAAATTATATTTTGCGTACATGCTTCATTCTTTGTTTTTGTATCGTGAACACAACACAAGACACATTCGAGTCAGTACAGCACACACAAAAAAAACATTGAAAATTTTAAGACCATATTTTTTTCTTTCTTTTTTTTTTCCTCTTCTTTCTTTCATCATTTCTCTCTTTCTTAACATCTTCCTTTCTTTGTCAATTTCTGTCTTTTGTCTCTTCTTTTGTCTCACAGTTTTCTTCAAGGTCAGTCAACCTGCAAGCCTGCCAGTGCCACAATCTCGGCCATGTATACAGTCAGTCATGTGAAAGATCCACCATGCAACGTCACAGATCCCAGACTTCACATCAACGCTCGAGAGATGTGCAATCACCCAAAGCATAAAAACATACAGCATACATCCCGCCCCCCCCCCACAAAAAAAGAAACAAAACAAAAACCAACAGACCAGCACATCTGCGTTTAGCAAATTATGTGCTACACAATGTTGGTGCAGGTCTGGTGTAGAGCGTACGGAATGTTGCCCACACAGTGACTTCCTTCTTTGGAGAACTCGTGAATTGAACAGAACCCCTGAACCAGACAGAACCCCTGAGCCTAACAACAGAACCCCCCTGAACTGAACAGAACCCCTGAACTGAACCAACCCCTGGACCGAACGGAATCCCTGAACCAAACTCTTGGACCGAACCGAACCCCTATTCAGAATCTATAGCGGTTTCACTGTTTGTCCTGTTTTGACTCTGCTTCAAAGGAGACACAAAGACAGCTGAACACTCCAGCATATCTTGTTCGTGTCACGATATTCATCAGGAAAAATAGATAAATAAATAAGAAAGAAAAAAAAAGGATATTCATCAAGAAATTTTGGCCACAAACTAAAAAAAAAAAAGATTTCCTTACACAGGCGGGAAGACTTTCCACTCCCAGAACGTCACTCCAAGCGCCAATTCTCATACAAAACAACTCCACATTGTATAGAATCTCTCTGCTAGCAAGCGAGGATCTTTTCCATAACTGAAAAAATGTGTAGATTTGTGTTGTCCCAAACAGAAGAGCTCAACCGGAAGCCAGACTTCCGCGCATTCCGTCAGAATGTACGGGAAATGAGCATCCGCATTTCCCGCCAGTTCCCTCAGTGCCAAGAAAGTTCATCTTCAACAGCGACAACAATTTCTGACTGAAAAAATCGAAGCATGATGCGAGTCATGAAGACGAACTTCACTGGAAAGCGATGAGAGTGTGTCGTCACCTCGGCGAATCGAAGCCCGCACTGACAGGAAAATGTCACCAGTCGTTACAGATGAGCTGTCAGGTCCCATCGTCAAGTTGTTTGTTGGGTTTTTTGTTTTAAAGCTGAATCGTCGTGTCAGGGAAGGAGCTGTCTCGCGTTAGATGGAGCTGTCGTCTCATCTTCGGTTTCCGCGGCGGCGAGCTCTGATGGTGGTGGTGCGTGGTTTGGGGGCGGTGGATCCTGCGCCGGTGGTGAACATGTTGCCTTGACCTCCGCCGCCTCCCGTTGCCCCTGAAAGCAAGGTCATATGCAAATACCGCTGCATTACATGGGTATAAAGATACTTCTTCTTCTTCATCATCTGACACTCAGACAGCAACTACTGTTGTCTTTTTATGAGCGAAAACGCGTCACGCTGCCGTTAAGCTGCCTGACAAGTCAGGCCCAGCACATCCAACTTCAGCATAAGAGAGAACTGTTATGTTTCTAGTCTTTCTGAGAAAAAGGCAGGAGAATGGACCAAGAAGGCAGAAAATAGACAAGAAGGAGGTGGTGACAGGAAGAAAAGGATCACGGCAAAAACAAAGGAAGTGATAGAAAAGAGGAAATTTCTAGCACAGAATTTCCAGAAGGGGGGGACGCTATCCTAACAGGGGAATAAAGATATGATAGCAACAAATATCCCAATACACACAAAAACGACTAAAAATACAAAAACTCTTGCGCACAACTCCACAAGAGGCGCGATAGAAAATCAGATAAGATAATACGACGTATGTATTTGGGGAGAGAGAGAGCAGCTTAGTGGTTAGAGCGTTGCGCTCGTGATCCAATGGCCCAGGATCGAGCCACCACTGAGGCACCCATTTGAGAGAATTTTACCCAGGAGTTAACATCAGCAATGACTCTACCCCCAAATCATCTGGATGACACTATAAACAGAGGCCCCATGTGCGAACGCATGCAGAACATCTTGCGCACACGTTAAAAACCTATCCCGTGTGCGAACGCATGCAGAACATCTTGCGCACACGTTAAAAACCTATCCCGTGTGCGAACGCATGCAGAACATCTTGCGCACACGTTAAAAACCTTTTTCGCCATTCGGAAGACTAGGCCATGTCATGCCAGCGCAAACGGTGACAACATGTGGACACCAAAAGCGCATGCACACAGGCGTCATGTTTAGACCTCGTACCCGAGGTCGGGATGTGGCTGCCTTCATGGTGGCAAAAGCAAAACCTCACTGTTGGAATTCTAAAAACGTTGGGAGCTCTAGCCGAGGAACAGGTAAAGGTAAAGGTAAAGATGTCCCATAACCTATAAGGTCGTAGGGGAGCGAGGCGTCAGAGACCTCACTTCTCCAGGGGCCAGCATATTGAGGGCGGTGGCGCCCATCTCCTCTCCCTCGCTGCTTTACCTTCCCTGACCCTAAAGAGGGCAAGTACCCATTTACAGCTGGGTGAACTGGGGGAACTGTACTGAAGCCAAGGCGCGCAAACGGTCACCCATCCAACTGGTAACCACGCTCGACGCTGCTTAACTTGGCTGGAGGAAAGCGAGTGCTCCGACCACTGAGCTATCCCGTCCCCGAGGAACAGGAGAGAGAGAAAAAACAAGAAAGGTGGATGTGACTTGGCCGGCTTTGAATGTATTAAGGCAGCCAAGCCGAGATGCACTTGCCAGACATCCTAGAAGTTTGTGTGATCAAAATATATAAATTTTATTTCATTTCATTTATGTCCTTCTTTTATATCGAGGATAATGGAATAAGCACTTATGTGCTTTTTTTACATACAGTCCCTGTGTGTATGCGTTTTTGTCAATTCTGTCATCTGTTCCCACCGGAACACAATGGCCTACTCTTACGAAGCACACAAGGCCTCAGTTTATAGACTCATCCGAAGGACTTTTTGGGAAGAGTGGAGCCTGCGCTGATGTTAACTCCAGAGCAAAATATCCCCTTGAATGGGAAATGAACTCGGGTCGTCAGATTGCGAGCGCAATGTTCTGACCACTAGGCTATCAAGTCCCCAAAGTTACCAAGCCTGCTGAAAAAGAAAAATACAGTAAAAGAACACATTATATATATATATGGGTTGTTCTCAAAAACATGTGCTATTTCTGTGACATAGAGACCCAAAAATTAATTTCACTGTACATACATGTCTTTATGTCACACAGTACAACATTTCAATATACATCATTTTCTAAAATGGAAAAGATGATCAGTCAATTCATCTTGTTGTAATAGATGATTAAAAACATATTTTTTTGCTGTGTTACGGTTGTGACATGGAATCAAAAAGAAGAGCTTTGAGGTCTTTAAAAACAGCATGCTTTCTAAAACCTGGTATAAATTACTTGTAAACCAAGGAAGAAAAGGTCCCCATATGACAAAAACTGTCAAAATTAAAATGATCATGAATGTGCTTTTTTCTGCAGTTTTCAGAATCCACATTAGTCCTCCATGCTCACGGCAACTTCACATTCTCATGTCTCCATAATTATTGAAATAGACGGCTCAAGTCAGGCATGAAGTACTTCTTATCCTTGCTCACAAGAGGCACACTGCAGCTGTTCAGAACAATATACTGCTTATTGCATTTGATTATGTAATGAAAACAAAACGTTACAGTTGTGACATGGAGTCCGTTACAGTTGTGACGTGGAATCTAAGTCTACAAAACAACTTGAAACCAACCATAGACATGGCAAACATGAGTCAAAATGAATATAACTGACACCAGAACAATTACAGTTAAGAAAATAGAAAGGATTTGAAATCAAACCACTGATACTGTGATAGTGATACATTTTTTTCATTTTGGAGTGCGTTACAGTTGAGACGTGGAAACCAACTCTACAAAATACTGAGAAATCTACTATGCACATGGCAAATATGAGTCAAGAATAAAACGGCTGAAAATAAAACAATCCCATTTAGAAAAATAAAACAAGTGTACTCATTTAAATATTATTTATACATATCAATTGCAAAAAGTGTATTGATCACTGGCATTGATCCATGGGTCACCCATCACTCTTGTAACCTGTCTCACACTGTTAAAAGTTTGAAAATCAAATTCAGTATTTAACACACACAGTTATTTAGTTACTTAAACGAAAAACATCATTGATGCATGAAAATAATAAAAATTTCTAAAATCCTGAATGGTCGGCTCTGGAAACTACCGCATTTTCGACTCTTGATGCAACTGACACACTGTTCACATCCATATCTATTTTATTAAGATCACGCTTTAAAATTTCACCCCACACAGGAACAGTTGCTTTTTTTAATCAAAGTGTGTGTCTTCTGATGACATTTTCTACCCCTGTAAGTGTCCTGTCTTTATAAAATAAAGAAAGTGTAGCTGGATTTGGTTTGCAAGGCAAACACGAAGTCCGTGACTACATTAAAAATAATAAAATTTCTTTTCTTAAATATTGATTTACATTATTTCATGCCTTAATAATGAAAAAAGACTCTTTCTACAAAGAACTATTCATAATGAAACGATATAAAACAGATTGAACAAACCAGTACAACCACTTTTAATGATGCAGTCCCAGAAAACGTTATAGTTGAGACGTTTCCGCAGATGATGGAAGACAAAGAAACCAGAGTCTATAACCCACTCATAGAATGATAACGCGGGAAAAATATGCATTCCATGGATGTTTCCGGTGAAGGAGAAGTGCTCTAACTTGGAATCTCGGTCAAGTGACCTTTGTCTCGGAGTTCATACAGCGTTTACGTTGTACAGTTGCTCCCGTCAAAAGAGGAAACCATGCCGTGTTTGTGATCGGCGACGACTTTTAAGAGGAAAGTAACCGCAGTTTGTCAGCACCAATTGTTCCTAGTGTCATACAGTGTCTTCTCCATTAGTTTTTGCAAGAAAGCATTCCCTAGAATGCTGAACAATTTTGTGCTTGAAACATTACAATAGACCAGAAAGTGGAAACCAAGCGTAGCAACCGTAACGGAAATTATATGTGCCCATATATAATAAACTTCAACCTGCAGCTAAGAATTTTATTATTGCAAAGATAAAGAAACATCTGAAGAGATATTAGATGCTGTTTTTGTTAAGAAAAACACTTGTTAAAGGGTCTTAAAAACATTAACTTTACAGTGTGTTCCTTCATGTCACAAATCCGCCATTTTGTTTGTGTGATATTTTCATAATAAATGCTCAATTTACAATGAAAATAATATAACCGTGCATTTTTCTTTTTAAATTCTATTTCTTCAATACAAACACCACCCAACAAATGTAACAAGCATCCCAATCATCCACAAACAAAACACAACATTTCAGGTCTTCCAAGTGAGTTACACCTATGGCACACATGTTTCTGAGAACAACCTATATATAAACAACGTGCATACTAACAGTAATACACTTGTAAGCATTCTACGTAAAACTAAAGGCACGCAAGCCAGGTAGATTAGATGACAGGCTTGTAATTGTAATGGGCATGAACACACACTCATGCATGCACACACACCTTAATGCACAAATACACACACAGCCACACAGGCATATACACACACACACACAGTGGATCAGTGGTCTAGAGGTAACACGCCTGCATAGAAAGCGAAAAGTCCAGGTTGGACGTGTCCAGTGGTTCGATCCCCGTTGGGGCAAAAAACTTTTCCCCCATCCATTAGACCATGAATGGTGGTCTGAGTGCTAGTCTTACAGATGAGATGACAAACCGAGGTCCCATGTGTTATACAAAATTATTTAGCGCACGTCAAAGAACCCACGGCAACAAGAGAGTCGTCCCTGGCAAAATTCTGTAGAAAAAAGCCACTCTGATAGAGAAACACATACAGTTGCAGACCGGGAAAGAAAAAAAAAAGGGTGACACTGCTCTTGTGGCGACGCGCTCTCCCCGGGGAGAGCAGCCCGAATTTCAAGCAGAGAAATCTGCCTTGACTTCAAGTGGTATAATCATAAGAAATAAGGAACACACACACACCACACATTACCACAAACATAAAAATGTATACAACACACACACAACATACACCCTCCCACCAACACACACACACGAATACTCACACACACACACACACATCAACACACAAAAACAGACACACACGAATACACACACCACACACAAATACAAACACACACACACAAATACACACACACACACAAATACAAACACACACACACACACACGAATACAAATACACACACACACACACAAAACAGACACACACGAATACACACACCACACACAAATACAAACACACACACACAAATACACACACACACACAAATACACACACACAAATACACACACACACACGAAAACACACACAAACACCCACACACACACACAAAAACACAAACACTCCCAACACTAACCAAAATTAAAATTCGGACCTCCACCGACGGCGGCGCTGAAATCGAAGCCACCACCCCCACCACCCCACCACCCACACCACCACCACCACCACCACCACCAGGAACGGTGGACGCGCCAAACGCGAACCCTGCACTGGGCTGCCCCGTCGTCGCCCCCCCTGCCCCAAACATGAACGCTCCTCCCCCACCACCACCACCACCACCACCACCGCCAACACCACCAGCGGAGCTGGTCTGGTTTCCGGTGGCTCCAAACACAGTGTTGTTGGAGCTGCTCTGTGGTGGGGCTCCAAAAGCCGGAGGAGGAGGAGGCTGGGTCCCAGCCGAGCCGAAACTCGGAGCCGCCCCAGCCGAGCCGGAGCCAAACGCTGGAGCCGGTTTGGCCCCTGCTGCCGACGTTGCTCCAAAGTTGAAGCCAGCGGGGGCAGCGGTGGCGGTGGCGGCACTGCCGAAACCGCCAAAACCGCCCGCGGGTTGAGTCTGAGGAGCCCCGAACGCTGGCTGCTGTTGCTGCTGCTGGGAAGGATTAGCGCCGAACGAAAAACCCGACCCTCCCCCTCCCCCCCCTCCTCCCCCGAAGGGCGAAGCGGCTGCCTGCCTGCTGCCAGCCTGACCGAAGGCCGGTGCGGAATTCTGGGAAGGATTGGCCTGACCGAAGGCCGGTGCGGAATTCTGGGAAGGATTGGACTGACCGAAGGCCGGTGCGGAATTCTGGGAAGGATTGGCCTGACCAAAGGCCGGTGCGGAATTCTGGGAAGGATTGGCCTGACCGAAGACGTTCGACGGCTTGGTGCTAGCCGCGCCGAACGAAAAACCCGACGAAGATGCCGCCGTCGTTGACGCTGGCGCGCCGAATGAAAACCCACTACCACCACCACCACCACCACCACCAGCACCACAAGTGGTGGGCGCTGCTGCGCCAAAAGCAAAGCCCGAAGATGGATTGGTGGGTGCAGAACCGCCACCAAACCCGCTGGACACCGTGCTGGTGGCCGAGGTCCCGAAACCGAAACCGGCTGTGGAGGCTTGCCCGAAGTTGAAGGAGGAGCCAGAAGCCGGTTGGCTCTGTCCCGAGCCGAAGCCGCCAGCCGTGGTGTTGGCTGCCTGCCCAAAGCTGAACCCCGCTGACGACGATGATGGTGGCGGTGGCGCGTTGGTTGACGGACCAAACGAAAACGAGCCTGTGCCCTGGGCAGATGTGCTGGCCGGCTGACCAAAACTGAAGGCGCCTGCGTTACCGGGGGCTGCGCTTGACCCCCCAAAGTTGAACATCCCTGCCGCGGGAGGCGCAGCGGTGGTGGTGGTCGTGGCGGTGGCGGCGGCAGCGCCAAAGTTGAAACCTGCTCCAGCAGCGGGAAAGCCTGTGGCAGCGGTGGTGGTGGCCGTCTGACCAAAGGCCGACGACCCAACAGCCCCGGGCGCTGAAGAAGCTCCGAATGAAAACCCCCCACCTGCTGCCGTCGTCGTCGTGGAGACAGGCCCGCCCTGGCCAAAAGGTGGCGCTGCTGACGGCGCCGGTCCTGCGCCGAATCCCGCGAAACCTCCCGAAGAGGCGGTTGCTTTAGCCGCCTCCACCTTGGGCGTGTTGAACAAGTTTTTCGGCTGAAACGCCTTCTGGGCCTCTGCGCTCCCAGCAGCAAAGGCTGTGGACAGCTGGGTCGACTGACCAAAGGGAGACGACGCGCTCTGCTGCGACCCCGTCACCAACGACTGGCCAAAGGAAAAACTTCCACCACCACCACCACCACCACCAGAGGCCGCTGTGGGAGCCCCCACGCCAAAAGACGTCGTGGTCGGGGCCGCTACAGAGACCGCCGACGTCCCAAAGTTAAACCCAGAAGATGAAGCAAGACTGGAGGACTTCCCAAAGTTAAACCCTGAAGAGGGCTGGGACGCGGAGGTCAAGGTTGTCCCCGGCGCTGCAGCCAGGCTCAAGCCGGGAGAGGTGGCCGACACGTTCGGTCCACCAGCGTTCGACACCTGGCCAAAACTGAAACCTGCGCCGGTCGGTCCTGTGCCGAGAGAGAACGCTCCACTTGGAGCAGCGGGGGGGAGTCCGGAGCCAGAGCTGGCACCTGCGAAACTGAATCCACTGCCCTGAGACCTGGCACCCACACCCAACCCTCCTCCTCCTCCTGCTCCAGCAGCAGAAGGGAAGGACGACGCAGCAGAAGAGCTCTTGCCGGCCAAGGCTGCAGCAAAGTTAAATCCTCCGGAACTGGCCGCTGTGGTGGAGGTGGACGTGCTGCCAGACGCAGCGCTGGGAGCCGGCAGCCCCCCGCCCAGAGAGAACCCGCCCGCAGACACTTCCGGCCTGGTGATGCCCTGAGCAGAGGAGGTTGGAGAAGTGGCCGCCCCAAACACCGGCTTGAAAGTGTACTGTGACGACGACAGCGACGATGATGGCAACGACAACGATGATGGCAACGACGACACTGCAGACAACGACACCGACGACGGTGACGGGACCACGGCCGACAACGACGCCACAGAACCCACCAGAAACCCTGCCGAAGAACTTGGCAGCAACAGAGGAGGAGCGGAAGACGGCGACACGCTCGGCAACGGCGCCGCGGCGCTGGACGTGGAAGCTGACGACACCGACGTCACACCACCACCGACACCGCTCAGCGATCCCGTCCCTCCCACCGCGCAGATGGGCTTGCCCAGGAGCAAGCCCTGAGTGACACTGGTCCCTGACGAGTGCACCAGCCCTGCCAGGCTGGTGGCAGAACCGAACCCCAAACCCAAGGGCGGCACAGCAGCAGAGGCGGGGGCGGAAGGCTTGGCCCCCAGCGAGGGAAGGAGGGAAGTGGTGGGGGGCGCGAGCTGGGAGGTGGTGGTGGTGGTGGTGGTGAGCGGGGTGTTGAGGAGTTGGCTGAGGGAACGAATAGCGGCGGAGGAGGAGGTGGTGGTGGTGGTGGGGGTGTTGGTGGTGAGGGAGGGGCGTGTGGTGGAAGATGTTGCCGTAGCAGTGAAGGAGGGTGGTGAAAACAGCGTGGTGGTGGTGGAGGTGGCGGTGGCGGTGGCGGAGGTGGTGGTAGTAAGGGCAGGTTTGGGTTTGGCGAAAGGATCTGAAAAAGAAGATGAAAACTCTTTGGTCAATGATGTATTGAATACTGTCAGTGGAAAACTACAGTCAAGGAGAGAGTGAGTGAGTGAGTGAGTGAGAGGGGGGAGAGTGAAAGAGACAGAGAAGATAAGAGAGTGAGAGAGTGAGAGAGAGAGAGTGAGAGGGGGAGAAGAGTGAGAGGGGAGAGTGAGGGAGAGTGAGAGGGGGAGAGTGAGAGAGAGACAGACAGAATGTGAGAAACAGTGAGAGAGAAAAAGAGAAACAGTGAGAGAGAGACAGACAGACAGAAAGAAAACTCTGAACTCTGAACAGGTTTAATGTACATTGGCCTTTGGCCACAATACATATAGAGAACAAGGCAAAAAGGCAA
>CM054163.1:5310775-5400775 GCA_028751875.1 Rapana venosa
CTCTCTGGTATTCAGCGGCAATTTCCTTTGTGGGGTCGAAGTGCGGGCATCCTGCAACATCGCAACACAGTCGCACAGGCGGTCAGCATCTGGTATGGGATCTGGCATAAAACTAGCATCCCCGAAGTCGGAATGTGGCTACCTTACTGGTGGGGAAACTGGTCGCATACGCAAAAATCTCACCATGGGTGAATCTCGCAGCTCCGGCCAAAGAACAGAGCGAAAAACAAACAGTTTTTGTAAAGAAAAAACCCAACAAAACATAATATATATACATACACACATACACACACATACACACACACATACACACACACACAAACACAGACATACACAGACATACACACACACATGCAATTGCTAACAGAGATCATTTCGCTACTTTCTTACATGTTTTCAGCTGAATGATCTGTTGCGCATTCTTAACTGCTGCAGACAATCCTGGGCTGTTTCCACTCTGTACAAAGCAGACTGTCTTCTTTGACACTTTTTTTTCCCCCCACAACAATCTGCTGCAGATGCCACAATGATAAACAGCCATCAGATTATGTGAACCTTACCTTTATCAGTCTCCATTCAACAGGTGAGGGGGAGGGGGGTGGGGAGGAGGAGGACACAGAAAACTGATTTTACACCTAGTCTACTAACTAATCCAAGTCTACTAATTGGAAAATCATAAACAGCTCAGCCTGTTGTTTCTTGGGGTTATTTAATCACATCCCTTTTCTTCCTGTCTTCTGCATTTGATTCAGCATGACCTCTTCTTTCTGCTACCCAAGTGTGGGTGTCAATTTTTGTTGTTGGCTTTTTGGTGGGGGTGGGTTTGTGACATTTCCGAGAAATGCTGCCTTCTCTACTTTCACTTTGTGCAAGGAACAGTTATACAATAAAGTTGATTTTCTTTTTTCACAATCAAAATATTCCTACACTTGGCCAAGTACAAGTCATTTTTAGTACAGAGGTGGTCAACTTTTCTGTCTTGAAGGCTATTCTGACTTTACTTTCGGTTTTACTTTTGTTCCCAGTTCCAGGAAAAGTCTTCCCCGTTCCCTGAACTGCTGCCACACAGGCAAGACTGACTCAGGCCAAAGTCCATGCTTTGTGTTGGTGAGTTGCCTGGGTCGACCGCCTGGCCTAGCCAGCCATGCTCGCTGGAGCATACATTATTATCAGCTGTCATTCTACACTGGCAGCTCTCTTCAACAAGGCATTTGGCCAAACTTTTTTTTAACAAGCAAACAAAAAGAAAACCACCAACCTAGGCTGACAGTATGTACTGTAGGGAGGCTTGATATGCAATAACCCTCTCATTAACACTTTGTACCCCAAGAGTGCAGCTGCACTGCAGTCTCTGTGGACCAGCCCTACAGCAGCTGAGTGCAGTGCGCACTGGGTCATCAGAGTAAAATCATCATGTCTTTTTTTGTTTACGGCCCATTTCTTATGAAACTCTGGCACTGTGTGGGTGAATGATGATTCAATCATGGTGTGGAGTTATGTAACTGCTCTCATTTCATGAGGTAACCTGGCTGCTGTGCTTATGAATTTTTACATGAAGCATACAACAAATACACCACAATAACAAAACAATTCATAAATACTGTTTTGGTTTTTATATAAAAAAAACCATGTACAAAATCATGCAAGAATCGCAGACAACAGAAACAAACGTGGATACCTACAGGACTTTCACCTCAGCCCACATGAAATACTCCACATAATCCAAATGAACCACTGAACTGCATACAGGATACCGTCACACTGACGGTCATGGAATACATACAGATCCCATTTCTTCCCTTTCCCGGTTAAGTTCCTGCACTTTACTGCACTACTTTATACATATGTTGGCACTTCCACCCTGTGGCTCATTTTCATGTAAACAGTCAGTGTTTACCATAGCAGTACTCACAGCCACACCCCCTTCCCGTTGTACCCACCCCCCCCCTCCACCCTCCCTCCACTGCTTGCAGATGGTCAACCTCCTCAAGTGGCGCAGAGTTAATATCTTGAGGCTCAAAATTCTCAACAAACACCACCAGAAACACAATCCTCATCATCATGATTCATTCAAAGTTACGATGCTTCTTCAGCAGTGAAAGTCTGACTCGCCGAAGCCAGGTCTCCAGCATGTGACGTGCACAGCAACAACAACAACAACAAACACACCAAAAACACACTCAACTCATATGCACATCAGCTCTGAACAACGTACCACCAAAGTTGCAGCTAAAGCCAACCGGCTAAAACGACCAAGTGAGAATAGAGCAGAATGGGAGGGCCAAAGTGAAAGTAACTGCCACAGTACAGATAAATCCGTACCCCTTCCACAGGAGATGATGGCAGATAAACCCGTACCCCCGGCAGAAAGTTTTAAAGGACAACACTAATGTGCATGACGGAAACTTGAGAAAAATGTGGACTTAGAAATGATGCGAAGAAAAAGGGGAAAAAATTAGGACCCTCCATCAAATTAATAGCAAGTTCAGTCACATAATACTGGAGGTCAACTTTTATTTGTTAATAATCTGCAATTAAAAAGAAATATATATATATATATATATATATATATATAATTAAATACTGTTCAATTCAGAAGAAAACAGAAACTAAAAATCGGACAATTCTATAAAATAAAAAAAGTTGCTACAAACCAAACTGCTAGACTCCATGAAGTGACAAAATGAGAAACGGACAAGTTCCACTTCGTAACAGGGGGGTCAGGATGAGGGGTCGGGTGTTTTCAAATGCGTTTTTTTTTTCAAGCAACAGGAAACAAAAATGCGCTTTAATACTTCAGTACAGGGTAGAAGAAAGCTTACAGTTTTATCATCAAAGTGATAGAAAAGAGGACATTTCTAGCACAGAATTTCCAGAAAGTGGGGACGCTGTTTATACTGAAACAGCCCCCAGCGTCCACACAGTGGAAAGATCTCTAACATTTGTACAAGCACTTTTTTCTCCAGAGGAATATTTTGCCACGGATTCGCCAAGAAACAGCCAGATTTGGGTGGGGAAAAAAACACCAACAAAAATTGTTTTTTAAATCATCGAAAAAGGGAACAAGTTGCATGACAGCAAAACCCCCAAGATGTGAAATATACTTCCCTGACCAATGCCCTAAACTTTGTCAGTTATTGAGCGCTTTGATTTGTTGCTTTACAAGATTCAGCGCTATATAAATTCCATACATTATTATTATTATTATTATTGATGTCAGCAAAGTGGCAAGGTCAATATCAAAATGTTGTTATGCTGACATGTTATGTTTAAACTGTCTTCAACCATGACAAACTTTTAGCATATAAACAACCTACACTCTTTTTAAAGGGGTAAAAAAAAAAATCCTCTGAAGTTGGAGTATGGCTGCCTATATGGCGAGGAACTCAAAAACAGCCATACACGCAAACATCTCATTCTGCATGTACTTCTTATCTCACAGTGATTCTCAGGAGGGACGAGTGAGTCAAGGTGCATGTTCTGAGTGACCCCCTACCCTGAGTGTTAATTAAGCTGGGGGCACATGCAACAAACATTCTTCTTCTTCTTCTTCCTTTTTTGTCATGTTTCTCCCAGGGGAGGTTTGACATTGATGCGCCTTCTCCATCTCTCTGTTTTGAGCTTCCTCCTTATTTATGCCCCTTTCTCTCAGATCATCTGCAATACAGGCAGCCCAGGTCTTGCTAGGTCTTCCCTTTGGTCTCTTTCCATCCACTACGAAGTTCATCGCTCTTTTTATGATGTGGTGGTCAGCTCTCCGTTGAACATGCCCAAACCAGCGCAGTCTATTGCTACTAGCTAATACAAGCAACATTATAATTATGATACACAACAAACAGCTACACCAACAAATGTACTTACGGGACTGGCTGGTTCTTGGTTAGCAGCAGGAGTTGTGGTTCTTGAGTTGTCTGCGTTCGACAGAGGCACTGTCACTTTCCTGAAAACATCACAGGGAGGTCAAGTTTCAGTTTTTCCGTTGTGCAACTACGAAGTGATAAGATCATATCCACAGGCTAAGGAGTACTGAAGAGGCAATTTTGGCTTTCCTATTGCTATTATGATGAACATGAAGTGAGCATGCATTACTCTCTCTCTCTCTTTCTCTCCCTGTCTCTCTCTCTCTCTCAGGGTTGATGCAAACTTGTGATCAGTACTCTGCAGGAGCTTTGTGAGTTAAGGTAGGGACAGTACATTAGTGTGTACGTGTGTGTGTGTTAGGGGAAAAGGGAGTGAACTCGAACTCAACTCAATGATTTATTCACAAAAAGGCCATTGGCCCATACATGAAGGGGGTTGCTGAACTGCTTAGTATTTTGGTGGGGGTAAAAGCAATAGTAACGACAACATGTTACTGTATAACAAAAAGTCAGCTACAAAAATATGACTTAGGATAACAATATCTCTCTTATTCTGATAGTTTTACACAAATATAAAGTGAGGCTGCGCACAACCTCAGGATGACTTGATGCCAGGAGTAAACAGAGTCTAAATAAATTAGGCTGTCTACTATATTTAACAGAGATGTAGTTCTGCCTAACATCCTCTAATACTGGACAGGACAACACAAAATGTACTTCATCCTCCGGTGCTTGCTTACATAGAGTGAGTGAGTGTGTGAGTGAGTGAAAGAGTGAGTGAGTGAGTGAGTGAGTGAGTGAGTTGTGTGTGTGTGTGTGTGTGTGTGTGTGTGTGTGTGGTGTGTGTGTGTGTGTGTGTGTGTGTGTGTGTGTGTGTGTGTGTGTGTGAATGTGTGTGAATGTGTGTGAGAGTGAGTCAGTCAGTCAGTGTGAATATGTGTGTGCACGCGTGTGCGTATGTGTGAAGAAAGAAGTGAATGTGTGTGTGTGTGTGTGTGTGTGTGTGTGTGGTGTGTGTGTGTGTGTGTGTGTGTTTGTGTGTGTGTGTGTGTGTTTGAGAGTACATGTGTAGATGTGTACATGTATGCATGTGCATGTGTGTATGAATGTTCCCATAATCAAACATGTACAGTACATACATATGTGTACTTCTACACAAGCTCACTGGCAAAGTGGTGAGTATACATATTCATATTCTGTATGCAACGTTATACCAATGCATGGGATGCAAAGATATAAAAGAGCACACACACATATATCATACATACATACATCATATGTACATACATACATATACATACATACATATATATAAATATGTGTGTGAGTGTGTGTGTGTGTGTGTGTGTGTGTGGTGTGTGTGTGTGTGTGTGTAAACATAAGTTTCTTAACTTTTTTCTCTAATTAAAGATTTCTTACTACCCCCTCCCCACGACACATACCTAATCACTTTCTCTTACATATTTAAACACTCCACCCCCACCCCCAATTATCTCACTAAATATTTCTTCAAATCTTCCCATTCCCACCCTAATCCCCCCCCCCCCTCCCCACCCAACAGCTGTCAGTTTCCCCCACTTTCAGCTACTCTCAGCTGTTATCCATTCCATCCCAGTCCAGCCCAGGTGGGGTGCTATATATAGCAGGAACTGGCCCCGCTTGCACTTGGCAGCTTAGCGTCTGCTCTGAATGCAACAGTGCAGACCACAACAGGGGGAGGGAGGTGAAGAAAAGGGAGGAGGGGTGTGGGGGTAAAAGCAAGAGGCAAGTTACTTTTAGCGCTGGGACCTCGACCCTTGACCGAGTTATGCTGGATTTATTTTATTTTTATTTATTCTTTTATATCGAGGATAATGGAATAAGCACTTATGTGCTTTTTTTTTTACATCCAGTCCCCGTGTGTATGCGGTTTTGTCAATTCTGTCATCCGTTCCCACCGGCACACAATGGCTTACTCTTACGAAAAGCGGAACAGGATTTAACGTGTGCGCAAGATGTTTTGCGTGTGTTCGCACACGGGACCTCAGTTTATAGTCTCATCCGAAGGACTTTGACATTCAGTTCGATTTTTTTGTCAAACTGGGAAGAAAGGGCGAGGCTGGGAATCGAACCCACAACCTCACGGTTTACTTGTTGGCAGGCGAACGTCTGAACCATCCTGCCACCTTCCTTGATTCAGGTGCTGTGCACAGCTGCCAGTTTCCCCCACTGTCAGCTCCTCTCAGCCGCTTTCCATCCCATCCCAACCCAGCTGGTGCTAATTACAGCAGGACCTGACCACACTTGGACTTGGTAAAAGGAAGGGGCGTGCCAATTTCAGCACTAAGCCCTGGACCCTTGACCCGCGTATTGCTGGATTTGACCGCTGTGAACAGTCTTACCCACTCGCCTAGAGCGTCCATCCAAAACACGCTTTTTTTTTGCTTTTTTTTTTTTGAGATCAGATTTTCAGTTTTTCCATTGTGCAACTACAAAGTGATGGGATCACATTCGCAGGCTAAGGAGTACTGAAGTGGGAATCTTTGCCTTTCTGCTGCTTATGTGATGGACATGAACTGAGCATGCATTAATAATAATAATAATAATAATAATATATGGAATTTATATAGCGCTAAATCTTGTGAAACAAACAAATCGAAGTGCTTGGAATAAACAATGGATTAAGCACTCAAGTACTTTTTATATTTTACATCCATTCCCCGTGTGTCAGCTAGATTTATCAATGTGAGGAATCTCTGTCTCTTTCTCTCTTGTTGGGAAAAACACGCTATTTATCCCTTACAAAAACGTTCAGTTTTCTCAAAAAGTATCTCTCTCTCTCTCTCTGTTTTGTTGGGAAAAACACGCTATTTTATCCCTTACAAAAACGTTCAGTTTTCTCAAAAAAAGTATGTATCTCTCTCTCTCTCTCTCTGTCTTGTTGGGAAAAACACGCTATTTATCCCTTACAAAAATGTTCACTTTTCTCTTAAGTCTCTCTCTCTCTCTCTCTCTCTCTCTCTCTCTGTGTCTTGTTGGGAAAAACACGCTATTCATCCCTGACAAAAACGTTCAGTTTTCTCAAAAAGTATCTCTCTCTCTCTCTCTGTGTCTTGTTGGGAAAAACACATTATTTATCCCTGACAAAAACGTTCAGTTTTCTCAACAACAAAAAAACCCCAAACAAACGTTCAGTTTTGTCAAGGGGACTTCACTCTACCTGCCACTGTCAGGATCATCGGTTGTCTTGTCACAGTTGTCTTTCTTCCTGACAGGGGAGGAGTCCTCGTGGCTGGTGTTAACGGAATCGGTTCGATTACGTTTCCGCGCGAGACTGGCTTGTGAGGCCTCTGCCGGCAGCGTCTGCTGATGGTGATCAGTGATGACGGTGAGGGTGACGAAATTCTATCATCGTCGTCGTCTATGATAACGATAGTGATGACGAGCTTTGCTGTCTTCTTCTTCACTACCATCACCACCACAACCATCACCATCATCACCACTACCACCATCACCACCACCATCGCTACCACCACCACCACCACCACTACCACCCCATTACTCTGAAAATTCATATTACTACAATTATTAAAATCGTTTCATCATCATAATCAGAAGATGATGAAAATAGTGACGAATCTTATCATCATCATCACTATGATTCTATTTTGCGTTATAACTGGAATTGCTTTTATAGTTGTGATCATTATCGAGAGAAAATGAATCCTCAACTAAATGAAAAATGGCAAAGAAAGCACGCTCACCCCCCCACCCCCCAATTCTCCTTCCACCCCTCACCCCCCACCCCTGGACACACACACAAACATACCCACACCAGAACAACCCTTATAAAAACAGTTTTCCAAACAATCTCTTTTTGCATACACATACACACACACCACACACATACACACACCACTCACACCCACACATACACACAAACAAACCACTCTTAAAAGAATTTTCTATGCTACCTCTTTTTAAACACACACACACACACATACACACAAACAAAGCACTCTTAAAAAAACAATCTTCTAAGCAATCTCTTTTTCATCCACCCTCAAACACTGCCCTCCCCCCCCCCCCCCCACACAAACACCCTTACACACATACACCCCACCCCCACCCCACACATAAACACGCACGCACACACCAACACGTACACACACTCACACACCTTTACACAACCCCACTCCACACACAAACACACTCACACACCTTTACACAACCCCACCTACCCACCCTACCCCACTCCACACACACACACAAACACGCACACGAACACACACTCTCACACACCTTTACACAACCCTACCCACCCTACCCCACTCCACACACACACACACCCTACCCCACTCCATACACACACACACACCCTACCCCACTCCACACACACACACACCCTACCCCACTCCACACACACCCTACACCCCACCACACAAACACACACACCACCCTCCTTACAACAACAACCACCCACCACCACCAGAAATCTTCTTAAAGCAATCTGACCTTCTCCGCGCTGGTGTCGTCAGCGTCATCTGCTGCTGCTGGCTTTCTGTAGGAGCTGAGGGAGCTGAGGATGCGACTGTTGTGCAGCCTCTCCCGCTTGGCCGTGGGCTGCAGCAGCTCGCTGGTGCCTTCATCCACAGACCCTCGCCGAGGCGCCAAGGACGGACGCTTCAGGGACAACGGCTGAAGCTGGGCCAAGGGAGAGAAGCCGTCTGACTGGCGGGACAAGTCGGGTAACTTGTCAGGCATGGGCGGCAAAGAGATGGAGGAGGAGGTGGACATGGTGCTGTCCTGTCGCCTGTAAGATGGAAGGAAGGACAAGTTTGGAACGAGTGAGGGCAGGACAGCCGGGTGGTCAGAGCGTTGCGCTCGTGACATGACGGCCCGGGTTCGAGCCACCACCGAGATGCCTGTTCCGAGGGGATTTTTTTTTTTCACCCTGGAGTTAAAATCAGTACAGACTTTAAAAAGGTAAGGTAAAGGAGTCCCATAACCTATAAGGTCGTAGGGGAGCGAGGCGTCAGAGACCTCACTTCTCTAGGGCCAGCATATTGAGGGCGGTGCCCATCTCCTCTCCCTCGCTGCTTTACCTTCCCTGACCCTAAAGAGGGCAGGTACCCATTTACAGCTGGGTGAACTGGGGGAACTGTACTGAAGCCAAGGCGCGCTAACGGTCACCCATTCAACTGGTAACCACGCTCGATGCTGCTTAACTTGGCTGGGGGAAAGCGAGTGCTCCGACCACTGAGCTATTCCGCCCACAGACTTTACTGTCCCCTAAAAAAAATTTTTTAAATTTTGGGAAAATCACTTTCCTCCCAGAAGTCCTGCAAGAGAAGATTATAAACCGAAGTCTTGTGTGCTAATGCATGAAGCACATCTTGCATATATTCGTTAAAAACCTGTTCCACCTTTCGGAAGAGTAAGCCCATTGCGTGCCAGCATGAACAGTTTTACAACGCATGCACGCACACTGGTGTCATGTTCAGACAGCCCCCCTGAAGCAGGCAAAAGCAATCACACACACACACACACACACACACACACACCTACACACACACACCCCTCACCATTGGTGACCTCAAAGCTCTAACCAAGGAATGCTAGAAGCAAAAGACAAAAAAGTATTGAATCTATTCTACAATAAGTCGTGAACAAAACAAATTATCTAAATGGATGGATGGATGGAACACCGATAAATTAACAACAAACAAATAAAGAAATGAAATAAAACAGGAATAAAAAATAGAATAAATAAACCAAAAAAATAAACGTAAGCCTGCTAGACTCCACTAACTTTCAACAGCCGTATAATTTTCCTCTCATGCTTCTTTTCCAACTTGCTACAGTACTCAAAACCCTTTTTCTTCCAACAAAAGACACCATTTACACAATGGTTGGGGGGCAAAATACCCCAGTGGTTAGAATATCAAGCTCGTGAGCTGATGGTCCAGGATCAAGCCTCCACCTAGACACCCACTCAAGGGGATTTCTCCCCTTAACCTTGTTCGTCCCACGTAAAACTGAGCCATCTCATTCTCCAGACCAAGTAAATTTCAAGCCGTCACTGCTGAAAGAGGCCGAGGTCAGAAAAATATTCTGAATTAAAATTTTGTTTCTCAATGGATTGTTGCACCACACAGTTGACATGTGGCACAGGAAGAACCAAGAGTAATCTCCCTTCATATCAAAGGAAGTTAGCAAGGCTGACTGAAACTATTCACCAAAAACCAAAGTAATGTTGAGGACACGAGTCCCTCATTCCGCTGTCTCTTGTAAACAATGAGTAAGTCACGAGGGACTCGTGCCACAGGAAGAAATGTGCTAAGTTAACATCGGTCATGACTCCGCTCCCCAAAAAGTCCTTTGAACGAGACTACAAACCAAGGCTCCATGTGCTAACGCACGCAGAACATCTTGCTCACACAATGAAAAAACCTGTTCCGCCTTTCAAAAGAGTAGTTCATTGTGTGCCAGTAGGAACGGGTGACAAAATGTTCCAGAATGCATGCACACAGGTGTTGTATTTAGACACTTTCCCTGAAGTTCAAATGCAGATACTTTAATCGTGGGCAAAAACGGTTGCATACACTAAAAAAAATCTCACCACTGATAAACTTCAGAGACAGTTCCTAAATCGGAAAAAATCTCCGCTGGGTAAATATAATCACAACAACAAAAAACGTAAGATCTCTAGACAAGTCAAAAAACCCAACAAAACATACAGCCCCCCCAAAAAACCCTGTATCATTTATAGAATGAAATAACATTTTTATCGCACTTACAGCTGACTTTTTTTTTATCATCAGCTTTATGATAATTCTCATCAGTTTTCAAAGGGCATGCATGCACGCTTACCGTCGTTTAGCCATCTGAGTGAATTCCTCCTCCGTACCAAAGCTGTCGTCTGCGGATGCCAGAGTGCTTCGCTTTCTGTTGCTGTTACAAGACATAACAACAAAAATAAAACCATTTTCAGTATCATTATCAAAATTATCAACATTATCATCTAGATGCTACTAGAATGATAGTTATCATAGTCATCATTACTGTCCACAAAATCATCATCTAAACAACAAGTGTCACTACAATAACAACAATGATTACCATTAACATCATCATTATTATCACCTTCCTCATGATTACAATTGAAAATATGAGGAAAAAAAATAGATAAATGAATATCTATATACATTCTGAAGACACCACATCTTACCGATGCCTTAACGCTTAGAATTAATTTAAATAAATGAGACAGCTACGTACATGCAAACATACACACAGAAAATGGGGGAGGGGGAATATGAAGTGGGGGGAAGGGGGGGGGGGGGGGGGGGGGGGGAGAACACATACATCAGGAACAAGAAAAACAATTCTTTTGAACTCAAAGACTGGTTGTTTCTTCAACAATGAAGAGGCCAAAGCGATTCTGATCACTTTAAACAGATATAGATAGATAGATAGATAGATAGATAGATAGATAGATAGATAGATAGATAGATAGATAGATAGATAGATAGTTAGATAGATAGATAGATAGATAGATAGATATCATATGTGACCCTCAGCCACAAAATGAGTCACACCGCACCCGACCCACTTTTCCACAAGGACAGAATTTGGGCAGGTCGTCGACTTTGAGATTTTGATCAAATTGTAAAACGATAAGCTTTCTTCTACCTTGTACTGAAATATCAAGGCATCATTTTGTTTCCTTTTGCTTCAAAAGAACATTTTAAAAACACCCAACCCCTCATCATGACCATCCATTACCATCCAAAATTCATCCATGTCTCATTTTGTCACTTCCTGGAGTATAGCATTTCAATGTGTAATCAATTTTCATTCATAGAATTGTCTGATTTTGAATCTTTTTTTCCCCCATTGAATAGCTTTTTTCCTGGAGATTAATTTTATATGTTAACAAATAGGGAAAAAAACTGACCTCCAGTGCTATGTGACTCAGTATGTGGAGGAGGGAGGGTCACATTTATCCATAGGAAGGTGCCACCACTTAAAAAAATAAAAGAAATGCCATTTTCCAGTCTGAAATTATTGCAGAAAACAGAAGTTAAAGGGAAGGCCTTTGCAGAGAGGTTCCACTGCACTATCTACTAACCTCCTTTCTCTTAAAGCTGAAATCACAGTCTGGGTGTCTACTGCTGGTGCGCTCACAGGTGAAGAGGACAGTGAGGAAGCCACATAGACACTGCAATCACACACACACAAATTATACTGAAAATAAGCCAATGCAAAGAAAGAAAATTGTACATAATCAGTGACTTTAAACAAGTCAATCATTTTTGTAAATGGTTGTTTCTGATTCCAACATTCAAAATAAGAAAAGCAAAACAAAACAAAAAATACTGCAAAGAATTAAAAAAAAACACCACCAAAAAAGCAAAAAACCAACATCAACGGACACGAGTGTCTTCTGTATTCTCTGAGTTCCCTTAGCAGGCGGGATGCACAGTGCCTGGTCTTCTCCTGTGCTTTGGTAACTGCCCACTGGCCTCAGCCAACACATCCCCACTGTCTATCAATTTTTAAAACAAAGAGTAAATCAATCCAAAACTGTACGAAACTTGTTGTTTCTGATCTGATTATTCCAAATGAGGAAAGAGGTTTTTTGGGAGGGGGAGAGGGAGGGGGAAAGGGGGGGGGGGGGGGAGGGGGGGGGGGGCTGGGGGGGGGGAGTTTCTTTTTGCTTTACAATTTTCTTACAGATGACTGTTTGTCTGTTTCTTTCTTTCTTTTCGAATGACCTTCAGTGTTTGGTTTAGAACGACTTCTGTGACGGCTCAATCCTGAGCCATAAAATCACGAGCGGAATGCTCTAACCACAAGGCTCCACCCCCCACCCCACCCCCTCCTTCCCCCCCCCCCCCTCCTTCCCTGAGCTCTAGATTCACATCAATCCTCAACTGTTACTTACCTGGGGGAGGCCAGCCTGGAGCGGTCAGGGGCTGCCACTTTGACAGTGCTGGGGCTCTGAACTTTCTGGCCACTGATGACATGCAGTGATGGCCGACGCTGCAGCCGCACAACGGGCAGACGGCCGGGCGTGGAGCGGGTAGGGTGGGTCGGGCCATAGTTCAAGCTCAGGGACCGTCGCACTGCACCCCCCAGAGGGGATGATGGCGATGAGCGACTCCTGTCAGGAACAAACGCAAACGCAATTTTATTTCACAAGGGTAATAGATTAAGTGGGGACGGGATAGCTCAGTGGTCGGAGCACTCGCTTTCCCCCAGCCAAGTTAAGCAGCGTCGAGCGTGGTTACCAGTTGGATGGGTGACCGTTTGCGTTTGCGCGCCTTGGCTTCAGTACAGTTCCCCCAGTTCACCCAGCTGTAAATGGGTACCTGCCCTCTTTAGGGTCAGGGAAGGTAAAGCAGCGAGGGAGAGGAGATGGGCACCGCCCTCAATATGCTGGCCCTAGAGAAGTGAGGTCTCTGACGCCTCGCTCCCCTACGACCTTATAGGTTATGGGACTCCTTTACCCTTTTTTTAATAGATTAAGTAACAAGACTTTTTTTGTCATCCAGCCCTCAAAATGAAAAGAAAAGAAAAAGAAACAGCTGCAAGAAAAGCATTCATATTCACGATCAATATTTTGGTTATTCGCTTATACTCAAGTTATTGGTTTGTGTTGGGGGGATTTGGGGTGGGGGTGGGAGGTGGGGGGGGGGGGGAGAAAGTTCCTTGGCTTGAACTCTGGGGTTCACCAACGGTGAGATTTTTGCATATCATTATCATATGTTCATTTTTCCCCACCATAAGGTGGCTGCATTCCAACTTTGGGGATTATTTGTTTTAATAATAATAATAATAATGATAATAACAATAATAATAATGTATGGAATTTATATAGCGCTGAATCTTGTAAAGCAACAAATCAAAGCGCTCAGATTTTATTTCATACCACTTTAAGTCACGGCAGATTTCTCTCCGTGAAATTCGGGCTGCTCTCCCCGGGGAGAGCGGGAGAACGCGTCGCCACTTAGCGCTGCGCCACCCTTTCACCCTTTTTTTTTCTTTCTTTTTTTTTTTTTTTTCCCCTGCAGCTGTATTTGTTTCCCTATCAGAGTGGCTTTTTTCTAAGAATTTTGCCAGGGTCAACTCTCTTGTTGCCGTGGGTTTTTTAATGTGCGCTAAATAATTACGTGTAACACACGGGACCTCGGTTTATCGTCTCATCCGAAAGACTAGCGCCCAGACCACCACTCATGGTCTAATGGATGGGGGAAAAATTTCCGGTCCAAACGGGGTACGAACCGCCGCACACTTCAGACCCGGACTTTTCGCTTTCTAGACAGGCGCGTTACCTCTAGACCACCGATCCACGTTTTGTTGTTTTAACCTTCTTTTTCTCTTTTTGTTTTAAACAGTTACATATTAAAAGTTCCCAAGTCAAAAACACTTTAATTGACTTTGACTTTGACACTTTTAATATGTAACTGTTTAAAAACAAAAAGAGAAAAAGGAGAAGGTTAAAACAACAAAAGAAATAATCCCTGTATATAGCATAATCATAACTAAAAAACAAAAAAAAAGACAAAAGCCCATGTAGTGATGATCATGATGTACTCAAATTATAAGCAAAATATTATATTTATTATAATCAAACTGTTTTAATACGTACATGTACACACAGACATACACTATTCACACACACAGTGAGACACACACACAAACACTCACACACACACACAGAGTTATACTGTTAAAAGTGTTATAAATTTACACAAGTTTATTATTCTCAAGAACACTCAACCACTATGGCAATATGGGTTCTATGCAGCACAGAACAATAAATACAATTATTCTGAGTACTGCCCAACATCCAAGACACCAGCACGCACACCATCACAGCATCTCATCTGGCATAATTCAATGATGGTTACAGGTTAGTGCCAGCTACTATTCATTGAATATTCATGACCAAATCTGCACTGTGCACATGGTACAAGCTCTTCATCCACTCTTACTCTTAGTCAAGATTACTTAGTCTTGTGAGATTGGTGGCAGTAATTATCTAACCTGATCAGAACCCAGTCAGCTAACCTTTTCCTTTTTGTTTTTCTTGCCGCTAACTGGATTAAGGCATTCAACTGCACACATGTGGTCCAAACGTAACTGGAAATTATTTTTAAACTGCTTAGCATCCCTGAAGTCAGAATATGGAGCTATGTTAATGGCAGGCAACAAGTAAAAACCGTTGCGAATGCAAAAATCTCACCTTCGGTAATTTGCTTATTTGGTAAACTTTGGAGCTCTAGCCTAAGGAGCAAAACAAAAACTGTTCAGTGTGCACATTGTTTTCTATCACAGCCCCAAATAATGGCTATCAAAAGACATTAATTACTTTTACCTAACCCAAAAAGCAATAAAAAAAATTTAAAAGATATATATATATATATATTACACTTACAGACACAGAAAATAGGCAATAAAAAGATATTACAACACAGGCCTAAATAAAAACCCAGTTGAGAGTGAAATCTGTTGTTTGCATACTCACTAACTCTGCCATTTGTCAGATTTGGATTGCCCAGAATCAGGATTTGCAAAATTTTGCAGTTTCCTAGTTTGTGCACTGGTGAAGGAAAGGAGAAGTTTCCAAAGGAAGTTTCCTGACCCAAAGTGGCGTTACTATAGATCTCCGTTGAGCCTGTCCACTTTACGACAACACCCACTTCAGGACACAATACACTTTACGACAACACCCACTTCAGGACACAATACAAGACCCTACAAGATCCGCAGAATTTGCAAACAATGAAATGACGAATACTGACCTGGGGCTATTATCCCGCCTGAGGCTGTCGTTCAGCTCTATAACGCGTTTGATCTTCGGCAGAAGAGGGGTGGTCAGCAGTGGCTTTCCTGATGGATTCGTTACTGATTTAGTAGACAATACTGACTCGTTTCCACCAGAGTCACGATTGCCTCCATGATATGTGCCGCGTTTGGCACGAAATGGCGATCGCGGTGTGTGCGAACCAGGCATTTTCGAAGTTTGTCCGCTTTCAAGCGATCGGCCCTCACCGTCCCCAATTCCTTGGCGTTTTTCACGTCCACTTCCATTCTCCTTTCCTTTTTTCTGACTTTCTGACGATCCAGCAGATGATTCCTGTGGTTGTTCGTCCTTTTTCAGAAATGAAAGTAAGTTTTTCCACATGATATCGACTGGACGTAGTCTTACGTTCAAAACTCTTCGTCCATTACCGGAAGTGTCAGTGCGTGTTTCGTATCTAATTACCGGAAGATCGTAGAAATGTTTTTGCCTACATCGCAACACTATTCAGTTTAGAAGCCTTCGTGTAGGGACATGTTTAAGCAGGCATTTCATCCATGTAATGATAACGTTCTTTCTTCAATGGTTACTATTCATGTTAAGAATATTCTTTACGTGATCATAATAAATTTCTTTCAGGATTAAAAAAAATCCTTTTATTTCGAGGATAATGGAAGAAGCACATACAGTCCCATGTGTGAGCAGTTTTGTAAATTTTGTCATCAGTATTAATTAAAGTACAGTGCAGGCCAGTGTGTGTGTGTGTGTGTGTGTGTGTGTGAAGTCAAGTTAAGTCGAAGTCAAGTCAAATCAAGCCAAGTCAAAATTATCTTTTTGGAGGGTATAAGATTAAGTTAACACAACTTTTTTTTCATCCTGCACTCACTAATCTTGACTTGTAAATGCAAACAGAAGACAGTGTTCTATGCTAAAAGAACCCCCCAACCCCCCAATTTTTTTTTAATATCCAGACCTCACACTGTAAGAGAAAAACAATACTAAGACAGTACAAAATAATGCTCAGTGTACACAGACAAGTAATGAAAAAACAAAACAACAAGAGTAAGAATAACAACTTACAAAGTAACCAGATGTAAAAAAATTAACCTTGAGCTTTTTTTTCTTGCTTTTTTTTTTTTTTTTTTTTGGGGGGGGGGGGGTTAGGTTGGGGTTTTTTTGTGCTGCCTCATCTTCTGTGATGTCCCCAATCCTGCTGTTTCCACACCGCTCATCTCAATCTCCCCTCGCCACAGCCATACCTAGATTTGTTATGTCTCATCCCCAGGGTCGGAAGTTCACAGGGAGCCCTCCAATATCAGGCCGCCAGCCAGAGGGGCCCTGCACTGCTGCTGGGTCACTTTGGTGGTGTTCAATGATGCCTGTTCTGAGGTAACATACCCAGGACACCACCTACTAAGACCCTACTATCGACAGTAGTAGCTCAGTGGCGGAGCCAGACTGAGTGAGTTGCCCATGCGAGGTGGCAATCACAACGTCCCTCCAACGACCGCTAAAGCTCTGAGGTTCACCAATGGTGCAATTTTTCGTATGTGGCCGTTTTTGCCCACTTTTAAGATGGCTGCATTCTGACGTTAGGGATGTTTTGGGTTTATAGATCTGTATTTCTTTTCTTGTCTGCTTGGGTTTCTTTCCCTTTGAGAACAAAAAAGATGAAGAAGAAAGACGGATGGTGTAGCCGAGTGGTTAAGATCGTTTAACTTCAAATTTGTGGGTCCTTGAAGCCCTGGGGTCAAATCTCAACGAAGGCGTCCAGTGAATTAAGAGTGTGGATTTTTACGATCTCCCAAATCAACTTTAAATACAGACCTGCGGGTGCCTTAATTCCTTTCATGTATACACAATATCAAGTTTGCATGTTAAAGACCCCATAATTCATGTCAGTGTTTGGTGGGTTACGGAAACACAAACATACCCAGCATGCAACCTGTACTTTGAACTGCTGTGAAGTTGGAATGTGTCGGCTGAGGCCAGCAGGCAGACCTCCTGCTTTGTCACAAGCACAAAGAAGACCTGGTAATAGATAGCACACAGCGCTTGCCTAGAAAGCAAAAAGTCCGGGTGGGAAATGTGTGGTGGTTCGAATCCCGTTTGGACCCGAAACTTTTCCCCCATCCATTAGACCATAAGTGGTAGTCTGGGTGCTAGTCTTTCGGATGAGATGATAAACCGAGGTCCCCCTGTGTTACACAAAATTATTTAGCGCACTAAAAGAATCCATGGCAATAAGAGAGTTGTCCCTGGCAAAACTCTGCAGAAAAAAGCCTCTCTGATAGGGAAACAAATATACTTGCAGACAAAAAAAAGGGAAAAACTGGGTGGCCCTGTTCTTGTGGTGACAGCTCTCCCCAGGGAAAACAGCCCGAATTTCACATGCAGTGACTTAAAAGTGGTATAAAAATAAAATAGAGAAAGAGAGAGAAAAATAACTTCTGGCCTGGCATAACTTTAAAAACGTCCTCTATGATGGTATATTCATTCACTACCCCTGTTATGGGTGTCCCATACACCAACAAAGAGGATCTGTTATTTTCCTTTCTCTTTCTATCCTGGACTAGAATGGCCCGTGACCATCCCCCCACAAAATGAGTCGGATGGCACTTGACCCCACTTTTCCACTAGGAGTGACTTTAGGCAGGGATGGGGGGGTCAGATGTTTGGGATTTTGATCAACAATGAACTTTTTTCTACCTTGTACTTAAGTACCAAAGCATAATTTTGTTTCCTTGTGCTTTAAAAACACATTTTAAAATCCCCAACTCCTCATTCTGATCACCTTTCACAATGTAAAATCTCTGATTTCTCATTTTGTCACTTTCTGGAGTTAAGCATTTCAGTTTGTAATTTTTCATAAAGTTGTTCGATTCTCAACATTTTTTTGTTGTTGTTGATTAAATGGCTTTTTTGTTTTACTTGCAGATTAATATGTCAGCATTTTTTTTTTAACTTGACTTCAGGTCAGTGTGACTTATTATGTGGTGGAAGGTTACAGATCTGAAGGGCTTGCATGTTTAATTGTTCCCCAGAATATTGATCAGAATTTCATGAACGATGGTTGCTAGTTTGCAGTCCAAGATTATGGCTAAATCAAATGAAGCACAAAGAAACAAATAAAGGCACACACGGACATACACCCTTACTAAGAAACACACACACACTAACACACACATTGTGTCTAATATCACTTAATGTGAACAGACGTTAAATTGAAGAACAACTAACACACACACAACTCTACTAAGAAACACACACAGACACACCCACCTCTACTAACACACACAATCACACACACGCAGAAACACACACACACACTAAGCAACAAATACACACACACACACTAAGAAACACACGCACACACACTAAGAAACACACACACACACACTAAGAAACACACAAACGCACACACACACAATAAGAAACACAAACATAAAGCCAGCCAATGAACCACAAAAGAAAACACTCATCATGATTAAGTCTGTTTATTCGGAACATGAACAACAACATAACAAATATGTATGTGAGCATTAGTTTGACTTTGACTTCTTTTTTTTTAATTAATCACACTACTTTGATATCTACTGACAAAAACTGCATTTTAACCAAACTATTGAAAATATTGAAATACCAAATAAAAGGAAAATCTAAATAAAAAACACAAACACAAAAAAATCCAGCAACATATACCACATACCAAAAAGTCCAGATCTGGATAAGAAAAAGGTCATGGAAGTATCAAAGTTATACAAAAACAACAAAAACTAACGAAAAACAAAGGCCAAACAATCATAAATAACAAAATCAGAATGAAGACAAAGAAACAGAAAAATAAAAACGCAAAACTGCAGAAAACACAAACCATCAAACAAAACGTCACTCAATGACAAAAAGGGCAACAAAAATATTCCACTCACACGGTCAAAAACTACCACAAAATCACATCAGCCAAAGAAAAAGATTACGGCAGGACCATGAAAAAGCAATGAGCCCAGCAACAGGAACAGTAACTCCAGAATAAACACTAGCAGGGCAGCACAAAAGGAATGTAGAAAATGATGAAATAATCTTCTGCCATAAATAACACAGCTGTGATAAAGAACATAAGCTTAACAATATCAACACTTTCATTTACATACACACATATCACTGAAGCTTTTATAATAAATATTTTAAAAAGTCATAAAAAAAAGATATTTCAAGCAGAATATTATCAACAAAGAATTGTGAGTTTTGCTTTCTCTCCATTATGTTAAGAAGTTTGTCATCAAAATCTAACTAATGCCTCAATTCTATAACTTACTTCATGTATACTTAGTTCACTACTGAAATATTACTCACAAATTGCACTAGTTTTAATATTTTAAGTTAAGTTGATATGTTTATTAGAAAAACAATAATACTCCTTGTTATTCACAACAAGAGTATTATTCCTACACATTTGTTTCACAAATTTATTACAAAAATCTTATTCCTCACAAGAGTTTTGTTGTATGTTTGGTTTAAGAGTTAACATCAAATTACATTGCAAAGCTCATTTTAAACAACTGACCTTTCATCTATATACTGAAATCAACCCTGAGAGTGCAATATTCTGATACAATATGCCACCTCTGATATAATTCTCTTATCATACTGCTTTATATTACAACCTTCCACAACCGTTTATCTTTTTCTTTTTTTAAATACAGCTGAATAATGCAATATCAAACACTGGGCTACACCAGTGTTTTGTCAGGCCTGTCATTAATGATTATATGCTGGTACCAGAATGTTTTGTGCTGGGCAACATTACTAGGCCCACATTTCTGTTGTTGTCAGAAACAGCAAGAACCAAAGAAAGGGCTGGTACCAACAACAGTCAGGAGTCTTATGAAAATTATATTTCTTTTTTTGCAGGAATTCCATTCAAAAAGAAGAAAATACAGTGAGTGAGTGAGTGTGTGTGTGTGTGTGTGTGTGTGTGTGTGCGCGCGCGCACACATGGGTGAGTGCACATGCTCATATGCATGTACATAAATAGAATATTGGTCTATGTGAACCTTTAAGTGTAAATACCTATCAAAATAAAACAAAATTCTCATGAAACTGTATCACAAAGATTTTTTTTGTTGGCCTATCTTTACTACAAGGACATGTCTTCGATATTTCAATTATGGCAAAATTCTGACCTGCACATCAATTCGATTGAGGAAAGAAAAATCACGCACGCACACAAACACACACACACACATACACACAGAGTCACAAAATCACACACAAACATATTTGATCAAAAATACCCAACGACACAAAGCAGGTCTCGACACAACATGAACCACATGCTGACCCCTCCTAAACACCAACACCAACAACCCATGTGATCGAACCAGAGATCCTTCTCTCCGTGCAAAGGCATCACAGCCCAAATCAGACCCCCTCCCCTCCATGAACTAGAGTTTTGGCAAGAGGTCCTCATAACCACACATCAGAGAGATCTCTATGAGCACCAGACGAGTCAATGATGTTGCTGTTGTTGTTGTAGTTGTTGTTGTTGAGGACGGTCCGCTGGAAGATGATTGTACTGATTTTGATTATTGGTAAGAAGCTGTTTGGGAGACCCGAATAATGCTGATTTCCATTGGCCGCACTCTCATGTTGAGGTGAATGTTTCTCATGGCGGCTGAAACAAACAGAGACAACATCTTTTTTAAGATCAAACCAGTATTTCTCAAGAAAAAGAATAATACTATGAGAAAAAACCCCAAACCCTGACAATATTTTTTTTCCATTCCTCAGCTAGAGCTCCAGTTAACCCAAGGTGAGACTTTGTTGTTGTTGTTGTTTTGTTGCTGCTTCATCTTCTGTGATATTCCTGTTCTGCTGTTCCCACATTGCTATCTCAATCTCCCGCCACAGCCACGCCCACATCGGTTATGTCCCATCTTCAGGGCTGGACATCTACAGGGAGCCCATCACTATCAGGCCGCCGCGGGGCCACCAGCCAGAGGGGAACGGTGAGGTTTTTGTGTATGCAGATTTCAGGAAAGTAGCCAGCCATTTCACGATGTAGGGATGGATGACAAAATGTTTAATACGCACGCACACTGGTATCATATTTAGACATTTTCCAAGTTGGAATGTGGTTAGGTTAATGGCGGTTAATCAGCTGCAATGTGCAAAATCTCACCATTGGTCAGCCTTGGAACTCCAGCTGAGAAGCACAAAACAAAACAAAACAAAACCCATTCAAGAATAATAACTAATAAAACTCAAAATCAACAACTGCTGTAAAAATCCAACTATAACTGAACCAACACATCCAACGTCAAATCATTAAAAGAAGTAGTTCACGGTTTATGCCTCCTTGTGCGATGTCACACTGGTCATTTAAGTGGAAATCACTATTTCCTTCTGGAACCAACAGGAGTAGGTAGGTCTACTTCTCAAGAGATTTTTGCCCAGAAATAAAAAAATTGATTTCTCTCTCTTCTCCGTGCTCCCTTACAGGGCGAGACGCGCAGCGCCCTGTCCTCTCTCCAGCTTGTCACTCTAATACTAATACATGGAATTTATACAGCGCTGTATCTTGCAATAAACAAATCAAAGTGCTAACAAATCAAATCACTCTGCAGGAGTTCTGCCTGCTGGCCTCAGCTGACACATTCCCACTTCAGAGCAGCTCACTTGTCTTGTACAACATAAACTGCGGGATCTTTAACATGAATATTTAATATTATTATTATTATTATTATTTATTAAGCGCTTTGATTTGTTTTTACAAGATATGTATGTTTGTCTGTCATGTCCGACGATGACCTCCAAAACAGCAGAGGAGACAGCTGCTGTTTTGGAAACTGGGCAGAAATTTGATTATAGTGGAGATGCTTTGCCCACAGTACATCCCCACTCTCTCGGCCAAGTGGGCATAAGGACAGTCAGCATTGGAAATGCTCTCCAAAGGCCAACCAGCCCCCAGGGCTGCAGCACATAAGGACTGTACCAGTCAAGCCTCCTAGTCAGAGAGTCATAGTCAATCACTAAAGACTAAGCTGTAAAGTGGAATTCCATGATATAGCGCTATATAAATTCCATTTATTATTATTATTATATTTGATCTCCTGCAGGTGTATATATACATGAAAGGATTTGAGGCACTGCTAAGTCAGCTTGAAGTTGACCAGGGAGTTTGTAAAAAAAACCATCCCCACCTTTAATTCCCTAGATGCCGCTGCCGAGATTCGAACCGAGGACTTCATAGACACAAGGGGTTGAAGTCAAACAGTCTCAACTACTTGGAAACAAGTGCAGACCTGCCAGTGCCTTAATTCCCTTCATGTATACATATACACATGCAGAAGATCAAATACGCACATTAAAACTCAAGCAATTCACACTAGCATTAGGAGAGTCACAGAAAAAAGAACATACCCAGCATGCAACCTGTACAGTGAAATGAGCTGCTCCGAAGTTGGACTGTGTGGGCTGAGGCCAGCGGGCAGACCTCCTGCATACAGAGTGACTGACCAGCACAGGAGGAGACCAGGCACTAGGCATCCCACCCAGTCACAAAACGCAGGGACAGAAAAAGAGAGAGAGAGAGCGAGAGAGAGAGGCGATCACTGACATACCTTACTCTTTCTTCGGAATCTGACAGACATCTCCCTCCTAGGTAGGACAGGAAGCGGCGGCTGCAGCGCCCTCTGGCGGTGATGTGGGTGGTGGGCCTTCGATGCCCAGGGCTTTCAGGATCTCGGCGTTCTCCACGTGGTCTGACGGGCTTTCTTGCTTGAAGCTGAGCAGCGTCTTGCCCCCTGTGGGAATGAGGAATGCCTGAACCAGTGAACATGCTCCACTGCCTTCATTAGAGGTGTGGTTCGCTGCTGAAGTTGCAATGCAGCTACCTTATTGGACGGTTAAAAAACGGTCGCATACGCGAAAAATCTCACCACTGCTGAACCTCGGAGGTCTAGTTGAGGAATGAATAAACAAACACACATACACACACAAAAAGAGAGTTGATTTTTAAAAAAAAGGACCGAATAAAGAAAGGGGTAGTGCTCATAGTGTTGACTTAGTATTGAATATTTGGGATGAAAACTGGAAAATGATAAACGTGGTGTTGACTTAGTATGGAATATTTGGGATATAAAAACTGGAAAATGATAAAAACAGTCTACAAAAAATACTGCGAGTAATGCTAGTTCAGACCAGGGAGCCTGTCCGTTAAAAAATACCACCCCCACCTTTTGGAAATGCTGTCCTTGGGATTCCCTCTTTTCTATCCCTCTCTTTGTTTCTGCCTTGTTTCTTTTCTTCCTGTCACCTCATTATTGTCTACTTTCTGCCTTCTGGATCCATTATCCTGCCTTGTTTTCCAGAAAGACTTAAAAAAATATAACAATTCTCTCCCATGCCTAAGACGGATGCGCTGGACCTAACTTGTCAGGTGCTTATCAGCAGCGCTACGCATTTTCCCTCACAGGACAGGCAACAATAGTTGCTGTCTGAGTGTTGGACAAAGAAGAAGAGGAATACTATTTCAGTGTATGCGAGTGTGCACATGTGCATACATGTATGCATTCATGTGTGAGTGTGTGTGCATGTATGTGTGCGCTCATTTATTTCCATGCATGTAATCCTACATTTATTTCCATGCATGTAATCCTATGTCTATATGTGTGTGTGTATATATATATATATATATATATATATATATATATACAAAACAGTACAATACATAGCACCACACCACACCACACCACACTGCACTACATACACCACACCACACCACATGACGGGATGGCCTGGTGGTTAGAATGATGCGCACTGCACTTGTGATCTGCTGACCCACACTGCACTTCACCATACCATACCACACCACACCACACACACCATACCACACCACACTGCACTACATACACCACACCACACTGCTCCACAAAACAGTACATTACATAGTACCACACCACACTACAACACACCACACTGCATTTCACCATACCATACCATACCATACCACACCACACCATACCACACACAAACACTACACACACACCATGCCACACACCACACAACACTTCACAACCCCATACCACACCACACCACACTGCACCCCACACACCATACCATACACACACACCACACAACACTACACACACCACACCACACACAAACACACCATACCACACACAAACACACCACAACACTACACCACACCGCACCAAACTTCACCACACCATACCACCACACACACACCACACCACACTAGACCCTACACACCATACCACCCCCACACACACACCACACACCACACCGCACTTCACCACACCACACCACCACACAACACCATACCATCGCACACACACATAACATACCACACACACATACACCACACCACACTACACACCATACCACACATACACCACACCACACTACACACCACATACCATACCACACACACTCACACACCACACTAGACCCACACACCATACCCCCCCCCCCCACCCCCCACACTATACACCACACACACACCATACCACACAACACTACGCCACACTACACCGCACTGCACCCCATACCACACACACACCACACCACACTACACCACTCACCCACCACACCGCACTTCACCACACCATACCACCATCACACACACACATACACCACATCACACTAGACCCCCCACACCATACCCCCCCCCCCCCCCCCCCCCACGTCACACCACACCACACTACACCACACACACACACTACATCACACACACACAGACCACACCTCACCTTTCTCAACAACCAGCATGCCCCCATTCTGCATCCCATCCCCCTTTAGGTTTCCACCCAGTTGGTCTTCCTTTGCCTGCACACACACACACACACACACATACACACACACACAACACACACACACACACACACACACATACACACACACATACACCACACACACACACACAGACACACACATGCACACACACACACAATGCAGAACATCACACAGGTCAATCCAAATAACAGCCATAGTTTTTGTCACTGGAAAGAATATAACCCCCATTATCATGAACTTAAATAACTATGCACCTCCAACCCTCCCCCCCCCTCCCCCCGGTTCCTTGTTGTCTCTTCCGATGGCAAGATTAGTTTGTGTGTGTGTGTGAGTGTGTGTGTGTGTGTGTGTGTGTGTGTGTGAGTCTTGTGTGTGTGTGAGTGGTGTGTGTGTGTGTTGTGTGTGTGAGTGTGTGTGTGTGGTGTGTGTGTGTGTGTGTGTGTGTGTGGTGTGTGTGTGGTGTGTGTGTGTGTGTGTGTGTGTGTGTGTGTGTGTGTGTGGTGTGTGTGTGTGTGTGTGTGTGTTGGTGTGAGTTGTGTGTGTGAGTTGTATGTGAGTGTTGTATGTGTGTGTGTGTGAGTGTTGTATGTGTGTGTGCGCACGTGAGTGTTGTGTGTGTGTGTGTGTGTGAGTGTTGTGTGAGTGTGTGTGAGTGTGAAGGCAAGTGTGTGTGTGTGAAGGTGAGTGTGTGTGAAGGTGAGTGTGTGTGAAGGTGAGTGTGTGTCCATTTTTGCCCAGCATTAAGGTAGCCACATTCTGAATTTGAGGACTATGTATAAACACAACACCAGTGTGCAGGTGTTTTTGTTTGTTGTTTTTTTTTATATATTTTCTATTCTTAGCGGCATGAATGGCCTACTCTTTGGAAAGGCAGAACAAGTTTTAATGAGCGTGCAAGATATTCTGCGCGCATCCACACACAGGGCCTTGGCTTATAGTTATAGTCTCATCTGATGGACTTTTGGGGAGGTGGAGTCAGCACTGATGTTAAGTTCAGGAGAACATCTTGAAGTGGCGTCTTGGTGAGAACTTGAACTCAGGCTTGATCCCAGACCGTCAAACTGCGAGTGCAATGCTCTAACCACTAAGCTATCCCACCCCCCCCTCTCTCAAAATAAAAACCGTAATTGTCACTAGAAAGAATAACCAGCATTATTATGACAGAAACATCTATGCCCCAAAAATTTAGATTTCTATAATGCTGGTTATTAAAAAATTTTTTTTCTAGAGATCAAAATTACAATTTTTATAGGAAGGGTACCCGCCATTTTCCTACCCCCAAAAAAAAAACCAACAACAACAACCAACAACAGTCAACTTGCACCTACAGACAAGAATGGTTAGGAATGAAAAACCATCCGGGTCTCAAGATCAAAGTGACAATTTTCACCGAGAGGGGTAATTGCCATTATCATAAAATTAAAAAAAGTGTTATGCAAATGAAATTTCAATCCCTAGAATGCTGGCTGTGTAAAAACCATTCATGTCTAAAGATCAAAGGACAATTTTTTCTGAGAAGATCAGTCTGCAATGATCATGAAAACTGCAACTGTCCATCTATCTTTTAATGGCTATTCCGCTACGGGTGAGCACTTTTTAAAGTGCTTTGCTCATTCCAAGCTACTTCATTATTTCCACGGTCCTGTCTGTTTGAAAAAAACCCCACCCCAAAACAACAATAACAACAACAACAACAAAAACCACCTGATCAAAAACAAAACAAATCAACATAAAACCACCCTGGTTGAAAATCTGCACTCCCCCAAAAGTCCTTCAGTTGAGACTATAAACCCAAGCCCTGGTGCACACACAGAACTTCTAGCGCACATGTTAACCGCCCCCCCCCCTCTGCCAACATGACAGCAGGCCACTTGTGCCAGTGCAACTGCGCGACTAACTCTACATTGACACTGATGTTGTGGCTAGACATCACCCCTGAAGTCAGAATGCAGCTGCCTTAATGGAGGGTGGGGGTGGGGGTGTTCCCTGGTTGCAAACACAAAATAAAAATAATAATAATGTATGGAGTTTATACAGCGCTGAATCTTGTAAAGCAACAAATCAAAGCGCTGGTTTTTTTTGTTTTAATATCTAGGATAATGGAATAAGCACTCATGTGCTTTTTACATCAAGTCCCCATGTGTATGCGGTTTTTGTAAATTTTGTCATCTGTTCCCACCGGCACACAATGGCCTACTCTTTCGAAAAGCGGAACAGGATTTAATGTGTGCGAAAGATGTTCTGCATGCGTTCGCACATGGGGCCTCGGTTTATAGTCTTATCCAAAGGACCATTTGTGAACCTCAGAGCTTAGCTGAGGAGTGAAAAAAATAAAGTCAACTTTTCCATTTTCTTTGAATGAAAGTGTAAAACTTTGCAAGACTTAGGTTAAACATGCACCAACTGAAACAACAAAAATAACTTGCAACATCTAAGAACACTAATAACATCATTACAACCAATCAAACCAATCAGCAACTTTGTAACATAAAGAAATGAGCCGATCAAAGGCCCTGGCTTATTGCCTTCAGGAAATGGCTAGCTTGATACACAGCGAGAGAAAAATAAAATAAAACTTAAAAAAATTTTTTCTCAAGGATTAATATGAATGAAATATTTTGTATCCTTCTGAGCAACGAAAAAGCCATCGCACATAATTAGCCACAGGTTCAACATTTTCTTCTTCTTCCTCGTCGAACGCTCAGACAGCAACTATTGTTGTCTGTTATATGAGCGAAAATGCGTTGTGCTGCTGTTAAGCGCCTGACAAGTCAGGCCCAGCGTATCCAATTTCGGCATAAGAGAGAATTGTTATCTTTTAAATCTTTGTGAAAAAAAGGCAGGAGAATGGACAAAGAGGCAGAAAATAGACAAGAAGGAGGTGACTGGAAGAAAAGGAACAAGGAAGAAACAAAGAGAGTGATAGAAAAGAGGAAATTTCAAGCACAAAATTTCCAGAATGTGGGAATGCTATTTATACTGACAGGCTACCGGCATCCCCACAGGGGAAGGTTCCAATTCAAAGAGATATCTTTTAGATCGAACTCATCATCCATGAATTACACTTCATGTCAACACCAGTATTAGTTCATCGCTGTATCTACTGACATTGCTGAAAAAGGTGAAACTGCACAAATTTCTCACCTTGTTGTATGCAGCCCTTGAATTTTTGGAAAAAATGGCCGGAAAAATGCTGAAGAAATTCAACCTGCGCAAAAAATGTTATGGAACATGCAACAATTATTTGAAGTGAAAACCTACACTGAAATAATCATGCCCATCCAGTGGAACAAAAAAGTGCCTGCAGAAGTTCACAAACACAAGTGCACGCACGCACAAATAAAGTAACACAAAAAGGAGAACAGAAACACAAGACACAGAAACATATGCATAGGATGACTATGCACACACATAATGACGTGCACACACTATGACACACCACAACACAACACACGCACAAACACACCACCACCACCATCACCACACTACGCCCACACCACAACAACAACAAATATAATCCACATAGACACTCAAAGACAGACATAAAACAAACACACACACCACGTATGTGCATGTGCAAGCACACGCACGCGTACGCGCACACACACACAAACAACAACCACCACTTTACACACGCAAACACAAATATTTAATTCATCATGGACAATACTCGATAGTTGGCTAACATTCAAGACAAACTTTGAGTTTTGTTCTTTTTACTCTGAATTTTGCATATTTGTTACTGCATAAAAGCTAAGAGACTGTGTGTGTGTGCGCGTGCATGCGCATGTGTTTGGGCGTGCGTGCGAGAGTGTGTGTGAGCGAGAGTGTGTGTGTATATGCATGTGGGTGCACGTGTGTGCATGTGTGTGAGTGCATGAGCGTGTGTTGAGTGTGCATGCCTGCCTGCCTGCTTGCATGCATGTGTGTGTGTGTGTGCAATATTAATTTTAGAAAAACAAAATAATGCACACACACACACACTTTGAACAATCTCACAGACTAAAGAAAGACATACCTTCTGAACCCCATTAGTTTGTAAGTCTCTTTCTTAGTGTCGATGAATAATTCTGAAAAAGGAAACAAAGCAGATAATCATTAAACACTTTGAGCGAGCGAAATCCAAGCAACATTACCACAGATAATTATACCCATGCAAATGTTTCTTTAAAAACAAAACAAACAAAAAAAGTTCTGACCAAGACTGTGAGCACACACACACCCACACTCATGCATGTAGGCATGCACGCACTCTCTCTCTCTCTCTCTCGCACACATGCATGCACGCACGCAAGCGCGCACACACACAGAGTGATTTCATAGACTTTGACGAACTTCAAGGACCATTTCCTGAAGTATGTTTTTGACCGCATGAATCTTTGGTGATTTTTTTGCCTTACCGATTTGTTTACTTGTGTCTGTAACCCTTGTGGGCTTCCATGGCAATAAACGATGTTCTTTTCTGTTCTGTTCCCGCTCACAGTCCATAAGACATACACACATTTAAACTGAAATACTTCACTAAGCTCTCAAGTATTGTGTGTCTTTTCTGTATCCACATTTTCCTTTGTACAGATTCTCAAGACGGAAAACACGCATGCACACGCTCCCCCCACCCCTGGGGACATACACACACACTTCATATCATTTGTTTCAGGCTTTGGTAATTTATTTCATTATTCATTCATGCAATAGCTAAAATCCAACTCCAAGCATGCACACACACACACACACACACACACACACACACACACACACACATGCTTATTCAATGTACCACCTGAAAATAAAAGTTTGACTTGACTTTGACACACACACACACACAAACCCACACTGAAAGTCTCCATCAAGGTTCACATTAATGACTGATTATTATTCGAAAATAGCACCAACGGTGAACCCTGAAACACTAGCCAAAGAATAAAAAAAACGAAAAAAGGAAGAAAATATCCTTAGTTTCTACAAAAAAACACAAGCTCAACATACTAACGACTAGACTTTAACACACCCCACATTTTTTCAAATTATTATTGAATTTCAAATAATGGTACTAACTAAAGAAAAAAAAACCACCACAATTTCTCACACAAACGACTTTTTACACGTTTTTCTCTTTTTTTCTTCTTCTTCCTCCAAACGAATTGGAGGCACCGTGGTCAAGTGGTTTAGGCGGTCAACTCGTGATCCAGAGGTCACGGGTTCGATCCCCGCTCGGCTCGGTGTTGTGTCCTTGGGAAAGACACTTTACTCCTATTTTCCTCACTCCACCCAGGTGTACAAGTGGGTACCAGCTCTGCTGGGGAAGGAAGTATCTGGCGACAGACTAGCGTCCTGTCACAGGGGTGGTGAAAAACCATCAGTTCGCTTAACGCTACAGAAACCGGGATAAGCTCCGGCTCTATGGTCCTTCTGGCTCGACAGAACATACTTTTTTTTCCTCCAAACGAAACAAGGCCTTACCCCCTGAGAAAAACTGGCCCTGCTGGAACTCTTCCAAGCCGAGCTCCTCCAAGCCGATGCCAATGAGGCGGACGCCCTGGCCATCAAGCTGAGGCTTCAGCTGAGAGAGCTCCTTCGCATGGAGGCGACAGAAGGCTCATCCAAAACGACGCAGGAAAGCGATGACGCATGTGTGGTTTGCGTACAAAGACTCGACGGCAACACTCTGGTGGCATAAGGGGGGGAAAAAAAAAAGAAAACAAACAAAATATGTGAATCTATGACGAATAGATTGATGACTGACTGACTGACTGACTGACTGACTGGCTGAATGACTGGCTGGCTAAGCGGCTAGCTGGCTGACTGATTGACCGACTGGCTGACAGACTGGCTGGCTAGCTGGCCGGCTGCTCTGGCTGGCTGGCTGGGTGACTGACTTCATGAATGAATCAATCAATCAATTAAAATGTGTTTTTTCTTAAAATAACATCATTGATCAATAGTTATGCTGTACATGCAAACAAAGATCAAATCAAGTCATATCAGCAGATGTCCCTTCACTCAATGGAGTCGCAGTGAAATGGATCCCGCCATTTTGTGGTGACGCGTGATTTTGGCTATACTTTAAAAATTCCGCAGACTTGCCCAACATAATAATGACATACACATTATACATCATTGAAAAGGTTATAAATATAATGTCTACTTTTGAGATTGTTTCACAGTTTTTGAATAGATGACTAATTATTTTTATTTTTTAAAAATAAATTTTCAAAATATGTCACTGAATGCTGAAAAATAAAAAGTTTTGAAAATTAGGGCTGCGTATCTTACATGGCTTGAACTGTTCTAGTCCCCTTCAAACAATGTGATGATTTTTCACCAAAGTAAAGTTCCCCCTGGAGATAACATCAGTGCAGACTCCACTCTCCCCAAAAGTCCTTCGGATGAGACTATAAACCGAGGCCCCGTGTGCGAATGCACCCAGAACATCTTGCGCACACATTAAAATCCTGTTCCACTTTTTGTAAGAGTTGGCCATTGTGTGCCGGTGGGAACATGGTAACGGTAAAGGTAAAGGAGTGCCATAACCTATAAGGTCGAATGGGAGCGAGGCGTCAGAGACCTCACTTCTCTAGGGCCAGCATATTGAGGGCGGCGCCCATCTCCTCTCCCTCGCTGCTTTACCTTCCCTGACCCTAAAGAGGGCAGGTACCCATTTACAGCTGGGTGAACTGGGGGAACTGTACTGAAGCCAAGGCGTGCAAACGGTCACCCATCCAACTGGTAACCACGCTCGACGCTGCTTAACTTGGCTGGGGAAAAGCGAGTGCTCCGACCACTGAGCTATCCCGTCCCGTCCCCAAAACTGCATACACACGGGGACTGAATGTAAAAAAAGCACATAAGTGCTTATTCCATTATCCTCGATATAAAAGAATAAAATAAATAAATAAATAACAGCACAATGAATTTGCTGATGTTTCTTTCTGTTAGCCAAAATGATACTATTTACGTGGTTTGTTATCCTTTATATTATTAATAATAATAATAAATAATAATGTATGGAATTTATATAGCGCTGAATCTTGTAAAGCAACAAATCAAAGCGCTCAGATTTTATTTCATACCACTTTAAGTTGAAATTCGGGCTGCTCTCCCCGGGGAGAGCGGGAGAACGCGTCGCTACTTAGCGCTGCGCCACCCTTTCACCCTTTTTTTTGTGTTTTTTTTTTTCCTGCAGCTGTATTTGTTTCCCTATCAGAGTGGCTTTTTTCTAAGAATTTTGCCAGGGACAACTCTCTTGTTGCCGTGGTTTTTTTTTACGTGCGCTAAATAATTACATGTAACACACGGGACCTCGGTTTATCGTCTCATCCGAAAGACTAGCGCCCAGACCACCACTCATGGTCTAATGGATGGGGGAAAAATTTCCGGTCCAAACGGGGTACGAACCGCCGCACACTTCAGACCCGGACTTTTCGCTTTCTAGACAGGCGCATTACCTCTAGACCACCGATCCACGTTTTGCTTTGTTTGGTTCTGTTTTGGTTTGGGTTTGGGTTTTTTTTTTAGGGGGGATTATTCGGTTGTCCCCTTTCCTCTTGTTGTTGCCACTTTTGTTTTGCTCTTGGTTTCTTTGCTATTTTGGGGGTTGTTTCTGTGTTTTCTGTTTTGCTTTCTTTCTTACTTGTTGCTTCTCTCTCTCTCTCTCTCTCTCTCTCTCTCTTTTCTGTGATTTTTGTGGGGGCTTTTGTGTAGATATTTTTTCCCTATACTGTGTGAGTGTATTGGTATGGGCTTTATTTTATTTTAATTATCATATATATCCCTAAGGTCGGGGTCTGGATGTAAAACAGCACATGGGTGCTTATTCATTAGCCTCGAAATAAAAGAATTTGTCATTGTCATTGTCTTCCTTTTTTTTCTGAATGAAGTGCCTGTGCACTAATGCAATTTTCCTCAATCTTTTTGAAAATAATTATGGAGCTCTTTATTGTCTTCTGTCAAAACAGAGATGGAGAAGGCTCATCAATGTCAAACCTCCCCTGGGAGAAACATGACAAAAAAGGAAGAAGATTGTCTTCTGTTTACAGACCACTACACAGATAATAATTATCATTCAAAGTTTGCTTCTTTTTTCCCCCATGGATGGCATCTTGCCTTTGTTGTTGTTGTTGTGCGTTCCCCAGCTTTACACCCTGGGGGTCACCCAGAACGTGCACTCTGACTCACTCATCTCACCTGGGAATCACTGTGAGATAGGAAGCACACCGGATGGAAGTTTGCATATATGACTATTTTCAAGTACCTCGCCACATAGGCAGCCATACTCCGACTTCAGAGGATTTTTTTCTCCTTTAAAAGAAGAGTGCAGGTTGTTATGTTAAGAGCTTGTCATGGCTGAAGGCAATCTCAACACAACATTTTACAACATAACAACATTTTAGTGTAGGCCTTGGCAATTAGCTGACATCATTAACTGACACAGCTTTTGGCCTGGGCCAGGCATCTTGCCTTTGTTTTGCATAACAAAGGTACATAGCGAACTTTGAAAACCAACATGCCATGTGATGCAAAACAAAAATAACCAAACCACAAAAGAGTGCCCTATCAGTGATGCTTCAGTATCTTGGTTTTTGCATGTGATGCATTGACTGGTAGCTTCCTAACTTATGCACGACACAACAGTCGAAAGCAACAGAGTAGAAAACGAAATCAAAAATACGCAAGAAAAAACAAAAACACGCTGTATGCACCGAGTGACGGAAACATTTTCAATTCATTCATCCCTTCTCCTCAGTGCACATGTACTCTCCCCAACGAACCAAAGGTCAAAGCCTCAAGTTATAAAATCACTGAGTCACCCACTCACTCACGTGAGTGAACTGAACTTCAATTAGAGACCTCAATAATGCTTCAAATTAAATAACAACAGCTTTCACAAATACTGAAATTGGAAAGGAAAACAACAATGCTATGCACTGACTTTACCTCATTTGTCGAAACGCTTCGAACCAAGCACTTTGCAATTTTGGAGAGATCCATACTGTCAAAGTAGTATTTACAGCCCTAACTCAGTACTGCTACACTGCCTTGCCTAATGCTTCTGTGTGATCAAGGCAGAGCCAGTCTGCCTAACCCCTTTTAGAGTCACGTGATTTAATTTGACCTCATCCTAAAACGGATCGTTCTCTTTGGAGATGACCTTCCCAAGTCTGGATATGTCCCTATGGTGAAAACTTTTTATCACAAGCGCGTCAAATAACATACCAATCTGATTATTGAGAAAGACGGAGTTTAACGATAATATGTGCAAAAGCCAAGATAGCATATATATCATTTGTTTATTCAAAGAGGGCTTTCATCATTTTCCTACCACCCAGCCCCTACTTAAGTCAGAATTCAGAAATATATGGGGGAAAAAAATGCTCTTGCACGACAGAATTGTTCCCACTCGACAATATTTTCTGCACGAGAGAACTGGGAAAAAAAAAAAAAAAGACGGTGCGAGAGACGCGCGCGCGCATTTGTACACGAGTCAATGTCACAGAGAGGGAGGGAGAGAGAGAGGGCAAACATATAATAATTATATATGGGTGAAACTCACAGCAGCAGCCCAGACTGTTTGGCAACTAACTGCATGAGAGTCCAGCCTCGACGTAGCTTGCCCCTTCTTCAGCTTAAGCTCCCCTCCTCCTCCCCTCTCAGTTCAGCTAGGCTAAGGAAGAAATGTATGGCCCCATACAGCCACCCACGCACTGAGTTGGTAATTCATTGGTGATTGTTTATGTTGCTGTTTGGTAACAGGGTAACACGGTGTGCCAGTTCACACATCCCTAGCTGCAGGCTGGGCTTAGCGTTTTTCAATGTTTTGTTGCTTGTTTTATTGATGGTTGTTGGTTGTTGTCTACTGTTTGGTTGTTCCTTTTTTATGGTGCTAAACATGTTTTTGTTTGTTTTTGCCCTTTATTGTACTTAGTTCGTGTTTGTTTGTTTTTTCCAACTCAACTTTTGTGAGACATATTTTATTTCACAACTGAGCGAAAAACAACAACAAAAACCACCACCACCAATAACAACGAAAAATCACACAAATAACAACACAGTGCAGTTTGACACTGATCACGTTGACCCCTCTCTGTCTGTCTGTCTGTGTCTGTGTCTGTCTGTCTGTCTGTCTGTCTCTCTCATGTTATTCTTCTTGGTTTTGTTGATGTTGTTGTTGTTTCTTTTTCTCTTTTTTTCTTCTTTTGTTGGTTTGGTTTTTCTTTCTCTTTTGTTTGTTTGTTTGTTTTGGTTGTGGGTTTTTTTTGGGTGGTGGTGGTGGGGGTGTTTTTAGGGTTTTCTTCTATTAGTTTGCTTTGGGAGGGGGGGGGGGGGTTGTTGGGGGGGGGGGGCTGTTTTGAAAAGGGTTATTTCCCCATGTTTCTACTGTGAGACTGTATAAGTGTTGGGTTATTATTAAGATGTATCCCTACGGGCGGGGACTGGATGTAAAAAAGCACATGAGTGCTTATTCATTATCCTCGAAATAAAAGAATTTGTCATTATTATGTCATTGTCTCTCTCTTGTTCTCGCTTATTCTGTTACCCTTGAAAAAAAAAAGATTCATTCAGTAATTCTCTCTCTGGCTGTACGTCAGTTCAGTCACAAAGTAAAGTAAAGGCTTCTGAGGACCAACGATATATATATATATATATATATCGGCCAGCTGCTCTGCGTGTCACTGATTGTATAGCAGACAGTAGCACTTTTGTACATTGCGTTTTTCATAAATAAATAAATGTTAAAAACCTTACGTTAATTATCGTGTTCATAGTACTAAGAAAAAATATCCATTAATAGGTATGTCAGCCAACACTCTACATGCGTTCAGATTTTTATTCCGGTACTATTGACAGCAGTCTGCTTAAATGACCTTTAAATTTTGTGTTGGAATGCAGCTTATTTCTCTACCTTTTTGTACAAGTTAGCACTGATGTTAAAGAGAAAAGCATGTTTCAAACAAAAATGCTGAAAAAGAATCACTTCTCCCCAGAGATTAACATTCAGAGCAGTATATGGTATATTCTAAAATAAATAACTGAATAACAGGGTGGATGGGGGACTAGGAGGGGGTGGGGATGGGGGTGCCCGGGAGAGAGTTCGTTTCCCAGAGTTCTTGCACTAGAGGACAGTCGTCAGTCTCTTCTGGGTGGCTTTTGTGGTATTTTACTTTCTATCTGTGAAAAGATGTATTTAGCCGGAAAGTAACCCGGATTCCACGCATGCGTGATTGGGTCTGTAGGTCGGCAACCATCCGCCATTATAGCAGAGAATGGAGTCGACAGCGGCCGCTAGCGCACCTGAAGATCAAGTATCTCCAGTGAATGGCCAGGCTGCAGAGGGCCAGCGCACTCAGGTGGAAGTGATTCCAGGTACAAATCTATATGTGAAAAATCTGAATGATAGCTTCGATGACGATGGTCTGAAGAAGCTTTTCTCAAGATTTGGTACCATCACCAGCGCAAAGGTAATGACAAACGAAGGTGGTCGTTCGAAAGGCTTTGGCTTCGTATGTTTTACTACTGTTGAAGAAGCTTCTGAAGCCATGCATGCCATGAATGGTACTATTGTGGCTTCCAAGCCATTGTACGTCGCTGTTGCGCAGAAGAAGGAAGAAAGGAAGGAGTTCCTGAAGAAGCAGTACCAGCGTTTGGCCGGAACTCAGGGCAGTCCACCCAGCCAAGTCCCCACCCCTCCGGGTGCTGCACCCCAACCCCAACCTTCCCCTCAGCTACCCGTTTCTAACGTAGTTCCAGGACCTTCTCCTCATACTCCACAACCCCAACCACCTGTTGTAGCCACGCCTCCTTTGCAACAACAGTATGGGGGAATGAATAATTTTATGCTGATGACCCCTCAAGTTGGCCCTGCTGCAGCTGCTCAGGCAGGGTACTACTTTACTCCTACTCCACTGACGCCAACACCAACCACCATGAGTACCATGCATCAGATCTACGCTCCCGCTGCTGCCCGATGGGCAACACAAGTCTACCCTGCTGTGCCCGCACACCAAAGTCCAGCGATTGCAGGGGTACGTTATCCTCAAGTGCACAACACTCCCACTAGCCCCCAAACAGCATCAATTGCTCTGGGTCCTGCTGCTGTTCGATCTGTGCTTAGCCAGCCTGGCTACAACACTCCGCTGCTCACTCATCCGCCTTTCACGGTCCCCTTGGGCGTGGCCCATTCTGCTAGTGTGAACTCTTACCAGGGGGTAGCAATGCACCCAATGCATAACACCGGGGTGGCTACCTTCCCTCAGGCACAGACTCGCTGGGGATTGCATAGTCATCAAGGTGATCCATGACAATTTTCTGCTGCTAGGAATATAAACTCTGTACAGTCAACAAGGTCCTTGATTGTGATGAATTTACTGTAAGACAGCATGTGAACAATTTTTTTTTTTAAAGCAGCCCTCAAGGGTGTTAATTTAAGTTATCAGCTGTTTTACCAGTGTGAACTTCCAGATTGAAACAGTTTGTGCAAATCATTGGGTGCAATCTATACTTCGTTTCCATGGTCGTCCCTGTTTGTAGTGTTTGTACTGGAAAGAATCTGAATGCTGCCTAGTCTTTGGCTTCTGTCAATGAGTTGTTCCATTACAGTTATGAGAGTTGTGAGGATTGTCTTGTTGGTTGTATGGACAAGTTTCGGGAACTCAACTGATTGACTTGTTGACATGTGATTGGTTTTTCAAGATTCAAAATATATTTATTTGCCTTTCAGAGCTGGTATGATTCATGATGCTCTGAATCAGAACTGTTGAAAACTGATGATGTGATGTTGTTTGAATGAGTTAATCATTGTTGCTTCTGCTATCAGTTCTGTGTGTGTGTGTGTTTCATGTGAGGATTTTTATGAATATATGTGTACTAATGTAGTGGATTGACATTCATAGTCCTAGAAATTGATAGACCATTTGTGAGTTCATGCGCTAGAAAAGGTTCGTGATTGCAGAATATCTCACTTTTTGTTTTGTTTTTAAGTTAAAGTGAGTGTTACTCTAACTCTGGAATCCCATTATTAATAATAATATAGGGAATCAAAGCAACAACAAATCAGGTCAGGGTCCATCAAAAGTTAAATGTGTGGAGTCAGCTGAAGGAAAGATCAGGAATCTGGTTAAAGGTATTAAAGCAAAAACAAAACTGGGCTGACACTCATGATAGTAATGATATGCTTCTGAAGACACAGTCACATCTTAGGCCAGTAGCTCTAGGCAGTCTTATGTTGGATCCTCTATAATCCAGGCATTCTTCAGGCTTAAAGCTTAATGGTATTCAGTTATCAGTTCTTTAAAATGGTTTTAGAGAATGTTTCTATTGTCAGTAAATTGGCTTTCTTTTTATAACTTGTCATGGTTAAGTTTTGCCTTTCGATGAGTCTAGCTTTTTGCAGAAACAACAGTTTTGTTTGAAAACTTTTGGCATATAACTTATGCTGTTACTGTATTGTACAAAATTGAGCCTAACCACATCTGGGTAAGTTTTAGTAGGAATACTCCTGAAAAGTTTTATGTTTGGGTAGTACTAGGGTTCAGGCTGTTCATCTACAGATGTTGACTAAGTTTTTTTCTCACACACATATCTGTAATGGTACAAAAAGACTAGCTGATCATTTTGTCTCTCATGGGTTATGTTAGTAGAACTGTTATTTAGCCTGGGGAAAATTAGCATTTTTTTGTTTTCATTTTGCTGGTTGTTTTTTGTGTTAAGGTTTTTTTGTTTTGTTTTTTGTGTGATAGAATGCTGCACGGAAGAGTGTGGGTTTTCTGGATGGAAGATAAGAAACTAGGAAACTGACTTGTTTAAAAATGAAATGTTAAAGGGGGGGGGGGGGGGGGGGGGGGGGGTTAGACTTGCAAGAGATGGCAGAAAGAGAGGAGACAACTTGTATTCATGAACTGGTGACAGATCTACAGACAGGTACTACTCAATTGGATGTTAAGATTTTTGAAAAAGTGTGAGTGAGTGTGTAATGCATATGGGTGCATTGGTCTATTACTATCACTGTATGTGGTATGTCAAGATTCTCATTCTGCTGGCTTTAATGATAATCACCACTTTGTTTGATCATAATTCATGGCATCCGCTGAGGTTTTCATCCTTCTGTTGTGGACATTTTAAAACATTTCATTCTGTTTCTTGTCTGTAGTAGAAAAACATTTGTTCTGCGACTGTGTAAAGCTTGGCAAGCTGGTTGGAAGGTTTACATTTTGGGTTCCACATTGTTTGACAAATTTTGTGATGAGTGAGTGTGTTGTGTGGATTCTTCCATATTTTGTGGCCAAGTCCTGGATTAACTGTGCTCTGAATTTATGACATTACCTCAATTTTCACCAGTATACATGCTTGATTTGCTAGCTATTGACTCTAATTGAGGGCAGATGGAGATGAGAGAATGTTAGATCTAAGTGAGTCAGTGTGTGTGTGTGTGCATGCATGTGCATAAGTGAGCTTGTCTTTTAGGCCTGCTTTCATGTGTGCCATGCTGTGTGGGTGTGTTCTGTATGTATACATGTATGTGCTATCTTTTGATGTGCCTTTTAGTTGAGTTAGATAACCCCCCCCCCCCCCTCACCCCCTTTTCCATCCCCAACCCTTCTAAATTCACAAAAACTCTGCCTACTGTACTGTGTCCATTTTGAAAAAAACAACCTCAAGTTATTTAGGATCTGAAATATCCCTGGACATATATCCAGCTTCTGTAATGTTTTATGCTTTTTCATTGCAAGATGTCAGTAAAAGTGATATGACTGTGACGGTGTGAGTGAAATGTGATGACAGTACTATGACTATGTTCATAACTGAGTTTATAAGTGCACCACACATCTTGAAATACATTGCATGTCATGTTTGCAGGTTGGTTTGGGAATTTTTGTTTGTTGTTTTTGATTGTTGCAAAGCTTTAGTTGATAAGTCGCAGTTCAAGTACTTATATGGCCATGATGCTGATATTTTATTTTGATGGTTCAATATATTTCACATTGTTCAATAGAACGACATTTTTCATGTTAAAAGCGAAGAAGATCAAGTCAACAACGTGCATCATGTGTGGTGTATGTGAAGGAGTTCTGCTGAAATATATCTGTGTCACTATCGAAAGAGCATTGGTAAATCTGTCAAGTTAGAAGAGATAGCACCAGGTGGTAAGTTTTAAAAGAGGATTGATGTAAATTTGGATAATTTTGTTGAATTCTGAGCATTATTCATCGTTTGATCAGTATATAGTAGATCGTGTGCAAGTTATGTGAAAATGAGAACTTGAAGCATTATCACTATGTTTTTGCTATTTTTCAGTGATTTGAACTAGCTTTTAAAGTTTTGGATAAGGATTTGACCACAGTACATCTTCATACAGCAAGAACAATGTAACAGAAGTGATCACAGCTCATTTCCAACCCCGATTTTCATTTCATCATACCTCTGGTCTGAAACTTGTTTGAATTTATTTTATATGGATCTTTTTTAAAACAAAGCTTGCTGTAAGTCTAAAAACCAGATGTAGGAGAAAGATTTCATTGTTTCAATGGTTTGTGCTATCCGTAATACATCAGAAATATCTCATAATACAGAATCATAATAAAAAGTATTTCTGTGAATATATATTAGGTTCATTTTTCCTGTGTGTTATCTAGTTTTTAACTTGATGAGAAACATGTCACTGAAACAATGAATGATAAGATGATGTATTAGAACAATGTTGCTGTTTTTGTTTTGTTTTTTAGCATACCGTTTTAAACTTAAAGCTCCGTTTTTGAGACTGAGGATTGAACAAAAGGGCACTTTTTGAATTCTATTTTAACTTTCAGATGATTTAGATTGTCAGAAAACTGCATGTTCAACTCTATTCAAACACTTAGTAAACTTTTACAAATAGTCAACAGGTTGTGTTTAAAATCAAGTTGAGAATGTTATTACATAGAGCAGAAAGGGTTGAGATTACATCAGGTAGACCATTGAAGTTGAATTTGGCATATATATATATTGATTGATCACTAAGTTAAAACAAAGTTAGTGACTGAATTTCAATAACTGCTAGTTTGCATGACTTAGAAGTTAATGTGTATACACACCAGCTGAATAGAAAAAGAAATGCCTGGATAAAAAAAAGAAACAAATGTTCATTTTTTAAAAGTTTATTATGAAAGTTCCTCATGTTTTTAAGACTTTAGAGTCAGGTTGTTTTTTTTTTATGGGGTGGGATGATGGAAGTGGAAGCAAAGAATTAGGATGGTGTTGATATTTCCAAAATCAATGAATGATGTCAGTTTTATTTTGTTGTATTGAGATGAGTGAATCAGGGTAGGGTTTGACTGACCAGAAAGTGTTTTACAATATCATCGAACATGAACATTTTTGTTGGAGTGTGTGTATTGTATGGTATCAATACCAGTGTGCAGTGTACAAACTGCATACCTCTAAAAGCGGTGAATGAAAGACATAAGACCATCAAATGACTGAGACAGGGTGTTCTAGATACAGCAGAGATGTGGTTCTGTAATGATTCGAAAGCATAACAAATTTGCTTTCTAATGAAAGGGTGCCAATTTCAGGAAGAGTACTTGCCAAATTGGCGTTCTGTAGATTGAATACCAGTTTGGCTTCCTCTGATTGAAAGGATACTAAATTGGCTGGCTCTTTATTGGGGCATTGTCCTGATTTCTTTGTATTGTTCACCCAAACTTTTGTACAAACAACAAAGTTCCTCTGGCATTAGAACAGCAGAATTAACAGTGTATCGGGCTCATTTACTTTATAAAAAAAAAAAAAATTTTTAAGGAAATGAAAGTGCGAAGAGAAGAAATCACAGGTCCAGTTTGCCAAAACTGAAATTAAAATTGAAATTAAAACCTATGACTTTCTTTAGTTCCAGTAGAGTTTTTGAGTTTGATTTAAAATCTTAGTATGTATGCTGCGCTCCTCCTTTCCGATATCTTGTCAACCATATTCTTAACAGTAATCCATATTGTCCTCCATGTTATTTTAAAATTGTTATTATTGTTTTCTTTTATCATTGCTCTTGCAAAAGGAAAGGTGTCAATGTTTCGATCAGTGAGAAGGACTTGAAAGTTGAATGAAGAGAGTAAATGCATGAGAAAATGGTGATTTTTCTGTTTGTTTTGGTTCTTCTGTTGGCGTGTGTGTGTGTGTGTGTGTGTGTGTTTGTGTAGCTTATGTGTCTTGTGGTTCATTGTCCATATAAGTGAACACTCGACAGAAGCATGAATTTGATTTTTGTTAAAAGATGCAGTGTGTGTGTGAAGAACATGAGGGAAAAGAAACAGATGTCATAGAGATACACATGCACACACACACACACACACACATTTTTCTGTCCATGCACATACGGTTGTGCTATTCAGTCACTTGCACCTGTATGTTTCATGCAAACATAATTTGCATTCGTTTTTGTACACGTCATAACAACACACACCCACACACACACACACACACACACTCGTACACATACACACATGCACACACACACACACATTTGTGCCTGTGTACACAGTTTTACTCTTCAGTTACACAAGTAGCATACTTTTTTTCACATTCATTTTTATAGTCAATTGACACACACACACACCCACGATACACACACTCACGCACACACACACACACACACACACACACACACATACACACACACACACACATACACACACACACTCACACATACACACACATACACACACACAGGTTTCATTTAGTTCTGACCGTTACAAATGTGAAAAAAGAAAAAGAAAGATGTCTTTGCTGCCATTTTTACTATGTTAGTGATAACTGCTCCCATACTTTGATCTGTTGCGCCTAGCTTTGCTGTTCACTCTAACATCTTTGATGTGTTGATTTTTGGGGTTTATTTTACAACAAATCCTGGAGTGTTTGCTGCCATTTATTTATTTATGCAAGGTTCCTGACTTTTTGTTGAGGCAATTTTGTTTTGTTTATGATTTGTCCCTTAGTGACGTTTTTGGTGTGTGTGTGTGTGTGTGTGAATTTGAGAATGGGTGAATTGATGGTAAACTTGAATCAGTTGTATTATGTTTTGAGATTTTCTGCAGATATTTGTGTGATAGTTTCGATAAAAACATATATATAAGCCCACATGTATTCCATGCAAAACCATGCACACACATGCATGCACGCATGTATGCACACACACACAAACAATACACATACTCGCAACATACACATACACACACATACAACACACACACACACACACAAAACACACACACATTCTCTCTCTCTCTCTCTCTCTCTCTCTCTCTCTCTCTCTCTCTCTCTCTCTCTCTCTCTCCAGGCTTGCAAAATGTTGAATTGACAGATCATGCCTTGTTGTTCGTTGTTGTGGGAAACATATCTTTTGACTAATGGGATTTTGAAGGCCATAAGAAATATTACACACACATCAGGTTCACGACTTTTGGGGGGGGGAGGGGGGGGGGTGTGTTCATGGCAGTTGGCACGCACATCAGTAGTGAGGTGTCATCGACAGTAGCTGCATTGAAAGGATTTTTTGTGTGGGAGGGGTTCTTGTCTGTTCCTTGCCTAGAGCTCCCTCCCAGGTTGACAGACGGTGAAATGTTGCATGTATGCGACCGTTTTTGCCCACCGTGGAAGTAGCTGCATTCCGACTTCGGGGATGCATGCTGGGTACGTTCGTGTTTCATCCGTAACCCACAGAACGCTGACATGAATTATAGGATCTTTAACGTGCGTAGCTAGGGAGGCACCGTGGTCGAGTGGTTTAGGCGGTCAACTCGTGATCCAGAGGTCGCGGGTTCGATCCCCGCTCGGCTCGGTGTTGTGTCCTTGGGAAAGACACTTTACTCCTATTTTCCTCACTCCACCCAGGTGTACAAGTGGGTACCAGCTCTGCTGGGGAAGGAAGTATCTGGCGACAGACTAGCGTCCTGTCACAGGGGTGGTGAAAAACCATCAGTTCGCTTAACGCTACAGAAACCGGGATAAGCTCCGGCTCTACGGGCCTTCTGGCTCGAAAGAACATACTTTTTTTTTTAACGTGGGTAGTTGATCTTCTGCACGTTTGTGCATATATAGGAAGGGAATTGATGAAAGGCGCTGGCCGGTCAACAGCCTCTGTGGTTGAAGGCATCGGAGCATTTTGATCGATAAAACTTTGGTATATTATGTTGGTGAGCAGGGTTATTATTTGCTAAGCATTGTAGATTTTGAGATGGTTGGTACGTATGAAAGCAGTATGGACTAACACGCATAGAGCATTGTGGATTTTATTATTGTTGGTGCTTATAGGGGGGCATTATGGGAAAAGTCTGGTTGAGAGGAGGAAGGAAAAGAGTATAGTGGTTTATGTTGTTTAGAGGGGGGGGGGGGGGGTTATAATGTTTTGTTTATGTAAAGCACATACATGTCTTTCATGTATGAACATGACAAGCCTGTGATTTGTCTCTGTCTGTCTGTCTGTCTGTCTGGGGTAGGCTAGTGGTTAGAACATTGCGCTCGCAATCTGATGACCCAGGTTTGAATCCTGTTCAAGGGGATTTTTCTCCTGGAGTTAACATCAGTGCACACTCCACTCGCCATAAAAGTCCTTCAGATGAGACTAGAAACCGAGGCCCCGTGTGCGAACGCATGCAGAACATCTTGCGCATATGTTAAATCATGTTCCACTTTAAGAAAGAGTAGGCCATTGTGTGCCGGTGGGAACAGATGACAAAATTTACAAAACTGCATACACAGGGACTGGATGTTAAAAACAAAAGCACACGAGTGCTTATTCCATTATCCTTGATAAAAAAAAAAATCTCTTTCCCTCTCTCTTCTTATGTTTCCCCCTTGTCCCACTGGCTCTGCCATCTTCTGTATGCATACTTTGGAGAATGTAATGACTATGACTAATAATGGGTCTGACATCTGCTAAACTGAGATCTTTTTCTCTATGATGTATGTTTTGCATACCTATGGGATATGCATTTTTTTTTTTTATGTATTCATTTATTATCTATTTTCGTTTTATGGTTTGTGCTGTTTTATTTGTGTATATTATTGATCTCTCATTCTCTCTTGGAATCTCTCTCTCTCTCTTCTGTCTCTCTGTCTCTCTCTCTCTCTCTCTCTCTCTCTCTCTCTCAGAATCTCTCTCTCTCTCTCTCACCGATCTGCCTCCTCTCTCCTCTTTCCCTGTCTCTCCCCCTCTCCTTCACCCTCCCTTCCACCTTTCTCTACCCCCTGCTCTCCCTCCCTCATATGTTGTTCAGAATACTCATTTCTAGCATATTGGGTTAGGCTAAGAAATGAATTGGAAAAAAAATGTTTAAATAAGAGATGTAGGCCTGCATTTTTTTTTTTGGGGGGGGGGGGAGATGGATATACATTGTCATGTGTGAACATTGTCTTTTTGTTGTGAACATTGGTGGTTTTGTGTTTGCATGTTGGGGGTGTTTTTCCAACTAGAAATCTTTTTATTTCAGGCCAGTAGATCCATAAAACTTTATGAAATTTTAGTAGAAAAAAAAAAAATTTTAAGTGAATCTCTTACCTCAAGGTAAACTTGTACTATGTATTGTGTTTAGGGGTCCTTGCAGATGGTTTAACTCTTAGTCTCACAAACCACTCCAAAACGCAGTGCCATCATGCCCTACTTTTATTAACTTTGACACATGATACAAACGTGGGAGATAAATAATGCAACATATGTAGCAGTCATTTGCCACCATTTCATGCAGATCTGTTGTATAATAGTACGAGAGAGAGAGAGAGAGATATATTACCTTTTAAACATTCTCCATTTCAGCTCATTTTGGCCCAAGTCCTTCCATGAACAGAGAGGTGATGGTGTCAGTTCTCTATATGAGACTAAGAGTTGAGCTATATTCTGGAGGGGCTATGGAACACTTTCTTTACAAATAGCAAAAAACAACCAGAAAATTCACCCCCACTCCCCACCCCCCTGTCCCACCACTCAACCAACCAGTTAATTTTCGTACAGACACACAGTGGCCTATTATTCAGAAAGGCGGAAAGGGATTTTTAAATGTATGCGTAAGATGTTCTGCATGCATTTGCACACGGGACCTGGGTTTACAGTCTCATCTGAAGGGGTTTACAGTCTCATCTGAAGGACTTTTGGGGAAGTGAGTCAGCACTGGTGTTAGTTAACTCCGGAGGAAGAATTCTTTTGAATGGGTGCTTCGGTGGTAGCTCAAAGCCAGGCCTTCACGTCTCAAGTGCAGCGGTCTAACCACCAGGAAAAAAAAATTAACATTAATTTACTGAAAGATCAGCTGTGTTTGATATTCTCACATCGACCGTGACGTCAGGTCTGATGTCACCATGCTCAGATCGGAGCAGTCCCAATATCAGAAATGGGCACCGAGACATCAGTATAAACCACAACAATCTACACACAGACACAGAGACACCACACACAAGCACACAAGCACAGACGCACTCCTGCCCTTGTCAGTCTTCTGCCACTCCCTGGAAACCTTGACCCCTTAACCCAGCTTCTTATGACGTCTTCCTCTCCCCCGGTTCTGGTTTGCCTTCTTCTTTTCTGCTTCCTCACCTGACACAGGGCAATGCATTTATCTGTCTGTCTGTAGGTCTGAACCACCACCAGCAGCTTCTGTCTGTCTACCCTGTCAGGTTACGTACACAACATCTCTTCCTCTTAGATTACCAAAGTTGGCTGTTTGTTTTGATGATTTGTTGTTCCTGGTCTTGAGCTCTGAAGTTCACCGGTGGTGAGATTGTGCATGTGTCTGTGACCGTGTTTACCCACCAGTAAGGTATCCCTGTTGCATTCGGACTTTAGGGCGATGTAATGTTTATAGTGCAATCTGTGTGTTTGGGGGGGGGGGGGTGTCTTTGTGTTGAAGTAAAAGCTGCTTTAATTCTGTTGAATACAATCTCTATGTGTTGGGGAGGGTTTTCTTTGTGTTGAAGTAAAAGCTGCTTTAATTCTGTGTTTGGTTCCACAGCATGCGAAAAGCATCGTCCTAAATGGTGTAGTACAGTAGGTGTGGGCAGCTTGTGTAAGGGGTCTAGGTCTGCACACAAGTGTCAGTTGTTTAAATCCGTGACTTTGCAGCGCTGAAGAGGTTTGGTGTAGGCTACAAGGTTAAAATATGATTTCTTCAGATAAAGACTGTTTTGGGGGGACCTTCTCCCAGTGTTAGCATCAGTACTGATTGATTGACTCCACTCTCCCAGAGGTCCGTCACCTGATACTGTAAACTGAAGCCCTGTGTGCAAACTAGCACAGAAGATCTTGCAACCGTTAAAAATCCTTTCCGTTTGGGAAGAGTAGGCAATTTCATAATGGTAGGGATGGGAGACGGTTCTTTTTGGAAACATAGCTACAACAACACGTGTCGTGGTTAGACACCATCCCTAAGTTAGAATTCAGCTACCTACGGTAGTGATGGGTGAAAATGGTCGCATATGCAAATTCTGACCTTTGGTAAACCTTGGAGCTCTAACCGGGGAACTGGAAGAAAAAAAGAAAAAGAATTTTGAGTTTTTATTTTTGGACTTGGTGGTAGACAGCCAATGTATGGCCTGAATATTTGCTTGGACGATAAAAACCATGAATATCATTTACTCAAGAAGATGCAGTTCAGCATTTTACACCTTTTTTCTTGTCTTCCACTTTGCACGCCATTTTTCAAACTGAAAGATAAGATCAACTAAAACAACCATTTTGATGTTAGAATAATAATACTTGCCTCTTTCTTTGTTAAAGTATTTTTTAAATTTAATTTTATTTATGCATTTTTTTAAAAAACTTACTCTTCCCCAGCAAAGAACAGCATTTGAAGTGATTTCCACAGGGTTTTCTCATTTTAAAGAAGGGAACATTTTAAACAAACCCCAGTGTTAAAATAAGAGATGTTTGTCACATTTAGAAAACATGATAAATCTGACTCTACATCACATAATGTTACATTGTATTGGAGGTCAATTCTTTTTTTAAAATTGTTAGCATGTTATTTGATCTACAAAACAGAAAACAACAACAAAAGAGCTGTTCATGAAAGAAAAACATTGAACAACAAAAGAGCTGTTCATGAAAGAAAAACATTGAAAATCTGACAATTCTATGAAAAGTTGTTAGAAATTTAGATGCGAAAGAACATTATTTTTTTGTAAGTGTTGGGAAACATGTTATCAGCTTTTTGTTTGATTGTTTTCTCCTTTGATATCAATTTATTCTGGTTTTCTGTTCCCTTTTCCCCCTCTTCACCTTCACCTATCCCATAGTCTGGTAGATCGTTGGGGTACCACTGAAGATTTCGCAACCAACTTCCTCCATTCGTGGTTTTCAGCTTTCTGTAGCAAGTCGTTCCACTCAAGGGCAGTCCACTCTCTGATGTTGTCTTCCCATCGTTTTCTCTGTCTGCCTCTTTGTCTCCCTCCTCGTGTTGTTCGTTCCATGTAGGACAGGCTTGGCCAGTCCAGATGTTCGTGTGACGTGACTGTACAATTCCAGTTAACCTTTTTTTTCACTGAAGTTAGGAGCGCATCATATGGCCTGATGGTGTTTTCAGTTCTGGTTTTTACTTCATCGTTAGTGATGTGGTCTTGTATGAGATAGCAAGAAGTTTGCGAATGCATCTCATCTTCATTGCCTGTTTTCTTCTTTCAGTGTCCGCTGTTATGGTCCACGTTTCACATATTATGGACAAAATGATGGACATGACCAGGGAAATGCAACAACCGTATTTATAAAACATATTATATGATATGCATTATATATACATCAAACATGACAAGTAAGGAAAAAACACAAAAACAATTATCCAAATAAAAAGGACATATAAGAGAACATGAAACACATAAAGCATGTAACAGTATGACACACCATTACATAGGTCAGTATACATTGAGTAGAGAGAGAATTGAACATATGTAACAGTATGACACGCCATTACACAGGCCAGTAGTCACGCATACATGTATATTTTATGAATGAATGTTGTCAAGAAATCGGTAGACTGTTGGTGCATAATTTTTACTGTATGTATGTAAGCCATGAAAGTTGAAACGTAATTGCTTGTGCACGCATGCCTATAGTGTTTCTGTTGGTTTGCGTGTGTGTGTATGTGTGTGTGAGTTTTTCATGTGCAACCTATATAACAAGGAAACTTACTTTGTTTGTGTCTTGCATTTGAGGTCAGAAATATTTTGTTAACCTATTTTCGCTTACGGGGACGGGATAGCTCAGTGGTCGGAGCACTCGCTTTCCCCCAGCCAAGTTAAGCAGCGTTGCGTGGTGGTTACCTTGGATTGGGTGAAAAGTTTTGCGCGCCTTGGCTTTCAGTACATTGCCCAGTTCACACAGCTGTAAATAGGGTACTGCCTCTTTAGGGTCAGGGAAGGGAAAGCAGCGAGGGAGAGGAGATGGGCGCCGCCCTCAATATGCTGGCCCTAGAGAAGTGAGGTCTGACGCCTCGCTCCCCTACGACCTTATAGGTTATGGGACTCCTTTACCTATCCTTTTTACTTTACCTATTTTCGCTTTGGCAAAGGTACCCATATTTTGACTTATGTATGCTGATTTAGAATGTTTTTGTTTTGTATGTCACTTTGTGTCATCTTGCTTTGTTTTCAGTTTGCTTTGTTGTTGTTTTTAAAAAAATTTAAGCAGGTGACTGATTTGCAGTGTATACATTGGTATGGTTAAAAAAAAGAAAAAAAAAAGTGCTAATGTTCTGCGCTTGGTTTTATTTATTGGAGTTATCTTCCCCCATTCGATGCAAACGGAAACTCGGTTCAGCAGAGCTAAACGTTAACGTTAGGGCCTGTGGCAAAATGTTTGGTGGATCTGAAGGGATGTTTGCCCCTGGTTTCTCTCCCCTGCTTCTGCCTCTGATTATTATTTCATGCATAAATCATTACGGGTATTTTGTTTTGTTTTTCATGGTTTTGATTGGGTGTCGTTCATTTCAAATCCAGCCACTACCCACAGATCTGGAGTTGACCCATGTATTTTGGGTGTTTTTTTTCTTGTTGTTGTTGTTGTTTTATTTGTTGTTTTTAAATGAATGCAACTTGTTTTGTTCAGGGTTTTTTGTTTTCTGTTCACTCTTGATTTAGTTTTGACTTTAATATTTATTTTAAGTTTTGAATGCTGGTTATGGTATTTGTTTGCTGTGTGTGAGTGTTGTGATGGTTTGTTATGTGTGTATAGTGTGATGAACTGTTTGCTATGTGTGTATGGTGTGATGAACAATTTGCCATATGTGTATGTTGTGATGAACTGTTTGTTATATGTGTATGGTGTGATGAACTGTTATATGGTGTATGGTGTGATGTTATATGTGTGTATGGTGTGATGAACTGTTTTGCTATGTGTGTATGGTGTGATGAACAATTTGCCTATGTGTATGTTGTGATGAACTGTTTGTTATATGTGTGTATGATGTGATGAACTGTTTGTTATATGTGTGTATGGTGTGATGAACTGTTTGTTATATGTGTGTATGGTGTGATGAACTGTTTGTTATATGTGTGTATGGTGTGATGAACTGTTTGTCATGTGATGAACTGTTTGCTTATGTGTGTGTATGGTGTGATGAACTGTTTGCTATGTGTGTGTGTGGTGTGATGAACTGTTTGCTATGTGTGTGTGGTGTGGTGAACTGTTTGCTATGTGTGATGTGATGAACTGTTTGCTATGTGTGTGTGGTGTGATGAACTGTTTGCTATGTGGTTGTGGTGAACTGTTTGCTATGTGTGGTGTGATGAACTGTTTGCTATGTGGGTGTGGTGAATGTTTGCATGTGTGGTGTGATGAACTGTTTGCTATGTGTGTGTGGTGTGGTGAACTGTTTGCTATGTGTATGTTGCAACTGTTTGCTATGTGTGTATGGTGTGATGAACTGTTTGTTATGTGTGTATGTTGCAACTGTTTGCTATGTGTGTATGGTGTGATGAACTTTTTACAAAAGTGGAGAACTTGATAAGAGATTGATACAACTGCAAGGAAAGTCTGTGATGATAGTGGAGGTTTTTTTTAATTTTTATTATTAATTTTTTTCCATTCCACAGCTAGAGTTCTGGGATTCACCAGTGGTGAGATTTTTTCGTATGTGACCACCTCCTCTACCCCTCCCCCCCCCATATTAAGGTAGCCACATTCTGACTTTGGGGATGGTGTCTAAACACGACACCTGTGTGCTTCTTCTGTTTTTATTATCATTTTTAAAAAATAGATTTTGTCATCTGTTCCTACCGGTATGAAATGGCCTTCTCTTCCGAAATGCAGAATAGGTTTTTAACGTGCGTGTGCAAGAAGTTCTGTGAGCGTTTTCTTGTAGGGCCTCAGTTGATAGTCTCATCCTAAAGACTTTGACTTTCAGGTTAGATTTTTATCCCGTCAAACTGGGAAGAAAGGGCGAGGTTGGGGATGGAACCCAGAACCTCACAGTTTACTTGTTAGGCAGGTCTTAACCGTCCTGCCACCTTCCTTCTTGTTTGAGGGATACACTGTAAAAAAGAAAGAAAAAGAAAATCTATGATGTACTATACAAAAAGACTATCAACACCATGAGGTATTAGTTTTTTAAAGTACCAGACCGTCACAGATGTTGAAACCATCAAGAAAATTCCCAGTTCACATATGATGCACTCCAAACGTCATCTGGACCATTTGTTTTTCCCCATTTCTTGTTTAGAGCTCCAAGGTTTACTTACCAATGGACATGCATATTGTATAGAAAGGAAATCAACTTTGTTGTACTGTGTGAAATGCGAATTGATTACTGCTATCATACAGGTTATTATTCGAGTTCAGTTTGTACCATGTGTTGTACATACTATGTTAGATAAGTAAGGGTTTTTATTTTTGAGGTTCTCGGCGTTTTCTGAAGTCTTTAACTTGGCCTGTGTGCGCGTGTGTGTGTGTATGTGTGTGTGTGTGTGTGTGATATTCATTGTTGACAAGCTTTGGTGGAAAGTTCATCTTAATTTCTGTGCAGATTGTGACTGATGATGCCCCCCTCCCCCCTCTCTCCCTCCACATCCTGAAAGTTCTTGTTATGTAAATGACAAATGTTAAATACAGATTTGTACAGTGACTATTTTACAGTGATGAAAGTGATGGTGGTTCATTTTTTTAAAATGTTTGATACATGTTGGGAAGCTTGACGATGTGTGATGTTATGATGATGTGACTGTACTGATATTTTAGCTGATCTTGAAGGGGGGGGGGTTGGGTTACAAAGATGGGTTTTGTTTTGGGGTTTTTTGTGTGTGTGTGCTTTTTTGTGTGTTTCAGTTGCAGAATGGCATCGTGATGTGTCATATTATTGTTTAATACTGATGTATCCAAAATGTCATGAGTGACTGAGCAGATATCCAGAAAATTACCTTTCTTTTTTTTAAACATGGCCTATTTGCAAAGACATGCATTTTTGCTGTGTATATTCCCCTCCCCCCTTCCTGCCCTCATTACTATCCTCACAATACTGCTTGATACATTTGAGTGGAAAGTTGAATGTGTGTGTGGTGTCACAATGTTGGTGTGACCACATGTTGTCTGTGTAAAGCTGAGTGTGTGTGTGGACATACTGGTGATGTGACATGTTGGATGTGTAAAGGGGAATCTGAATGTGTGTGTGTGTGTGTGGTGTCACAACCTTGATGTTACCATATGTTGTATATATGTAAAGGTGAATGTGTCTGTGTGATGTCATGTTGTTGATGTTACCACATGTTATATGCTTGAAGGTGAATGTGTGTGTGTGTGGTGTCACAACATTAATGTGACCACATGTTGTCTGTGTAAAGGGGAATGTGTGTGTGACTGTGTGTGTGTTGACATATTGTTGATGTGACATGTAGTTTGTATAGGTGTGTGTGTGTGTGTGTGGTGTCACAACATTAATGTGACCACATGTCTGTCTGTGTAAAGGGGAATGTGTGTGAGTGTTGACATATTGTTGATGTGACATGTAGTTTGTATAGGTGTGTGTGTGTGTGGTGTCACAACATTAATGTGACCACATGTTGTCTGTGTAAAGGGGAATGTGTGTGTGTGTGGTGTCACAACATTAATGTGACCACATGTTGTCTGTGTAATGGGGAATGTGTGAGTGTTGACATATTGTTGATGTGACATGTAGTTTGTATAGGTGTGTGTGTGTGTGGTGTCACAACATTAATGTGACCACATGTTGTCTGTGTAAAGGGGAATGTGTGTGTGTGACTGTGTGTGTGTGGTGTCATATTGTTGATGTGACATGTAGTTTGTATAGGTGTGTGTGTGTGGTGTCACAACATTAATGTGACCACATGTTGTCTGTGTAAAGGGGAATGTGTGACTGTGTGTTGACATGTTAATGTGACATGTAGTTTGTAAAGATGAATGTGTGTGTGTGGTGTCACAACATTAACCTCTTAACTGCCCAGTGCAAGTGCACCCTATATGCCGGGGAATAAAATTCTTATGTACCACTGCTATGTTCATATCCCTCTTACTCAGAAACTACTACATGAATATTCCTGATAGTCTACACAATGACAGTATATATATCGTAGATTACTTCAAGGCAAGCTCAAATTAGTTAGCATGATATTTCACTGCAAAAATATATTTAAAATGTAAAAAATCGACCATAAATACGATTTCTTCATCACCACTGTCATTCGAGTACCCCCCATCTCAATAATGTCAAACATATGTCTAGGCCAAATCTCATTCATTGTTTTTTAAATACACGATCTGAATCACGCGATCGTTTTCATCAATGTTAGGTAAATCTAGAGTTTTATTTGCCACTTTTACAGCTGTGTAAAGTTATTTATGCCTTCAACAAGAAGTGTCAGCAATTTTGAACAAGAACTTCCCAAGCAGTCATGCATAAAAACACAAAATACGAGCGAAAAAACGATCGTTTTGCCACGGTTTTTGCAGCTCGATGTTGCCAAGCAACAGGAGAGTGACCTCCATTAATTTTGGAGTTGTTTCCCTTTAACTGTAGTCAAGGAAGCAGGCTTGTTTACTTCGGTTGGACACCCCGGAAATTTTCCGGGTTGTTGGCGTATAGGGTGCACGTTTAGCCCCGGAGAATTTCCGGGGTAAGGCAGTCTAGTGGTTAATGTGACCACATGTTGCCTGTGTAAAGGGGAATATGTGTGAGTGTTGACATATTGTTGATGTGACATGTAGTTTGTATAGGTGTGTGTGTGTGTGGTGTCACAACATTAATGTGACCACATGTCTGTGTAAAGGGGAATGTGTGACTGTGTGTTGACATATTGTTGATGTGACATGTAGTTTGTATAGGTGTGTGTGTGTGTGGTGTCACAACATTAATGTGACCACATGTTGCCTGTGTAAAGGGGAATGTGTGTGTGACTGTGTGAGTGTTGACATATTGTTGATGTGACATGTAGTTTGTATAGGTGTGTGTGGTGTCACAACATTAATGTGACCACATGTTGTCTGTGTAAAGGGGAATGTGTGTGTGACTGTGTGAGTGTTGACATATTGTTGATGTGACATGTAGTTTGTATAGGTGTGTGTGTGTGTGTGGTGTCACAACGTTGACGTGACCACATGTTTGGGTGTTAATGAACCACTGAACAGGTTTGTTTGTTGAGAGCAGTATTTTTTCAAGGTTTTTATTATTATTTTTTTGCCCATTTGTTGAGCTGCTCGGTGCGGGGGGGAAAAAAGTGTCCGTGTTGATTCCAGAGGCAGTTGTGGCCCTTTCGTGCTTGGCTGCAACACTCGTCTCCCTTTCTGTAACAAGCCCTCGAGACAAGAGATTGCGAAGGAAGTTGTGCAAGTGAGGGAGTGGATGAGGTGGAGACTTTTTAAGTTTGTTGTGAAATGTGTGCGTGATATGAATCTGCTTTGCGCTGACAAGAGTGTGTGTGATGATTGTTGATGCTATCCTGTGTTTGACGTGTGAGAGTTGATTTTTAAACGAGAGATGGCATACCCAGATTACCAAATGTTAGGGGAGGGGAGGGGGGGAACTTGTGAGTTGGTATATCAAGAAGTAAGCAACAATATGATAGCTGGATGGAAATGAAATCTGCAAAATATTGTCATTAGTGATATCTAGTAGCTGGATTGAAAACAAACAACAAAAAAACCCCAGAAAATATTGTTTTCTTTCTTTCTTCCCCCCCACTTTTGTCTCTAAAATTGTCAAAATGTAGGGATGACAAGAGGGAAGAAGACTGTGAGTGACTTGAGCTGTCTGTCCGAGACTTGGTTTTAACTGCAACAGCGAAATGTTACCACCCATTCAGCAAGTACTTTGGGTTTTTTAAAATTTTATTTTGAATGACAGAATTTGGTCCTCATTGTGTGTGTGGGTGTGTGCGCTTGCGTTCCTGAATTTGTGAAAGTTACAGATACTGGTATTTTCCTGGCTTCCTGCCCAATATAATCCACAAATCGGGTGAAAGATATGTTGGGTTGCTTTTGGTTTTTGTTGGGTTTTTTTGCTTGTTTGTTTGGGGAGAGTGGGGGGGGTGTCTTTTGTTGGGTTTTTTTAAGCCAAGGGAACATCTAATTTTTTTTAAAAACTGATAAACAGATAAAAAACTGATCGGGTATTGGTACTGATTGCCCTGTCAAATTCAATCAGAAATAAACAGCAAATATTTTGAGGTAACGTATAAACAAAAATGGTTTCCGAACAATAGTAGACGGGGTTGATAGAGTCCTTTGTTTGGCACTTGCAGCAACATCAATATTCCTTCTCCCCCCCCCCAACCCTCAGCTAAAGCTCCGAGGTTCACAAATGGTGAGATGTTTTGCATATGCGACCGTTATTGCCCGCCATTTAGGTAGGTGCATTCCAGCTTTGGGAACAGGTTCTGCTTTCCCGGTTCTCTTTTTCTGGAACAGCAGACACTGTCACTGAACAGTAACCTTCACTTTGTCTGTTGTTGCTGTTTTTTGTGTCAAAAGAAATGTGGAAATCTGACTTCATCGAATTGTTGTTGATTTGATAATTTTGAACACCGTTCACCTTTCTCTGGTGGGTGGGTGGGGGGCTATTACCTTTTAGTGTAAGCATTGTCTTCCAGCATATTGAGATCTTGACGATAACGACCGTAACAATGATGAACGACAGTGCTGGTGTTTGGGTTCGTAACTCATGTACGATCAACAATATATTCTATTCTTAATATTCTAGGAAGATTTTCACGCTTTTTTTTGGGGGGGGTGGGGTGGGGGTGGGGGATTGCAGAAATGTGTTTTTGTTGTTGTTGTTTTTTTTATAGAGGAAAAGATTAGAAAAGAAACAAAGGGGAAAAGGATAAGTACTTGATTTCATTACTCAGAGAAACAGCTTTGATACCTTCCAGGTGTGCATGTGGTGTGTTGTATGTGTGGGGTTTTCGTGAGGAAGAATTGAATGGCCTGTCTCCAACTGTGGCTGTTGTTGAACTAAGTCTTAATCCAAAGAAAAAGAAAAAGAAAAAACAGCTTGGAATGAATTCAGAAAAAAAAAGGGTAATGCTTTTTTGTTTGGTTGGTTGGTTGGGTTTGTTTGGGGGGGGGGGGGGTTGTGGTTTTTTTGTTTTGTTTGGGGGGGGGGGGGGGGGGGTTGTGTGTGTGTGTTTGGCCATGAGTGAACATGTTTGGTCAGTTTTATACGATATTGAAGGCAAAACAGAAAAAACATGGCGAAAAGAAGGTTCGGAGGAATAATTTCTATGAAAAGTGTGTTACAGCGTTTGTTGAGCTTTTCATATATTATAAAAGTTGATATTAATATGATTGTCTGTCATCCCTCCTTGAGTTTGCTATGACTGGGTAGATTAGAACCTCTTATTTTCATGCAATACGCCTTGTAGCTCTGCAAATACATGCCCAGTGTTTTAGGATGAAATAACATGTATGTGGATTTTTTTTTGGGGGGGTGGGGGGGGGGGGGGGGGGTTGCAAAAGTGTGGATGATGATAATGATGTTGACAAGCAAGGGTTTGGAGGGGGGGGGGGAGAGACAAAACTGAAATGTCAATGTCCAATATTTTTTTTCTTCTGAAACCAACACTGTTGAAGAATATGCAAATGTTTGATAAGAAAGGACAACAGAGATTTTCTGAAACGGATAAGGGTATCTATTATCTTTTTTTTTTTTTTTTTTTGCGAGAAAGAAGGCAGAGTAAAACATAGAGGCTGAAGTACAAACTAAATGTTACGTCTTGGTATGAAAGAAGCAAACGACAAAAGAGATGAATTTCAGAATTGATGTTGAGAGTAGTTGGAAATAAACAGCATCATTCAGCAGACTTGGTGTGTGGTTTGTGTGTGACTGTGTGTGCGAGTATGCGTGTGTGAGTTGCGTGTGTGTGTGTCACAGTGTTTGTGTGTGCGTATGTTTGTTATGTATGTGTGTGTGACTGTGTGTGTGTGTTTGTTATGTGTGTGTGACTGTGTGTGTTTGTTATGTATGTGTGTGTGACTGTGTGTGTGTGTTTGTTATGTATGTGTGACTCTCTTTGTATGTGTTATGTATTTGTGTGTGCTATGTGTGTGCGTGTGTTGTTGGCGTTTTTGTTTGTTCCTTGGCTAGAGGCCCGAAGTTCACTCATCGTGAACGAACTCCTATGGTGTGATTGTCTTCTCTTCCCTGCATTCCCTTACTGGGTGGGGGTATGTACTGCCTGGTCTTGTCCTGTCAACATCACTCTGCAGCAGGTCTGGCCTCAGCCAACTGGTTCCAAGTTCAGAGCAGCTCGTTTTTAGGTACTGCAGTATGCACGCTTGGTGTTTCCCAAAACCCTCTGAATGCTGACATGAGTAAGTTACAGGATCTTCACTGTGCATATTTGATCTTATGAACTGAGGCACTGGCAGGTCTGCACTGTTAAGTTGACCTGGGAGAAAGTGAAAATCCTCGTTCTTAACTGACCGGGTGCCGCTGCCAAGATTCAAACCTAGGATTTGCATGGACCCGTGGGAATGTGAAGTCCAACGGTCGTAACCACCTGGATGTCTGATCCGTCGTGTGGCTGTAATTTGGTGTCACAGGGTTTTGGGTTTAGTTCAGGTGGGGGTTTTCCGTGTGCTTCATTTTTGTTTGTTTGAGGGGGGGTGTTAAAGGAGGGATTTTCTTTTTTTCAACATCAGTACTAACTCGGCTCCTGCCCTCCTCCCTGGAAGTCCTTCAGATGGTACTATAAACCGAGGCCCTGTGTGTGAATGTACACAGAACGTCTTGCCCACGTGTTAAAACCCGTTCTACTTTTTGGAAGAATATGCCATTCATGCCAGGAAGAATAGATGATAAAAATACATGCACATTGGTGCCATGCTTTGCTATCATCCCCGAAGTCAGAATGCAGCTACCTTAATGGTGGGGGGAAAATGATTGCAAACGTGAAAATATCACCATTGGCGAACCTCTGGGGCAGACGGGATAGCCTAGTGGTTAGAACGTTGCGCTCGCAATCTGCTGACCCGAGTTCGATTCCCGTTCAAAGGGATATTTTCCCCTGGAGTTAACATCAGTGCAGACTCCACTCTCCCCAAAAGTCCTTCGGATGAGAATATAAACCGAGGTCCCGTGTGCGAACGCACGCAGAACATCTTGCGCTTATGTTAAAACCCGTTCTGTTTTTCAGAAGAGTAGGCCATTGTGTGCCAGTGGGAATGGATAACAAAATTGACAAAACTGCATACACACAGGACTACATGTAAAAAAAAAATTTTTTAAAGCACAGGAGTGCTTTTTCCATTATGCTGTAAATAAGAGAATAAACAAGAAATATGTAATCTCATGGTTTTCTTTTCCTTCCTTTGTTCTCCTCCACTGATTAGCAGCCCTGGTGTAGTGCTTACCTAGTGTATTAGATTCCTGGCTGAAGGGTAGTGGGTTCAAGTCTTGGGAATGCCCGAAGTCAGACTGTGGCTACATTAGTGAGTTATGACAGCCAAACACTGACTGATCAACGTGCTGTGAACTTGTGGCCAGGTCAAGGAGAGGTAAGGTAAAGGTAAAGGTGTCCCATAACCTTATGTGGTCGTAGGGGAGCGAGGCGTCAGAGACCTCACTTCTCTAGGGGCCAGCATATTGAGGGCGGCGCCCATCTCCTCTCCCTCGCTGCTTTACCTTCCCTGACCCTAAAGAGGGCAGGTACCCATTCACAGCTGGGTGAACTGGGGGAACTGTACTGAAGCCAAGGCGCGCAAACGGTCACCCATCCAAGTGGTAACCACGCTCGACGCTGCTTAACTTGGCTGGGGGAAAGCGAGTGCTCCGACCACTGAGCTATCCCGTCCCCATTGGAAACAGAGGACATGGAGAGGACATGGAATTAATTCAGGGAGGGAAAGACACTCTGTAAGTGTGTGTGTTAGGTTAGGTTTTTAAAAATATTTATTTCGAGGATAATGGAATAAGCACTCGTGTGCTTTTTTTCCATCCAGCCCCTGTGTGTATGCAGTATTTGTAAATTTTGTCTTCCGTTCCCACCAGCACACAATGGCCTACTCTTCCAAAAAGCGGAACGGGTTTAACGTGTGTGCAAGATGTTCTGCATGTGTGTGTGTATGTGAGAGAATATGTGTGTGTGAGAGAATATGTGTGAATGGGTGTGCGTAAGTGTGGGTGTGTATGTGCACATGTGTGTGTGTTGAGGAATCCTAATAGTGTATGGAGAGGCCATGGAATTAAGGGGAGGAATGACACTCGTGTGTGTATGTGAGTGTGTTTGTGACTGTGTGTGCATACATGTATGTGCGTGTGTGTTTGTGTGTGTTTTCCGATGTCAGCATGTTTCTTGTTTATCACAACAAAAATCTCTCACACACACATGTACTGTCCACGCAGTATATATACTAAATTCACACACACACACACACAATCCCAAAACTGCACAGTTTCTGTTCTTTTTTTACTGATTTTTCTTGCCATCAACATTTGTTTTACTGAAGAAAAAACCACAAAAAAAGGACGCTGTGGGTTTTCAACTGACAACACTGTACAGTCTACAGAACGAGGTGGTCAATGGCAGAATATTTACAATAAGTATCTTACAATAATTATTTGACAATAACAAAAGCACATGAAATTCAATACGCCGGTGACAATCAAGTGTTGAACAATGAAATCGGTGTTGAACAATCACAATATGAAACAATTCGATATTTAGTGTCGCACAACCTTTCTTTCAGACATTATTCAGCATCAATAACAATCGTGTTGATACAACAATTAAAACAGTATTGTATGCAACATATGAAATGAAACTTTCAAACACATTGACAACAACCCCATCCCGGCAATGTGTCCTGGGGAGGCTTAAACCCTTTATGTACACGAGCAAAACAAACACGAGAAGAAAAACAACAAACACAAACAAACGAAAGAAATGAACAAGTTGAATAACAAACCAAAGGTTCGTTCAATCAAAATTTAAGAGTGAGCGTTTTTCTCCCCGTTATTCTTCTGTAAATGACATATTTATTGACAAAAATTCAATCAAATCCATTGTTTAAATGAACCATCTTCAGTTAAACAACTGAAAGGTTGTCCCCCCCCTTGTGTTCAATGAAGTTGCCTGCATGGTTCACACCAAAAGTCATCACTTACCAATGCCATTTTTTCCATTATTTATATCTACAGAGAGAGCCAACAGGAAAATCACCAATATAATGTAAACATAAAAAGACAAGTCTTCTCATAGATTCATTTTTGGCAAAAGACTGCTACTGTCTCATATCAAATAAGATTAGCCTGACGCAAAATTTTGGAGAAAATCTTTGGATTTTTGTGGGTTTTTTCTAAGTGCTACATGTTGGGTTTGTTCCCTCTTTAGTTGGCCTCAGATCAGAACTCAAAACGGAGGGGAAAATCAGATAATTTTTGGGGTCAAACTCAACCAAAGGGATGATTTATCAAAAAGAAGAAGAAAATAGTGACGTACTCACTAAAGCCAGAGGATCTGAAACTAAACTGGCGATGATAAACTGAATCAAGGCACAATGACTGGCACCCTCACCACAGCCAAGTAGTCAAAAGTGACATTCTCATTTCAGCAAGAAGATTGGATTATATATTCTACAGATGATTACCTCTCTCTCTCTCGGGGACTGGATGTAAAAAAGCACGTGTGCTTATTATCCTCGAAATAAAAGAATTTGTCATTGTCATTGTCTCTCTGTTCCCTTACTGGGTGTAGTGCCTGGTCTTCTCCTCCTGTGCTTGTCACTTTGCAGGAGGTGACAAGTTGGGTAAAATTACTGGCATCCTCAGTCCCTCCAAACATTGTTTGCCTTCAGAAACTTCAGAAATATGTCATGCTCTGGGTTTTCAAGGGCGACAGAGTTAGTTGAAGCAGACGAACAATAATATTTGGAGTGAGGGGGTGGGGGGATTAGGATTTTTTGTTTTTTTAATTTGGTTCCTCAGCTGGAGCTCCAGGGTTCACCGATGGCGAGATTTTTGTGTATGTGACCGTTTTTGCCCCACCGTTAAGGTAGCCACATTCTGACTTCGGGGATGATGTCTAAATACAGCATCGGTGTTGATGCAGGGTTTTTTTTAAGTACATTTTTTGTCATCTGTTCTTACTGGCATAAATGGTCTACTCTTGTGAAAAATGGTCTACTACTCTTGTGAAAAATGGTCTACTCTTGTGAAAAATGGTCTACTCTTATGAAAAGCAGAATGGGTTTTAATTAATGTATGCCCAAGACGTTCTGCGTTGCATTCACACACAGGGCCTCGGTTCACAGCCTCATCTGGACTTTGAGGGGAGTGTGGTCAGTACTGATCCCCTTGAAGGAGCAGGGTCTCGGTGGTGGCTCCAACTCGGGCCGTCAGATCACAAGAGCAACGCTCCGACCTCTAGACTATCTCGCCCCTCCAGATTCCACAGGACACTTATGAAGTAGGCACAGGCAGAGTTTTAAATAATCTTTCCCTTCAATCTCTTACAAGCCGGATTCTATGAGTAGTAACAAATCATTTTTCACCTTTATAATGAATTTACACAAAGAGTTTTCATCTAATATCTATATGAAGATACATTAACATTTAAGGATAGAGAAAGACTTTTCATCTAATATCTATATGAAGATACATTAAAATTTGAGGATAGAGAATTTACAGACGACAAGATGCCATTTTATAATTTCCTAATTTAAAAGTTCCAGACATGTTTCACAGCAATCACATCAGACAAATACTTGCGCCCACTTTCCACCCCACAAAATTCACTCTTTAAACACACACACTCTAGGTTTTAATCTTACATTCCCCTCCCCCTCTTCCCTAACAGTTTGACCCTGGCTCGAGAGATGCTCCCCCCCCCCCCCCCCCCCCCCCCCACACACACACAGACACTGCACTTCAGCACACGGGCAGAAGGGGGTCCAGGGGACAAAAGGGAAACGGAGATCCCAAAGGGTTAAGGACGAACCACCAGTGACGTTCTTCAGGACACACCAGGCAAGGCCTTCTCCAGACTGGACTCCACTACTGGAGGCACACACACTCACACACACAGAGGAACCTGGAGCAGGCGAGAATTGCCGTCCCTCAGCATACACCCGTAACTAGCGCTAAGGCAACGAGGGTTATTATTATTATTATTATTATTATTTCCCTTCTAGGTTGACAAATTGTCTGTTTTTCACACCCAAAGACTTCACCCCAACTAACTCCCAAAAGGCATATAGATATGTTCTAAATCTAACTGATTACTAAGGTCTATTCCTCAACTGTTTATGCTCAAATACAGTTAAGTTAAAACACCTTTAAAAACATCCTACCCTGCCACAAGAGAGAATGGTGCTTACAGGAAAACGATAATAACCATACGCTGCTGCTTAACACACAACATTGCACTAAACCCCAAACCATGTAGGACTCGACCACATTGATTCAAATTTAGAAATACGGAGTGTTCCAACACAAGTAAGAACTCTCTAGACAAAACCATTAACATCTAGAAACAGATTAAAGACCAACATCCTTCCGTACACTATAGGAGAATTCTAACAATGCCTGATGAAACACTAACCAAAAGATTGAAGAAACCTCCCCTGAAAACATTCTACCCTCATTTACGCAGGAAGCCATCCACCCAAGCACTGAGTTGACACAAGACACTGTCAACAACCCCTCCCCCACAACAACACAGAGAACCACCGCAGACACCAGTCACTTCTATGGACGAACCCTCACCTGTCACTGGGAAGGAATAGGGAGCACTCCTGCACCCCAAGGAAGATGCTGACAAGACGGACACGACGAACACACGGAGATACCAAGACTGGGTCCACAGGAGCCTGACCCTCTCCAAGGATGACTGCTCCCCCTTGCTCTCCAAACAGAGACACAACACTACGGGGCCCCCGACAGCCAACTCTGGAACGGTGACAACAAACCTCTTACTATTGGTTGCATGACTGGGTAAGAATGAGTTGAGTGCAAGCGCTTTGATTTGTCTGTGCAAGATACAGCGCTATATAAATTGCATTTATTATTATTATTGTTCAGCCAAAGACTGACCTAACTCAAGTCAAGACCTCCTCCTATTTAAGGCTGCTGCTACTCAGCTGACCATCCAAACCCTCACTCACGACCAGGAACTTCACGAGAAGCTAACCTGCATGCAAAATTGCATGAAGGAGGGAATGGTTGTGCAGCCTAGATAGCTCGAGTTCACACATACATGAAAAATGCATATGTGCATACAGAAAGACACTAGCACGCATACACATAAAGAGAGAACTAGCACAGACTTATGCACGCAATTATGCACGCAGTTATGCAAACCGTGACAAACATTTTTCAATAATACTTTTCACAATTTTTTTCTCCTCAATTACAGCACATTTTGCCAAAGATGGGCAAAATTTCGCAATCTCCAAAAGATTGCCTGCTGAGGACGAATGAAATTAGCCAAACTCGGATGTAACGAGCCAAATTTTGTCATTCTGAGAATTAAATATGAATTAATGAAGTCGGACATGATTTCATCGCGAAGTTACAGCTACGCAAAACAAACGGTTTAACGGCTAGTTTTCAAAACTAGGTACCCATCTCCAGGTCACCCAAACACTATATTCGCAACAAAACCGCCTCTCTCATAATTTCAACAAAGTCTCGATTACTTCCCACAGTCAATGGGGTGTAGAGGACTCTGGTTGAGGTAACAGTAGTACCTATGACGTCTGGCTGCTGCTGCTGCGCTCAGTGGACAGGCATCACTGGTCCTCAGCCCTCTCCTCAATCTCTCACAGTGCTGGCTCCAAGCCCCACACCCCAGGACCTACCTCGCCTCAGCAGCAGGCATGCTAAACTACGTGAGGGGGTAATGTTAACGCGGCATCACTGGGCGTAGCATCATTTCCACAAAGCAGGTTACCGGCCAAGGCGGGTGAAGTTCCCATAAAGAACTCAAGGGCTACGTGTTCGAGGCCAAGGTGAGTCACCTTGATGCAGGATGTGGTCTGGCATGGAGAGGGATGGGATCCGCCATGCAACATTTGCCCAAGAGATACGACACGACTGTGATAACCAATGTGTGATTATAATAAATGTTTAAACGCTTCCTTCCCACAATCGAGTTGCATGATAAATCTTTAAAAGCCAAACTACAAACCTGAAATGGTAGGAATTAAATGGTCTTGGGGAAAAATGTTGCCGTAAAAATAAAGGAATTTAAAAAAAAATTTAATTCTGATTTCAGTTATGCTGTTACACGCCGAAGTCAGGATATGCTGGGCCTGAGTTGTCAGGCGCTTAACGGCAGCACGAGGCATTTTCAGTCTTAGGACAGACAACAGTAGTTACTACCTGAATGTTGAAAGAAGTTATAATGCTCTAGCACGTGTCCAACATCACCCACATTCACGCAAGTCAGATAAAACTGGGCATGAAAGAAAGATGGGACTGTAAAATATTTATCACTGTGACTGTAAAAGAAGTTTACAACGGGAAGGAATGTTTGACAAACACTTTACAGAACCAGAGTGATAGAGAGCGGCTCATAATAATACATGAACGTCCCATCACATCAACAAACATCGCATCATCAGACGTAATACGGACAAACATAATACTACAACCAAATATTATCAAACATGATACTGACAAATGTAATACAGTAAACACTGACTTGACCCAACACAGTATCATAAAAAGTCATATCAACAAACATCGTATCTCATCAATTAATATAGAATTTTTAAAAAACCTAGGTTTAACCGCAAACATATAGATCTACTAAACATGCATTCCTTACAACAAGGTTTCATCATTTTGATTTACGTAACTGCCCCCATTCTACGCACATAAAATCCCAACTAGTCCTCATCTTCAGGCTGATTTCCAAATGTGTGGACGGAGGCAGGATAGCCGAGAGGTTAGAGCGTTGAACTCGCGTCTGACCACCTGGGTTCGAGCCACCACCCCTGTTCAAAGAGATTTTCCCCTTAACATTAGAACTCTACTCCCCTGAAAGTCCTTTACACGAGACTCTAAATGGAGGCCTCGTGTGAAAACACACCCAGAACATCTTACGTACACATTGAAAACTTGTTCCACCTCTCGGAAGAGTAGACCATTACATGCCGATAAGAACAGATGATAAAACTTGTTTTTAAAAAAAAGAACCAAACCCACATGGACAGTGGTGTCGTGTTTAGACATCATTCCTGAAGTTGGAATGCAGCTATGTTAATGGTGGGCAATATAGGTCGCGTACGCCAAATCTCACCGTTGGTGAACCTCAAAGCACGAGCGGAAGAACAACCTTAACACAGGTATGTTTTTGGTGGTGTCTTTTTAGTTATCTACGATACTTGCAACGCAACAGTCTGCTAGGCCTCATTAAAAAAAAAAAAAGTGAATAAATATTCTAGTCACAATCACACGATAACCATAAAGCAGAGGACTATAGAACTACCTCTTTTCCCCTTTCCTACCCTTCCACAAGAAACGGTTATACTTAATGTTTACTCTCATTTTTGTGAGCACAACTACATGAAGCCGTTACTCCTTCTATATGAATGCAACCGAGTTCGCATGCTAAGATAAATTCGTTAAAAACATCTAACTTTGTTGAAACACACACAATCATATGCAGCACGCACACACACACACACATTTGCATGCACACACGCACGCATACACACACACATACGCATGTGCAACACATATACACAACATAAACCAGCTTCAGTAATTCGGCTTCAAAAGAAAGTTTTACCCAATCATTTTTTAAAGAGTCCTACAAGGTAATTACTTGCTTTTACGTAAATAAAAATGACCACACAAACTTGAAAGGAAATATCTAGATTCCCTTTCCAATTTCTAAACTTTTGATTTTAGCCAACAAACACTTTGTGACTCTCTCCCCATTTTTCTTTAGTTAACATGCTGCCTTTTTAACCGTATGTCAAGACATGCACGCACACACGCACACACGCTCGCACGCACACACAACACACACACGCACGCACATACACACAACACACACACGCACGCACGTACACACAACACACACAACATTCAAAGTGTTACATGGAGAGGAGAAGAGAGGGCTTACAACAGAGTATTGCACATGTGAACAAGTTGGTAAAACTTCACTTCATTCCCACCCCTCTCCCCCTCCCTCAAACACGTCCACACCAGTACAGTTTGAAGATTTAAAACAACCCATCATCTAATAACAACATATAACAAATAAAAATGACCTTTCCATCATCAAATAAAACTATGTAATCCACCAAATCAACAATAAAAACAAAGTCTCAATTTTTCCATCATCGTTTGACTTTAACAATGAAATTATTCTTCATCATTTTAAAATGTTAAAAAACATATCACAACAGAAGGGAAAAAAACAAAAACGTTTCATATTTTTTTCCTATCGCAAAATAAAAGTAAAAAAACGCAAGTTGGCGAGTTCTAGTAAGCATGCTTGACGGTTGGTTACAAAGTAAATTCAGTGATTATACATGTGCAATTCATACATTAAAAAAACCAAATGTTATCAATATTCATTCATACAGATACGGTCATACCTGGTTGCATTATCATTTTTCTCAATCTCAACACACACTTCCTCTACCCCCCCCCCCCTCTCTCTCTCTCTCTCAGCCTTTTAATGAGTCTTTCCAGAGTTCAAAGTTCTCTCTCTCTCTCTCTGCCTACCATTTGTAACATCAACATGGCATGTACACTACAACTGCACATGTATACACCAGACCTGGATGCTCATGTGTATATCCCTGATCACAAGTAGCAGCAAAGTATATTACACCATCAAAACAAAAACAATAAAAACCCAAACAAACAAAAGAAAAAACCCCACCAGAACATCAATAGTCCAAATCTACCAAATATTGAGTAGTTTGTGCATGTTACATGAGTGTGTGCTTTTGTAAGTTGGTACTGAGGACCTCTGTGTGTGTGTGTGTGTGTGTGTGTGTGTGTACAAAATATATATATATATATATATGTGTTGTGTGTATGTGTGTGTGTGTGTGTATACTGTGAGTGTGTGTGTGTGTGTGTTATATATATATATATTATTATTATATTATTATTATATTAATTTAAATACATACATATATACACACATCTGGGCATAATGCATAAACAATGTTGTGTGCGTTTGCATAGAGCCCTTTTCACATGTTAAAACAACAACACTAACATTTTGGTCCAAATTTTAAAATTCATGATGACCAAAACATAATCACGCATTAACGTGAAACACAAATCACATATGCTGTACCACAAACACACTACTAACGGTTTTGGGTCAAACGCTGGTCAATCCATTTACTCTGACTGACAACAAGGTCTCTGCACATCAGCACCTTCAAACAGGTGGGGAAAAAAGTACAAATACAGCCATCAGTGACTACATAAACAACACATCCTACACGCACCTATCTGAATGAGCATGTTGTCCTGGTTCAATCAATTTACGATAACGATCGGATGATTGGTTACTGATGTATTATCCATCAAATAATGTCGTCTGCTTGTGCTCTCTTCATATGTCCGTCCCCAAAATGGAGGATGCGTCTGAACGCTGGAAACGCACACCTGAGACTGTTTCTGGCATTATAAACTGCAGCACCAGCAGCTTTAAGATCACAAACGCTATCCATTTTCTTGTTGTTATTATCTCACTTGCGTCATCTTTGGCAATTCCACAAAAGCTTTCTAGTGAAAAGTTTGTTACAATCGTTGCTGTTGTTGCTGTCTCAAGTCATATTTGTTGTCGCCGGTAAGAATAGCAGTACTAAAACGATGATACCATAAACGAAAAGAACAGCATGCTGAAATGATATGACAGATATTCTTCAATTATAGTGTACTGCAGACAAAACAACAGCAACAACAAAAGTGAGTCAATGTAATGGCAAACAAAACCATGGCATCACATAGAGTTCGACTGGTTGAAGGATCTTGAGGGGAAGAAAAACCTCCTATTTTCCATTTTCGTTTCCACTTCTGCCTCAATGATATTTGACATGGATGGGGGGGGGGAGGGGAAGGGGGGGGGGGGGGGGGGGGGGGGAGGGGGGGGAAGGGGAGGGGAAGGGGGGGGGGGGGATGGGGGGGATGGGATGGGATGGGGGGGCTGTTTCATGTTTTGATTCAGGGTTGGGTTTTTTCTTCTCTCTTTTATCACATATTGTGAAGACTTACTTGACCAACTATTCAAAAGCACCAAACAACTGACAAGCAAGAGAGTGACTCTGACAGTGCACACACACACACACACACACACACACACACACACACAGGTATGCATACACAGAGGTGCATGTGCACCCACACACCCACACAAACATATCAGCTGACATAACAATGCTGAAAGTTCCACGGCAAACTCGTACCAAGAATTTCATCTAAATTTTTTAAATCATCTTTTTGTTTTTTATGAGTAAGGTGAATGTTGATTTTTACCCAGATTTTCAAGTTCTAGCAAACTGTTTCGTTCACAGGAACCAACCTTCACACAATCAATGCCAGACTTCTGCCACTGTGGAGTTTACTTTGTCACAGTTTGTCACTCCGTTACTGTTCCACACACACACACACACATATCACACATGAGATACTTTCTTGAAAACCAAAATCACAAAGCCATCGTATTCAATCATCTTTGCCAGGAAGACAGACAGTCACAAAGGTTTTTTTCATCGTTTTCGTCCTGCATCGACGTATCATGGCCAACAACGGCGACCTTTACAGGTTAGCATTTGACCTTCAGTTTTACCTTGACGTCTCTGCGCACACATCATGACCTTCACCTTAACATATCTGCGCGGATGACTAGTGATCTTCAACTGTTTTTGTTTTCTTAGATCGGATTTTCATAGTTTTTCCTTCGAGTAACTATGTAGCATGGAAACTGTTTTACGACCTTCAACTTCACAGGTTTGCACTGCTAGGTCATGACCTTCAGCATTGTCTTCACATAGTTTTGACGGACGTCACCACCCTCACCTTCACGACCTTCACCTTTGACATATTCACAAGGATAGGTCACACACAACCTTCCGCTCTCATTAGTCACTCATCTTCCGGCGTTCAAGTCTCTGTCTTGAAAACGAAACGCGACAGTCAACTCGCTCAAAGACATACAGCACCACAGCAGCAGTTTCTCAGGGAAGAGGGAAGACCATCCACCGTCGATTTCACAGCCGTCAACCACTAACTTCTCACGTCAACATGACCGTGACTGTGACGTCCTGAATCAAACACAGCATTTACAATGACTTTTTTTTTTAAAGCCCTAACCGTTCTATCACCCGTTTCATTTTTGGTTGGTTATCCAAAACATAAGGCCTAATGGCGTCAGTTCTTGCGAGTCTCCACTCACAAAGTGTTCTGAAGGCATTGCTGGATTTTTCCGTCCTACACTGCCGGCCAATGTCCCCATGACCCCTCATAGCGTTAAGGGTCACGTCAAATCTCAGGGAAAGTTCTGCCTGCACAGAAACTCAACTGTTGTCTGGATGATTTTGATGATGACTCGAGTTCTGTATCCAAGGCACCCTGAACAGTCACCAAACACGTTTACTGTGTCACCTCCCTACTATTTGCTGCTGCAACACATACTGGCGTTCTGTTTTTTTCAAATAATATAATGTAGGCTGGGTTGGGGGGTTTCATGGATAATCAGATTCATTTTTCAATATGAATACATGCTTTAACCTCCTCCCCCCCTCCTTCCCCAAAAACAAAACAAAACAAAATGCATACTTCTTTTCTATTAATATTTGACATGCTTGCTGCTGTTATCACAATTCATCTTAATTTTTTTTTTTTAAACATTTCATCTGCTTTTGTCATGCTGAAGTTGGAAACGCTGGGCCTGACTTGTCAGGCGCTTAACGGCAGCGCAGCGCATTTTCACTCATATGACAGACAGCGGCAGTTGCTGTCTGAGCCTTTGACAAAGACGGTCTAGATTTTGTTCTCTCAAGACTGAATGGTAATGGTTCTATGAACCATATTCTTCTTTGAACAAATTATTTTTCCACATACTCACATCACAATCTACTGCTTGTGTCTCTACTTTGTGGAGCTGGTTAGGTTTGGGGGGGGGGTTTTTGTTGTTGTTTTTTTGGGGGGGAAGGGGAGGTGGTTGTTCCCAATTCAAATGAAACAGGTCTTTCCTTCTTCAGCACCTGAAAACTCTCAGGAAGCAGACACCTCCCCCGTCCTCCAAAATACGAAAAGTTCTGGAGGCACTGGGTTCGGGTACCGTCCATTCCCCTCTAAGTGCTGTGCAGCACAAGCTTGCCTGTGCAGTAATCCTCTCTTCTCTTCTACCCTTTGTAACATGTTACAATATAAAAAAAATTTAAACCCCAAATTTTTTAACACTTTTGAAAAAAAAAAAATTTTAAGCTGAATTTTGTCATATATTCTTTCAGACTCCCCTGTGTTAGTGAAACTAGTCAGCAATGACGGCAACTCACTTTCTCTCTCTCTCTCTTTCTCACATGAAGCTTTATGGAATGAAACGTGTACATAAATTAGCGAAGGCAGTTTTAAAGCTTTCCGTTTCATCTCCTGCACACCATTCTAAGGCCTGTATGTCGCCTTAGGGCAAGTGAGTACATTGTGCTCAGCAAAGGTTTCAGTAACCCACCTCCATTTTTTTCTTTTCTAGCCCAAACCATGCTTTGAAAAAGTCCGCCTCCCTTGGAAAAAAAATTGTCGCGCGTTTCTGGGTCCAGTGATTTAGTCCTGTCTTGCTCGTGTATAAAACGGACACACAACACGTTTCTTTTGAAAGATGAATGGAATATGTACACAGGCGAGACAATAACGCGTACCTCCACACGCCTCTGTAACAGAGCAAACACAGCCGCCTTCACTTTCCCACACCAGTCCCGCGACAAAATCAGCTTCCCAATCTGTCATAACGCTTCCCTTCCCTCTACACAGCACAGCACAGCTCAGCACAGCGCAGCACAGCGTTTAGTCCACGGCGTCCATGATCTCGCTGTCCTGATTCTGCCCGGCCGTTTCCGTGGCCACGCTGGCCCCCACCAGGTCGACAGGCAGGAACACCTTGCTCATGATGACGTCCCCGGGCCAGTCCTCCGAGCACTGACCGGCGGTCAGACTCTGCAGCTTGTCCTGCAGCTGCTTCCGCACCGGCTCCTGGCTGGGCTTGTCCCCACCCACCCCCTCCTGCGACGCGGCCTCTTGGGACTTGCGGCCCGCGTCGGAGCGGTGGGCCTTTCTCGGCGGTTCCAACGGCTTGGTGTGCTTGACGCTGGGGGGCTGCATCAGCTTCGAGGTCCCGCCCGGGCGCGACGACGAACGACGACGACCCTCTCTCCCGACCCCGTCGTGTGACCTTCCTCTTCCTGGGTCGCTGACCCTTCCCCTGCCCTGCTGACCCCTCCTCCCTTGTGGCCTTGACCCTCCATTTCGTGCAGGAGCTCCAACAGCTGCTGGTTGACCTTCTCGGGCTGCCTCATGCTGGCCAGGCGGCGGCGGTCGTTGGCCAGGACGGTGGCCATGTCCACGGGCCGCAGGTTGTAGCGCAGGGCCACGGCCGGCGTCATGTTGGCCTCCTGCTGCCAGAAGGGCAGGGAGGAGGGCAGCTTGCTGGACCCGTGCAGCCGCTCCCCATGACACACCGTCACCTTCAGCGGCACAAACAGCTTCTCCAGGACGTCGGGCTTGGGCGTGGAGTTGGACTCGGTGCCGGAATCGGTGGACATCTTGTCGTTGGAGGAGGCGGAGGAGGAGGCGAAGGAGGCGGAGCTCTTGCCCGTGGACAGGTCCGACTCCTTCATGGAGCTGCCGGCGTCCTCCGTGCTGCGCTCTTCCGAAGGGGTCAGGCTGGACGAGACCTTGGAGGACGACGGACTGGGCGTCCTCGTTCTTCTGCCGCGAGTTGTTGCTGCTGTTCTCGCTGCCTTTGTCGCTGCCGATGTCGCTGCGCCCGTCGTCGCTGCTGCAGCCGTCTTTGGGGGACTTGGTTTCCATGGCGGCCACGTCGGCCTTCCTGCCTTCCTGGCCCAGGGTGGCGGGGCCGAACCCGGCCTCCCTCTCGCCCTCGGTGCTGCCCTCGCCCACCGCGCTGCCTTCCTTCCCGCTGCTGGCGCTGCCTTCAGAGGCCGGCGAGTGCACCTTCTCCAGGGGCTCCGCCATGGTCATGGGCTCGGAGGAGGCCGCCTCCTCCTTGCCCACAGGCTCGGGGGGCGGTTCCGTCAGCACGACCTCCATGCAGTGGCCAGCCGACCCCTGGTCCAGGTCCGGGGCTCGGCCGTCGTGGCCGTTGTCCAGCGCGTCCTCGGGGTCAAGGTCAAACGCGCCAGCCGCCGCCGTGGGAGACAGGGAGTCCCGCGGGGTTTTCTCCCCTTCTCCTTCACTGGCCGTGTGGCCCGCCTCCCCGTTCCGCCCTTCTGGGTAAAAGATGTAGTCGGCTTCCTCGTCCTAAAAACAAGGGGGGAAGGGGAATAAACATTTAGTCAACTCTAGAAAGAGATTGTCACAACACGCAGGTGAAATCATATTCACACAATGTCAATCACATGAGGGAGGCAGGGATAGCCTGGTGATTGGATAGAGTCTTGTGCTTAAGTGATCCGACGGCCAGGAATCAAGCCACCAGCATTAGGGGATTTTTACCTCAACGTCAAACCTCCCCTGGGAGAAACATGACAAAAAAGGAAGAAGAAGAAGAAGAAGAAGAAGAAGTAGTTAACTTCAGTACTGACTCCACTCCACCCCAAAAAATCCTTCACGTGAGACAATAAACCAAAAACTCGTGCGTGAATTCATGCAGAACATTTTGCACACACGGATTAGAAACACGTTCCATCTTGCGGAAGAGTAGGCCGTTGCACGCCAGTAAGAACTCGAGACAAAACTGAAGAAAAAAGCATGCACACGGGTGTCCTGTTTAGACACCATCCCCAGAGTCAGAATGTGTGTGAGTGGCTGTTTTCATGGCGAGTAAAAGCGGATGCAAATTCTTACCGTTGGTGAACCTTCCAGCTCTAACCTTCTTCTTCGTTGAACACTCAGACAGCAACTATTGTTGTCCGTCCTATCAGCGAAAATACACTACACTGCCGTTAAGCGCCTGACAAGTCAGACCTAGTACATCCGACTTCAGCATGGGAGAGAATTGTTATCTTTTATAATCTTTCCTGAAAAAAGGGCAGGAGAATGGATCAAGAAGGCAGAAACCAGACAAGAAGGACATGACAGGAAGAAAAGGAACGACAAGGCAGAAACAAAGAGAGAGGGATAGAAAAGAGGGAATTCCTAGCACAGCATTTCCAGAAGGTGGGGGCGCTGTTGATAGTGACAAGACCCCCCCAGCATCCCAACATGGGGAAGCCGAGATTCAAACCCAGGACTTCAAGGGTCCGTGGGATTGAAGTCAAACGGTCTTGACCACTCTGCTGTAGAGTGACCGTCAGACCCACGTTTCCCCAGGCAAACTTTCAGAACTTAAAACCCATCAGGATGTCGATCCTGGACACAGTTGTTCCAGACTTGTGGGTGACAGCGTTGGTTTCTAACCTAACGCTGCCTTGCCTTGTCCAACCAGCACCTGCAAGAATGGTTCTCTTCTGAGGTGATTACAGGTGGGGGACGAAACTGATGAAAATTTGTGTACAAGCTCAGGATAGAAGTTGTTCCATGTATATATATATATATACAGAAAAGGCATCACTTGTAAAGCCTAAAAATCAATAAATTATTCAGTTTTGACGCACTGTTGCCATGGAAACAACCCAACATGGGTGCCCAAACTTAATGTTTTTAAACCCCTACACCTGTTTATCTACACCAAGTAGAAGACACCTGTCTCTACAGCACAGGTTTTACAACCTGAATTCTTTAAATTCAGACAGGGAAATCTCCATATTTGTATCCAGCAATTTTTTTTTTTTTTAATGATTTTTTGTGGGCGACTTTTAGATCTGAGCCACACCTTAAGTCTTCTTGAAAATGGACTTTGACTTACCAGGTAGATCAACAAACTCACCTCCTTCTCCCTACCCCCCCCCAAAAAAAAACAAACCCACACAACCACCACCCCCTCCCCCCCAAAAATTTTCATTGTCCCTACACACAACAAACACACTTCCTTCCCACACACTTACCTCATCCCTTTCAACACACACACACACACACACAAACACTCACACAAACACATACAAACATACACAAACATCAGTGCCGACTCTACTCTCCCCAAAAGTTCTTCAGACAAGACTATAAACCGAGGTCTGGTGTGCGAACACACGCAGAACATCTTACGCACGCGTTAAACCACGTTCCACTATTCGAAAGAGTAGGCCATTGTGTGCCGGTGGGAACGGATGACAAAAATTTACAAAACTGCATACACATGGGGACTGGATGTAAAAAAAAGCACATGAGTGCTTATTCTATTATCCTCAATACAAAAGAATATATAAATAAATAAAAATAAATAAAACACACACACATACTGCCACATACACACACTGACAGACACACACAATCTCTCATGTGTGAATGTTTTGTGTATAATGTTTTAAGAATTACATTTTTAAGGGATTGTGTTGATACGCCTTTGCATGATCTACTTAAAGCAGAAAACAGTAGCAAAAATCACTGCCTGTCTAGATATATATTCCATGCCATCAATAAGAGGAAAACCTTGTATTAAGATATTTACATCACAAACGAAGATACGGTTATCGTTTTGCTATGATTTTAAGAAACTATATGTATACTGATTTTTTCCCAGACATGAGGAAGGTACACTAAGATCAAAATAGTGAATTGTGTTTGACACATACATATTTTTATGCATTGTCTTCATTATTTCTTTCACAGAAAGTGGGCTTGGTATTGTGTGTATGTTACACACACCCACACATACACACTCTCTCTCTTACACACCCACACATACACACTCTCCTCTCTTACACAAAATCCACACACTCTCTCTCTCTCTCTCTCTTACACATACACACACACACACACAACCCACTCAAATGCACTGCTTATTCAATGTACCATCTGAAAATAAAAGTTTGACTTGACTTGACTTGACTCTCTCTCTCTCTTACACACACACACACACACTCTCTCTCTTACACACACACACATACACACACACTCTCTCTCTTACACACACACACACACAACCATACACACAACACTCTCTCTCTTACACACACACACACATACACACACACTCTCTCTCTTACACACACCCACCCTCACCCCCCCCCACCCCCCCCCCCACCACCACCCCCCCCACACACCCCACATCCCCCCACACACCCCTACACCACTCTCACCAGCGGGGGCAGGTACCCGGGGCTGTCGACGTCCTCCAGCAGGGCGTCCAGGTGGGCCCGGACCTGCTCGGGCTGGGCCATCTTCTTGAGGGCCTCGCGGTCCTTCTTGAGCACGCTCTTGGCCTTCTGCAGGGGCAGCTGGTAGCTCAGCCGCACCTCCGGGTCCACGTGACCGCCTGCAGCCACGGGGGGACCGTCAGCCGTCGCCGCGGCAACTGCGCCCCCAGCGCCCCCACCTTCTGCTTCTGCTGCTGCTGGCTGCGGCTCTTCTCGTCCGTCTCCTGGGGTGAGAGGTCAGAGGGTAAAGGTCGTTTTGGTTAGCTTGGTTTGGGTTGGTTTGGGTTTGGTTTGGGTTGGGTTGGGTTGGGTTGGGTTGGGGTTGGTTTGGTTTGGTTTGGGTTGGGTGTTGGGTTGGGTTGGGTTGGGTTGGGTTTGGTTTGGTTTGGTTTGGTTTGGTTTGGTTTGGGTTGGGTTGGTTTGGTTTGGTTTGGGTTGGGTTGTTTGGTTTGGGTTGGTTGGGTTGGGTTGTTTGGTTTGGGTTGGGTTGGGTTGGGTTGGGTTGGGTTGTTGTTGTTTTTTTGGGGGGGTGTTGTTTTGTTTTTTGTTTAAAAAAAAAGGTAAAGGAGTCCCATAACCTATGTAGTCGTAGGGGAGCGAGGCGTCAGAGACCTCACTTCTCTAGGGGCCAGCATATTGAGGGCGGCGCCCATCTCCTCTCCCTCGCTGCTTTACCTTCCCTGACCCTAAAAAGGGCAGGTACCCATTTACAGCTGGGTGAACTGGGGGAACTGTACTGAAGCCAAGGCGTGGCGCAAACGGTCACCCATCCAACTGGTAACCACGCTCGACGCTGCTTAACTTGGCTGGGGGGAAAGCGAGTGCTCCGACCACTGAGCTATCCCGTCCCCGTTTTTTGTACTGGTTGGTTATTATATTTTTGTTTGTCGTTTTGTTGTTGCTGGAAGGTGTGTATTTGGGAGGAGGAGGGAGGAGGAGGAGGAGGGAGGGTGTTGTTTGTTTTTTTGTTGTGGGTTTTTCTTTTTTTTGTTTGGGATTGATTTTATTGTTTGTTGTTGATTGTTTAGGTTTTGTTTTCGGGATTTTTTGTTTGGTTGTTGTTGTTGTTGTTTTGGGTTTTTTGCTTCATGGTTAGACTGCTTTCATGCAAGGTCAAAGTAGTTAGCTTGATATTTCACTACAAAAATAGAATACAGATTTTTTTAATAAAAAAGATGACAATACACTTTCTTCATCACCACTGTCATTCTGAGTACCTCCCATCTCATTAACGTCACACAACAGTCGAGGCAAAATCGTTTTTTTCATCTACACTACCTCCTGAATCAAACAACTTGTTTTCATCACCATCAGGATCATCTAAAATCTCATTTGCCACTTCTTCAGCTGTGTAAAATCATTGATACGTTCAACGAGAAGCGTCAGCCATTTTGAACAAGAGCAGTCCCAAGCAGTCATGCAAAATAACACAACACATGCGATGAGACTATAAACCTAGGCCCCGTGTGCGCGAACACACGCAGAACATCTTGTGCACACACGTTAAATCCTGTTCCGCTTTTCGAAAGAGGAGGCCATTGTGTGCCGGTGGGAACAGATGACAAAATTGACAAAACCGCATACACACAGGGACTGGATGTAAAAAAGCACATGAGTGCTTATTCCATTATCCTTGATATAAAAGAATAAATGAATGAATAAAATGAAAGACGACTGTTTTTGCCACTCAGGTGTTGCCAAGCACAAGGAGAGTGATTTCCACTAATCTGTTTTAGCTTTTTCCCTGTAGTCAAGGAAGCTGGCTTGTTTACATCAAGTCATCACCCCCAAAAGCAACGTGGAGGAGGAGGACTGTAGGAAGTGAGATGAAGGCCATGCAGCAAGCACTCTTGGGGATCAGTGACTAGGTTGGCCCAGGACAGGCAGGAGTGGAAGCGCTTTGTTGCTGCCCTACACACCCCTGGGTGTAATGGTTGATGATGATGATGATGATGATGATGATCACCCCCAAAATTTCCGAGTTGTTGGCGTATAGAGTGCACATTCACACCCTGGAAAATTTCCGGGGTGGGGTGCGGTCAAGTGGTTAGTTAACCCTCACTCAGTGAAGGTGACCACAAGGTCACAGGTCGGGGGGGCAGGTGTGGGGGGGGGGGGGGGGGGGGGGGGGGTGGTGTGACTGATGCCTTACCTAAATAAATAAATAAGAATAAAGTATAAGATTAATACCCTTTGTTTCAAATGTCTCCACAAATCTGCACCCTCCTATCTCTGTAACTGTCTTCACATGTACACTCCATCACGTTCCCTTCGTTCAGCTGTATATACGTTGTGCTTTCGAACACCCAGACTTAAACAAACCACTGTTGGCCATCGCTCTTTCTTTGTTTCCGGTCCCTCCACATGGAATGACCTCCCTCTTCCACTTTGCCAAAAGCCTTCATTTGATTCTATCAAATCTAGCCTCAAAACGCACTTATACTCTACCTGAGATCTTCCCCTGTTATCTGTTCCTACTTGTCAATAGCTGCCTTCACCTCCACCACCCAAGTGTGTTGTGTATATAAATTTGATATTTGTTTATCTTGATATTTGTGGATGGTTGCATGGTGTGAATGATTTGAATGCAAGCGCTTTGATTTGTTTACTTTACAAGATTCAGCGCTATATAAATTCCATACATTATTATTATCAATATTACCTCATTGGGGGAGCTGTTGTTGGGACTGACGGCATCCAGCAGGTACTGGATGGAGGAGCTGGTTTCTTCTGCCGAGGACGGAGGGTTGTCCGAGTCTGTGCCGTTCTTCTGCTGGCCCTTGGTTTTCTGAACACAGCACAACACCACCTGGGTGAGTGAGACCCGTTCTGTGGCTTTGTGATAGGGGGCGTGTGTGTGTGTGTGGGTGTGTGTGTGGGTGTGTGACACGACCTGGGTGAGACCCGTTCTGTGGCTTTGTGATAGGGGGCGTGTGTGTGTGTGTGTGTGTGTGTGTGTGGGGGGGGGGGGGGGGGGGGGGTGAGTGTGGTGTGTGTGTGTGTGTAGGGGGGGGGGGGGGGGGGGTGTGGGTGTGTGTGTGGGGGGGGGGTGGGGGTGAGTGGTGGTGTGTGTGTGTGGGTGTGTGTGTGTGTGTGGTGTGTTGTGTGTGTGTGGGTGGTGTGTGTGTGTGTGTGTGTGGTGTGTGTGGTGTGTGGGGGGGGGGGGGGGTGTGAGTGTGGTGTGTGAGTGTGTGTGTGTGTGTGGTGGGGGGGGGGGGTGGTGTGTGTGTGTGTGTGTGTGTGTGTGTGGTGTGTGTGTGTGTGTGTGTGTTGTGTGTGGTGTGTGTGTGGTGTGTGTGTGGGTGTGTGTGTGGTGTGTGTGTGTGTGTGTGTGTGTGTGTGTGTGTGTGTGTGTGTGGTGTGTGTGTGTGTGTGTGTGTGTGTGTGTGTGTGTTGTGTGTGTGTGTGGTGTGGTGGTGTGTGTGGTGTTGTGTGTGTGGTGTGTGGTGGTGTGTGTGGTGTGGTGGTGTGTGGTGTGTGTGTGGTGTGTGTGTGTGTGTGTGTGTGTGGTGGTGTTGTGTGTGGTGTGTGTGTGTGTGTGTGTGTGTGTGTGTGTGTGTGTGGTGTGTGTGTGTGTGTGTGTGTGTGTGTGTGTGGTGTGTGTGTGTGTTGTGTGTGTGGTGTGTGTGTGTGTGTGTGTGTGTGTGTGTGTGTGTGTGTGTGTGTGTGTGTGTGTGTGTTGTTGTGGTGTGTGTGTGTGTGTGTGTTGTGTGTGTGTGTGTGTGTGTGTGTGTGTGTGTGTGGTGTGGTGTGTATTGTTGTGTGTAGTAATAGATTTTTTTAAAGATAAAGAGTTGAAAGAAACAAACGACCACCCCTAATGCGACTACCTTAAAGGTGGGTAAAAACTTCTTCCTTTTTTGTCATGTTTCTCCCAGGGGAGGTTTGACATTGATGAGCCTTCTCCATCTCTCTCTGTTTTGAGCTTCCTCCTTATTTATGCCCCTTTCTCTCAGATCATCTGCAATACAGGCAGCCCAGCCAGGTCTTGCTCGGTAAAAGCAGTCGCACACGCAAAATCTCGCCAGTGATCAACATTGAAGCTCTAGCCGAGGAACCAACAAAATAAAAAAATAAATAAATCGAAAGTAATATTAAGAAAATCTGTTTCATCAAAGGGGCAAAATATCTGTTATCGACTGTTTCTGCCAGTGTTGGTTATGGACTGTTTCTGCCAGTGTTGGTTATCGACGGTTTCTGCCAGTGTTGGTTATGGACTGTTTCTGCCAGTGTTGGTTATGGACTGTTTCTGCCAGTGTTGGTTATGGACTGTTTCTGCCAGTGTTGGTTATGGACGGTTTCTGCCAGTGTTGGTTATGGACTGTTTCTGCCAGTGTTGGTTATGGACTGTTTCTGCCAGTGTTGGTTATCGACGGTTTCTGCCAGTGTTGGTTATCGACGGTTTCTGCCAGTGTTGGTTATGGACTGTTTCTGCCAGTGTTGGTTATGGACTGTTTCTGCCAGTGTTGGTTATCGACGGTTTCTGCCAGTGTTGGTTATGGACTGTTTCTGCCAGTGTTGGTTATGGACTGTTTCTGCCAGTGTTGGTTATGGACTGTTTCTGCCAGTGTTGGTTATCGACGGTTTCTGCCAGTGTTGGTTATGGACTGTTTCTGCCAGTGTTGGTTATGGACTGTTTCTGCCAGTGTTGGTTATCGACGGTTTCTGCCAGTGTTGGTTTTAATAGTAAGAGTGGGGCAGGATAAGAAGAATTTTTTGTTTGTTTAATCACATCCATAGGCTAAGGAGTACTGAAGTGGGAATCTTAGCTTTCCTACTGTTATTGTAACGGACATGAATTGAACATGCATTTCTCTCTCTCTCTCTCTCTCTGTCTCTCTCTCTCTCTGTTGTTTGGTAGTCTTCTGTCTTTCCCTTGTTGTTCCCCTTCTTCTGGACTTCGTTGTTGTTGTTGTTGTTGTTGTTGTTGTTAGAAACTAATTTCTGTTATCAAATGTTCAAAATTCATATCTTTCCTCAAACCCTGCATCCCTGATACTAGGAGACTATAAGCTAAGCACGGTCAGTTAGTCGCTTCAACCACAGAAGGAAGCACCACCACCACCACCACCTCCTCCTCCTATGTACTTTCAACAAAGCACACCACAACAACAACAACAACAACAGCAACAACCACAACAACAACAACCACAACCACCACCTAGCGTTGCCCGCACAGCTGCCATCATCTCCCTGACGAGACAGGCGACAGCACACAACAGAGCTGCCAACACTAGCACTGCCTGCCTGCCTGCCTGCCTGCCTGCCTGATTGCCTGCCTGCCTGATTGCCTGCCTGCCTGCCTGTCTGATTGCCTGCCTGCCTGCCTGCCTGTCTGATTGCCTGCCTGCCTGCCTGATTGCCTGCCTGCCTGATTGCCTGCCTGCCTGATTGCCTGCCTGCCTGCCTGATTGCCTGCCTGCCTGCACCCACTCACCTTCCTGTCCGAAGCCCACACTCCGAACTTCAACCCGCGAGCCAACGAGGACCCTGAGCCCGCCTCGCTACTACCACCACCTCCACTGTTCTCACGCGATCTCGATGCGTGGCCACGCTGTCAGTCCACATTAGCAGTGCCAGTGTCATTTGCTTGTTATATATATATATATATATATCAAAATTAACAAACAAACAAAACAAAAACAAAACAAAAAATTAACACAAAAATAGGGGTGGAGGGTGGAAGGGGGAGGGGGGAGGGGAGGTTGAGGGTCAGAGAAATGGAGAGAACAGGACGAGGAAAGAGAGAGAGAGAGGGTTAGAAAGCGGGAAGAAGAAAGCATACAAGCACAGGAATACGTCCTCAGGAAATTATGCTTGCTCGTGTTCACGAGGAGGAAAATGTGTGCACACTCACTCACACAGAGGATACTTGCGCGCATGTACAAACAGATCTATTCCCCTCCCCCCACCACCCACCCACCCCACAGGCACACAAATGTGTGCTCGCACGCACACACACACACACACACAGATACACATCTCTACCACTTCTATCAATCTTCACCTATCTTTACATATGCATGCACACATGCAGAGACACACAGACACACATATGTATGCATGCTTGCCAGCACATACACACACCCACCCTACCTACCCACACAATCCACCTCCCTCTTCTACATAAAAACAACCCTATCTGTCCCTGTTCCCCCCACCCATCATTCTCCCTCCCCATCTCCACATAAACACACACACAGGCACACAAGCATGCATGTACACACAAAGGATCTTCTTCCTCCTACCCCCCTTCTTCACATACACACAAACACACACACTCTTGTCCCTCCCAATCTATACACACACACATATGCGTGTGTGCACATGCACGCACACAAACTAATATAACTAATAGTAAACAGATGCTGAATACAAGAACAAACACAAACTCAACACCCCTGCTCCACATAAAAACACACACACTTACAAACACACATATGCCCCCACTTACAAACACAAACATGCACCCCCCCCACCCTTACACACACACATGCCGCACATTTCTCCACCCCCCTCTCCCCCTTCCACACAAACACACACTTACACACACACCCATCCCTCCCACCCACACACACATACACACACCCCCACCCCAACACACACCACCCCCAACAAACCCTCCCACCCCAAGCCCCATAACCCCCCCACACACACACACACACACAGACACACCACACACATATCCAGTTTCCTATTTTAGGATCGTCTGGTATCACTTTAAGTGGAAAGAGTTAAAATTGAAATGACTGACTTACTTACACCACACACACACACAGAGACAGACAGACAAGAGAAGAGACAGACAGACAGACACCAGACAGACAGACAGACAGACACAGAGACAGACAGAGAAGAGACAGACAGACAGACACAGACACAGAGAGACAAGAGAGAGGCGACGGCAAAGACTCACAGCGGTCTGCTGCTGCAGCACGGGACGTGTGGGGAAGGGGGGTGGTGGTGGTGCAGGGGGGGTGGTGCTCAGTGAAGGGGGGGGCCTGGGTCACCGGGGTCATGGGCATGGGCTGCAGCAAGGGCTGGTAGAACCCGCCATCACTTGAGGCAGCAGCGAGTACCCTGCGAAAAACAGCACACACATCTCATCATCTCGTCATCATCATACCATTAGCAGCCATGTGTGCTGGTAGGCAGAACAAAGCTTTCAAAACCTGCTACCCTGGGCCAATAAACTAGTCACTGATCCAGAGTGCTGCATGGCCATTCATCTCATTATACAGTACTACAGCACACAACATAATCAATCAATCATCATCATCATAGCCACACGTTTTGATGACTGCTTTGTCGTCCAAAGTCGGAGTATGGCAGCCTATAAAGCGAGGTACTTAAAAACAGCCACACACACATCATCATCATCATCATCATCGTCACCATAGCCACATGTTTTGATGACCGCTGTGTCGTCCAAAGTCGGAGTATGGCAGCCTATAAAGCGAGGTACTTAAAAACGGTCCTACACGCAAATTTCTCATTCAACAGTGTGGAATTTCAGTCTCACGGTGATTCCTAGGAGGGATGAGTGAGTGGAAGACCCCCCCCAGAGTGTTAAGCTGGGGAACGCACAACAACAACAAACAAACAACACGACTGCTTTGGTATAATTCTGGTTTTAGGCAGCCGTCAGTCCCGGAAGACTCTGGAGTTGTGCTCTAGGTGTTATTCATTCTGGTACAGTGTCAGGTGTGGCTGGCCAGTCCCACACGGGAATGACAGACAGTGCCTATGGCAGAGGGCGCAGAGGAAGTCTGACAATGCTGGTCTGTCTGTCTGCCTGGGCTGCAGCCTTTCTTCTCCTTCGCCTCGTGCTGCTGAGCAAGCGTCTCTTTAAATTTGAGAGACCTTTCCAAACTTGGAGAGACCTTTCTGAACTTGGAGAGACCTTTCCAAACTTGGAGAGACCTTTCTGCACAGTCTGTCTCCATGTTGACTGTTCATGGGTCTGCCTTTTTTTTCCTTCTTTTTGCCTTGGTCTTGAAAGTCAGTCTTCAGTATTTGTGTAAAATGACCAAAATCTCTCCTGGTTGTTTATTTTAAACAAATATTGAAGACTGTCTTTGAAGACCAAGGGAAAACAGAAAAAGAAAAAAAAGTCAGACCACCAGCTTCTCTCACTGGCAACATCACCAGATCCTGTGGCAGCCTGAGAATCCATGAAGAGGTCAGCAATACAGGGCAGTACAGCCCAGACTGGAGGAGGAGCACATGGAGAAGGAAGGAAGGAGGGAGGATCACGTTTGGTGTCACTGGGTGTGGCGGCTACCACCATACTCGGTGATACCGACATGCAAGACACAAATATCCACTTTTCTTTTTTCTCGTTCCTCAGCTACAGTTCCAGCGGTGATATTTTTCCACATGCTACCATTATATTCCCCCTCCCCCCATCATTGAGGTACCTGCACTCTGACTTCGGGGATTCAGTTGAGAATTGAACCAGCTTATTTTGCACTGGACAGTTGGGAGGTTCTTCCTGGCTCTTCTGATTTTCCACTGTCGTGGGTTCTTTTGGCGAGCAGTCTGTAAGCGCACAGGTCTGACTGGTTTAGAGTAGTCTCCTCCGAAAGACTTCGACATTCAGTTCGATTTTCCCGTCAAACTGGGAAGAAAGGGCAAGGCTGGGAATGGAACCCAAAACCTCATGGTTTACTTGTTACACAGGTGAACGTTTAAACCGTCCTGCCACCTTCTTTCTACAAACTTGTATAGTGATCAGTATGTTTTGATGATTTCTTTGGTACGCAGTTGTTTGCTTCTTTTGAGAAATGTTGACATATGCATGCATACACGCGCACATGCAAGCACACAAAGACACACACACAGGCACAGACAGACATAAACACACACAAACACAGGCACATGCACACACAGGCACATGCACACCCTGACATGCACACACACACGCTTTCCCCGTCTAATATCACCAAGAGAAAGACATGAAACTGAACAATTAACATACACCCATGCATGCAAGCACAACACACACACACCACACACTACACACGACACACACAAACATACACACACACACTAAACACACACACTACATACACACAAACACTACACACACTCACACTACACAAACACACTACACACACACACAAACATACACACACACACTACACGCACACAAACACACTACACACACACTACACACTTACACATACACACACATACACACACACACACACACACACACACATACACACAATACACTACACCATACGCAAACTACACACACACTACACACACAAACACACTACACTTACACTACACACACACACTACACACACTTACACACACACAACTACACACACAAACACACACTACACAAACACACTACACAAACACACACCACACACTACTACACACACATACACACTAACACACACCCACACTACACACACCACACACACACTACACACACCCCACACACACTACACTACACTACACCACACAATCTCTCACCAGACTGAGGGTAGTACGGCCACTGCATGTTGTTGGTGGGGGAGGGGAGGAAGGGCTGGAGGTGGGGCTGCAAGGTCATGGCCGTCGTGGGGTCAAAGGGCAGCATGGTCAGCTGGGGCATCACGCCCATGCCGGGCTGGAAGTGCCCGGGCATCATGCCCACCACATTGGCGCCCTGACTGCCGATGCCTGCGTTGGTGGGCTGAGACGGCGTGGGCTGTGTGCAGAGAGAGAGAAAGTCAAGTCAAGTCAAGTCAAGAGAGAGTCAAGTCAAGTCAAGAGAGTCAAGTCAAGAGAGAGTCAAGTCAAGAGAGAGTCAAGTCAAGTGAGAGTCAAGTCAAGAGAGTCAAGTCAAGTCAAGAGAGTCAAGTCAAGTCAAGTCAAGAGAGTCGAGTCAAGTCAAGTCAAGAGAGAGTCAAGTCAAATCAGGTCAAGTCAAGAGAGTCGAGTCAAGTCAAGAGAGAGTCAAGTCAAGTCAAAACCACTTTTATCATCCCACGAAGGGCAATTACAATACTGACAGGCAGATCAACACAAGAAAGCTACATTTCGTGTTGGTTTAAACATTCCTAGATAACGTCAAATAAAAATATCACAAACACACACACGTACACATGCACGCATGCACAAATTTCAAGATCACCTCAAGCTAAAAATGAGAAATGTACTTATTTCATGAGCTTGCTCATGTGTGCAGATATGCAGCTCCCCTTCCACACACGCACATATGCACACGCACAGAGAGAGAGAGGATGGAGAGAGAGAGATGAGAGAGAGGAGAGATGAGAGAGAGGAGAGAGAGAGAGAGAAAGAGAGAGACAGAGAGAGACAGAGAGAGAGAGAGAGAGTCATACAGACAGAGACACAGAGAGAGACAGAGACAGAGAGAGAGAGAGAGGAGGGGGGGATGGTGTTACTGTAACTGTGAATTTTTTGGTTTTGTTTTGGTTTTATGGAGGGAGTTTGCATGCCTCATCTTTTGTGAAGTTCCCATCCCCCAGTTTCCACGACGCTCATTTCAATCTCCCCGCCACAGCCATACCCAGATTTGTTAGGTCACGCTCTCTGGATCGAAAGTCCACAGGGAGCCCATCAGTATCAGGCTGCCGTGGGGCCACCAGCCAGAAGGGCCCTGCACTGCTGCTGGGTCACTTTGGTGGTGTTCAGTGGTGCCTGTTCTGAGCTAACGTATGCAGGACACCACCTACCAAGCCCAATACTATTGACAGTATCAGCTCGGTCGCGGAGCAAGACAGTGAGTCACCCACCCGAGGTTTCAACCACCACAACGTCCCTCCAACGACCGTTCCCCCTGAACCTCCAACCCCAAAGGCTTTGACACAAACTCACCACAGGCACAGAAGTGTATGGGGAAGCCGAATCTGAGGTCACCATGAGACCAGAGCAACTGGATCTCTGTGACCTTTGGGGGACTCTTCTCCTTATCTATTCATTTATTTTATTTTTCTTTCTTTATTGCACTCGTCAGATGGACAGCTCAGTCTCTGTGATGAAGGCAGCTGTACTCTGCTGCAGGTACTCCCTCCCTCCCAGTCTCCACAGAGCTTCTTGGCCACTGGGGTGGTATGGGTCAGTCAGGCCAGGTCCTCTTTCTTCAGAGTGCTGCTGCCTCATGTAGCGGGCAGGACTGTATACAGCACAGGGTCTGGTGTTGTCTGGATGCTGCCAGTCTTTGCATGGGCACTGTTGCTCTGTATATGGCCTATGTGGAGTTTTCAGTACACATGAGTTATATACTGTAGTTGAGGCCGTTCTGGCGTGTCTTGAGTCTGAATATATCTGTTTATTTACGTCCAGGATCAAGGAATAGGTACTCAAGTGCTTTTTTTAAAATTTTTTACATCCTGTATTGCAGATGATCTTAGAGAAAGGGGCATACATAAGGAGGAAGCTCAAAACAGAGAAAGATGGAGAAGGCTCATCAATGTCAAACCTCCCCTGGGAGAAACGTGACAAAAAAAGGAAAAAGAAGAAGAATCCAGAGCATGCGATTTTGCAAACGTTGTCATCCTTTCCCACCACCTACTCTCCCAAAAGGTGGAACAGGTTTTCAGCATGTTCCCGCAAGATGTTCTGTATGCGGTTACACATGAGGTCTCGGTTAATCGTCTCTTCCCAAAGGACATTCAGGGGACTGGGGTCAGGCTGAGACTATAAACCGAGGCCTCGTGTGCAAACCCACGCAGAACATCTTGCGCACACGTTAAATCCTGTTCCGCTTTTCGTAAGAGTAGTCCATTATGTGCCGGTGGGAACAGATGACAAAATTTACAAAACCGGCATACACACGGGGACTGGATGTAAAAAAAACACATACGTGCTTATTCCATTATCCTCGATAGAAAAAAGAATGAAATAAAAAAATTTTTAAAAATAAACTACAGAGGAAAAAAATCCCCCTGAACGGGGCGCGCCTCAGTGGTGGCTCGAACCCGGTCCCTCAGACTGCAACACGCAACGCTCTAACCACCAGGCCCGTCCCTTCCCCGTTCCTGAGCACCTCACTCACTCACTACAGCAACAGGGACCCCAAACACAAACACAGGAGCCACCACCACCGCTACCACCACCAGCAGCACCACTGTGGGCAGGAATCAGGAAGCGCTTTGATTTGTTTACTTTACAAGATTCAGCGCTATATAAATTCCATACATTATTATTATTATTATCATTATTATTATTATCATTATTATTATTATTATTATCTCACCTGGATGTCGACGGCGGTGATGGGGAAGTTGGACATGAAGAGGCCGGGCGTGCCGCCGCTGCTGTTGTTGGTCGCCCCGCGCTGGTTCTTGGAGTTGCGGGCGAACTTGAACACGTCCGTCGTCTCCTCGTGACCGCTGGGCCGGCTCCGCTTCTGCCGGTTGCGCTGCATCACCTGGGTGGCGAGAAGACGGGACAGTTTGGGGGTCAGGCGTTTCCCGGCTTAACAGCCTGAAGGTCGCCCAGAATAGGCACTCTACTTCATCCAGAATATGCATAACTCACCTAGAATATGCACTCTACCTCAGCCAGAATATGCACTCTACCTCACCCAGAATATGCATAACTCACCCAGAATATGCACTCTACTTCACCCAGAACATGCACTCTACTTCACCCAGAAGATGCACTCTACTTCACCCAGAATATGCACTCTACTTCACCCAGAATATGCATAACTCGCACAGAATATTCACTCTACTTCACCCAGAATATGCACTCTACCTCACCAAGAATATGCACTCTACTTCACCAAGAATATGCACTCTACCTCAGCTATGCACTCTACTTCACCAAGAATATGCACTCTACCTCAGCTATGCACTCTACTTCACCAAGAATATGCACTCTACTTCACCAAGAATATGCACTCTACCTCACCCAGAATATGCACTCTACCTCACCCAGAATATGCACTCTACTTCACCCAGAATATCACTCTACTCACCAATCAACCAAATCACTATCACCCAGAATATGCACTCTACCTCACCCAGAATATGCACTTACCTACACTCTACCACCCACGCAATATGCACTTCTACTTCACCCAGAATATGCACTCTACCTCAGCCAGAATATTCACTCTACCTCAGCCAGAATATTCACTCTACCTCAGCCAGAATATGCACTCTACTCAGCCAGAATATGCACTCTACCTCAGCCAGAATAGGCACTCTACTCAGCCAGAATAGGCACTCTACCTCAGCCAGAATAGGCACTCTACCTCACCCAGAATATTCACTCTACCTCACCCAGAATATTCACTCTAACTCACCCAGAATATGCACTCTACTCACCAGAAATCACTGATCACTGAATAGCCTCACCACCCAGAATATGCACTCTATTCACCCAGAATATGACACTGTACCGAATACAACCACTAAATATGCACTCTACCTCACCAGAATAGGCACTCTACTACTCTTCACACCAGAATATGCACTGTACTCACCCACAAATTCACTCAACTCACCCAGATTACACTCTACACCAGAATATGCACTTACCTCCCCAGATTTCACTCTACCTCCCCGAATAGACTCTACCTCACCCGAATATCACTCTAACTCACCCAGAATATGCACTCTCACTCACCCAAATATCACTCTAACTCACTCACCCAGAATAGGCACTCTACCTCAGCCAGAATATGCACTCTACCTCAGCCAGAATAGGCACTCTACCTCAGCCAG
>CM054163.1:5405775-5483275 GCA_028751875.1 Rapana venosa
ACATTGCTACAACTTTACACACCATTTTGCCACAACAGTCTCACTTCACATTGTGTGTCAACAACCTCTGCACATTAAAGAGCCATGTTTCCTCATTGCACAACAGGCAACATTCCTGATGCTTATTTGGAGGGAATGGTGAGCTAAAACATGAACTCACCTGCAGGGCATGATCAAAAAAAAAAGAATGCAAGCATGTGTTCCTATCAGCACACAGCCACCTACTCTTTCTAAGATGAAACAATGTTACCCTGTGCTTAAGATTTCTGTGGCAATCGCACACGGGACCTCAGTTTCTATCTTATCCAAAAGACTTTCAGAGGGAGCGAATCAGTACTGATGTGAACTCCTGGGGTAAAGGGCCCCTCAAACAGGGGTCTTGGTGATGGCTCAAACCTGGGCCGTCAGATCATGAGCTCAATGCTCTACCCACTAGTCTATCCCCCCCTCTCCCTGTTTGACAGGCTTCACTGGTACTGTGTAGTGCTGTCAGCGCCTGGGGTTTATCACAGTTCTTGATTAAACCATTGACGCTGGGGGCAACAGCAAAGTGAGAGGCTGTATGACCAGTGGCTTTCCCATTCATGGAATTCCACTTTACAGCTTAGTCTTTAGTGATCCACTATGACTCTCTGACTAGGAGGCTTGACTCGCACAGTCCTTATGTGCTACAGCCCTGGGGGCTAGTTGGCCTTTGGAGAACATCTCCAACACTGACTGTCCTTATGCCTACTTGGCCGAGAGAGTGGGGATGTGCTGTGGGCAAGGCATCTCCACTATAATCAAATTTCTGCCCAATTTCATAAAAACAGCAGCTGCCTCCTCTGCTGTTTTGGAGGTCATCGTTGAACACGACTGACACACATACTGTTACTGTGTGATCTTAGGAAAAGCGAGTCTGTGTGCAGGTGAAGACTGACCTGTGTGCTGCTGCCACAGCTGGGTGGACGACATACGGGTATCTCCACCTGCATTTCCTCCTCTTCGTTCAGGTCTGTCGACATAGGTTTGTACACAGGTGTACATTTCCACACATATGTATGACAAACATGCACATGAAAAAAAAAAGACACAAGCATGCATATATACCATGACACAAGCATGCACACACATACACATATCTGTCTGTCTGTCTATCTCTGTCTGTCTGTCTCTGTCTGTCTGTCTCTTTGTGTTCCCTTTCCAGGCAGGTTGCATAGTATCTGGTCTTCTTCTCCTGTGCTGGTCACTTTGCAGGAGGTCTGCCTGCCGGCCTCAGCCCACACATTCCAACTTCAGAGCAGCTCATTTCATTGTCCAGGTTGCATGCTGAATATGTTTGTGTTTCCGTAATTAACCGCATGCTGCATGAATTACAGGATCTTCAACATGCATGTTTGATCTTCAGCATGTGTATATATGCACGAAAGGAATTAAGGCACTGGCAGGTCTGAAGTTGACCTGGGAGATTGTTAAAAATCCCCAACCCTGAATTCACAGGCATCGACGCTGAGATTAGAACCCAGGACTTCATGGACCCATGGGAATGATGTCAAACGATCTTAACCACTCGGCCTTAGTGTCCATCAAAGAGGCTGTATACAGTCTACAGTTCACCGTGAAGGTCAAGTGTTTATGTGTAAACGTCAGAACAACTCAAGGAAACAGAGCCTCACATAATTCATTGGTGAATCCAATTTTAGTATCACGGTGTTGAGCTCAATCTCCTTTCACAAGGGAGACAATTATAACCATCCTATCACAGTTTAAAAAGAAAAAAAAAAGAAAAAAAAAAGGAAAGGAAGGAAAATAAATTCTCACCTTCCTCGCTGTCATCCTTATGGACGACATCCGTGCTGCTGTCTTCGTCAGAGACAGGGAAAGCTTTGGGGTGACTGAGCAGAAACCTGCAACACACACACAATGTCGGGGTAGCCGGGTGGTTAGAGCCATGCCCATTGCACTCATGATCTGCTAACCCGGGTTCGAATCTCGTTCAAAAGGATTTTTCCTCTGGCGTTAACATCAGTGCTGACTTCACCTCCCACAAAAGTCCTTCGGATGAGACATTAAACCGAGGTCCTGTGTGCGAACGCACACAGAACATCTTGCGCACAAGTTAAAACCTGTTCTGCTTTTCGGAAGAGTAGGCCATTGTGTGCCAATGGGAACGGATGACAACATTTACAAAATTGCATACACATGGGATTGGATGTAAAAAAACAACAAAATTCAGTGTCAATGATGCTTATCATATTCTCAACGAAAAGAATAAAGAAATAAATAAATTGACTTTTTTCCGTGTGTTCTCAGCTAGAGGTCTGAGTTGTCATGGTGATTTCGAGTACGGACCTTTGTCAATTTTGGGAATTTGATTTTGTTTATAGCCTGCAAGTTGTGTGATTGTGGCTGTCGGTGGTAGTGTGTGTGTGTATGTGTGTGTGTGTGGTGTGTGTGGTGTGTGTGGGGTGCGTGGTGTGTGGTGTGTGGTGTGTGTGGTGTGCGTACGTGGTGCGTGGTGTGGTGTGGTGTGGTGTGGTGTAGTGTGTGTGTAAATGTGTGTGCGTGTGTGATTGTGCATGTGTGTAGGGCATGCATGTGTGCATATGTTTGTTTTTGTGCATGCATGCATGCCTGCCTGCCTGCATTCATGCGTGCATGTCTGCGTGCATGCGTCTGCATGCGTAAGCACACACACACACGTGGGGGCGCATGTCGGGACGTACTTTTTGATGTTGAGGGAGTAGTTGATCTGGTTGTAGAGGGAGGAGATGCTCTTTTCATCCATGATGCTGGAGGAGATGTCAGAGGAGGAGGTGGGACCCTGCGAACTTTCGTTCTGAAAAAACACATGGTCACATGTATGTATACACAACACAGCCACCAACACACTTCTCCACATCTTTTCTTCGTTTGTTTGTCTGTTTGTTCCTCGCTTACAACTCCGAGGTTCAGCAATGGTGAGATTTTGCGTATGCAACTGTTTCCCCCCCCTCCTTCCAGCCATTGAGGTAGCCACATTCTGACTTCAGGGGTACAGCTGGGAATTCTTCTTCTTCTTCTTCTTAGTCCTTATAGCTCCTAGCGGAGCATAGGGCCTCAACAGCGTCCCTCCACCTTCTCCTGTCTCTGGCAAGGGTCTTGGCCTCTTCCCATGTCAAGCTGGAGTCTCTCAGCTCACAGCTCTCTCAGCTGGGAATTGAACCTACCAATTTTGTGAGGATGGTTGAAAGGTACCTTCCTGCTCTTTCCCAATTTTAAATGTTGTGGGTTCTTCTGATGTACACAAGTCTGTAAGCATATGGGTACAACTGGTTTAGAGTCTCTTCCGAAAGTTTTGACATTCAGTTTGATTTTCCTGTCAAAACTGGGAAGAAAGGGCAAGGCTGGGAACTGAGCCCAGAACCTGACAGTTTATTTGTTAGGCAGGTGAACCTGTGTATCTATATATACATGCATACATGCGTACATACATATATACATATATATACACAGTCATTAACACACTTCTGTGATATATGTATACATTACAACACTCTTCTATATATATATTTATACATTACAATGTGCTCACAGAAATCTAAGCTTCCACTGAAAAAATAACGAAAATCCCCCCGAAAAAGACTGTTCACAAAAGAGGAAGAGAACATTTTATTTTTTGCTTCAACTGCTACCAACATCTCGCTAATTCGCCGCACAGTTTTTACGCGCCATCATGCTTTTTAAATCTGTTTTCATCTATTTCAAGAATTGCATTCCCTGGATAAGACCTTCACACTTCACAACAGAACGCTACCACACAAAAAAGGGGAAAGAACTTGTCCTACCTTGCCCTTTTCTTTGGTTCTGTCCCCCTCTCGGATAGGAGTGCTTCCCCCTGTGTTGACTGGGGATCCTGCTGTATAACATTGACCATCACCAATGGTGTGTCAGTACGACACAATGGCTTAGATGCATACACACATAAACGTGTACACACATATGTACATACACACAACACACATAAACATGTACACACACACACCACATACACATACATATACATACTTGATCACATACACACAAAAACCAAAACTGGAGGACACAGTCCTAGAGTACATGCACACAGTTTCATATGCATATCCACACACACACACGCATTCAAAATTCATACACACAAATGAAGACGCTTACAAAGACATTACGTACTTGCTAACAAGCCTCCCAAAACAACAACAATAATCATAATAACAACAACAATAATGACGACGACAATGATGATAATGATATTATTATTATCATCATCACCATCATAGTTGTTGTTGTTATTGTTTAGTTATTATTATCATTAATGATGATAATAACAATAATGACAATAACAATAATATAACAATACTGCTGATGATGAGTTCAATAATAATAACACAAATAATAATAATAAAGATGATAATTATTATATGGGATCATCAAGATAGCACTAATCTAAGGCAAGGCCTGTCAAAATAACAGTGTCAGGATCATAGGTTGTTGTTTTTTTTAAAAAGCAGACCAAGTTGTGAACAACACACCTCCACCCCCCCCCCCCCCCCCCCCCCCCCCCCCCCCCCCCTCCTCTCCCCTTCCCCTTGCCTTTTCCCCATCTTTTCATACCGCTTTCTTGTTCTACACATCTATTCTTGCCATTTTTTCCCCTGTGGTTTTCATACCGCTATTTCTTGTTCTACACATCTATTCTTGCCATTTTTTCCCCTGTGGTTTTCAAACCGCTATTTCTTGTTCTACACATCTATTCTTGCCATTTTTCCCCTGTGGTTTTCAAACCGCTATTTCTTGTCTAACCTTTCTTCCTCCCTGTGTTTCCCCTCACACTCTCTCCTTTTCTCCCCTCCTCTCCCTCTCTTCTAAAGCCTTTTTTCCCCTTTCTTTCACACCTCTCTCTCTTATCCTCTCTTCTTTAAACCTTTTTTCCCTTGTCTTTCACACCTCTCTCTCTTAGTCCTCTACTTCTTTAAAGCCTTTTTTTCCCTGTGTCTTTCACACCTCTCTCTCTTAGTCCTCTACTTCTCTTAAAGCCATTTTTTGCCCTGTCTTTCACACCTCTATCTCTTAGTCCTCTACTTCTGTTAAAGCCATTTTTTGCCCTGTGTCTTTCACACCTCTATCTCTTAGTCCTCTACTTCTTTTAAAGCCATTTTTTGCCCTGTGTCTTTCACACCTCTATCTCTTAGTCCTCTACTTCTGTTAAAGCCATTTTTCCCTGTGTCTTTCAACCTCTCTCTCTTAGTCCTCTACTTCTGTTAAAGCCTTTTTCCCTGTGTCTTTCACACCTCTCTCTCTTAGTCCTCTACTTCTGTTAAAGCCATTTTTCCCTGTGTCTTTCACACCTCTCTCTCTTACTCCTCTACTTCTGTTAAAGCCATTTTTGCCCAGTGTCTTTCACACCTCTATCTCTTACTCCTCTACTTCTCTTTTCCACTCACCTGCACCTCCAGAGTCTGACGGCGTACGGGATCGTATCCAAACTCATTGGCTGCCACACACACACCCAGAGGCGCACACCACCACCACAAAGGCACCCACACACACACCACACACAGCACCACCACACACACACACACACACAGGCGCACACCACACAGCACACACACACAGAGGCGCGCACAACACACCAGGCACACCACACACACACACACAGAGGCACACACACACAAAAAAAACATGCACGCACACACACACACACACAGAGGCACACACACACACACACAGAGGTGCACACACACAGAGGCGCACACACACACACACACACACACACACAGAGGCACACACACACACACACACACACACACACACAGAGGCACACACACACAAAACATGCATGCATACACACATGCATGCACATGCACGCGCGCACACACACACAACAAGCATGCATGCACACACACACACACGCACACAACATCATCATCATCAGTAACACTGGGTGGGCACTACTCACAGAAAGAACAGTACACTAAAGAAACATGGCTAACGCTGCTCCATGAAAATGATTTTACTGACAAGACAGAATAGCAGATTACGCATACTGTTAAAAACATGCATTCATGCCTGCACACACGAGTGCGCATGCTTTCCCATCCCCTCCACAAACACACTTTCCAACCTACCCCCTCTCCTTACACACACACACACACACACACGCACACACTCTCTCTTTCAGAAGACTAGGCCATTGTGTACCAGTGGGAATGGATGACAACATTTACAAAACCTCATGCCCATGAGGATGGAAAATGAGGATGTAAAAAGCACAAGCGAGCTTATTCCATTATCTTTAAAATGAAAAAATATTATTTTTCACACACACACACAAAACCATTCCTTCCCCCCACCCTCCTTCCCCAACCAACTTTACACACAAACCTTCATAATATATATTGTCTTTCTCTCTCTCTCTCTCTCTCTCTCTCTCTCTTTCTTTCTGTCTTTCTTTCTGTCTTTCTTTCTTTCTTTCTTTCTCTTTTTTTCTGTCTTTCTTTCTGTCTTTCTCTCTCTCTCTTTCTTTCTTTCTTTCTTTCTTTCTTTCTTTCTTTCTGTCTGTCTGTCTGTCTGTCTTTCTCTCTTTCTTTCTGTCTTTCTCTTTCTCTCTCTTTCTTTCTTTCTCTCTTTCTTTCTGTCTTTATGTCTTTCTTTCTCTCTTTCTTTCTTTCTTTCTTTCTTTCTTTCTCCTTCTTTCTTTCTTCTCTCTCTCTATTTCTCTCTTTCTCTCTCTCTTTTTCTTTCTTTCTCTCTCTCTCTCTCTCTCTCTCTCTCTCTCTCTCTCTCTCTCTCTCTCTCTCTCTCTCTCTCTCTCTCTCTTTCCTTCTTTCTGTCTTTCCTTCTGTCTCACCTTCTGCAGCAGCTCGGTGATCTTGCTGATGAGTTTGCGTGAAGCCTCTGACGTCCTGGCCTCTGTGGACTTGCGATCGTCATGGCTCTCCTCAAATACATTGGGGTTGTCGGGGGCTCTGAAATGACACAAAGTATCCGTGTATATTTCAAAAATGAAATACATCACACACTGACCACAGTCTCCATCAGAATACCAAATAAAACTTTCTTTCCTGATAATCATTTTCTTTTTTCTTCATTCCTTGGCTAAAGATTCCAGGTCGACCAGTGGTGAGATTTTTCATATATGCAATCGATACCACTCCCCACATTGAGGTAGCCATGTTCCACCTTCGAGTATATAGATGGGAACTGAACCTACCAATTTTGCCAGGGCAGTCAGGAGGTAAATGCTATTTCCAATTTCAAACTGTCATGGTTTCTTTTCATGCGCACAAGTAGGCAGGTCTGACTGGTTTAGAGTAGTCTTCTCTGAAAGATTTGACATTCAGTTTGATTTTCTCGTCAAACTGGGAAGAGAGGGCAAGGCTGGGAATGGAACCCAGAACCTCACAGTTTACCTGTTAGGCACATTCTCAAACATACTCACACACACTCTCTCTCTCTCTGACTCATGCACTCACTAACACACACACTCAGACACACACACAGACACACTCACCACTCACTCACACACAAAAACACACACACAACAACCACACACACACACACTCACTCAAACATATACACAACACACACAACACTCACTCACTCACACACACACTCACTCACTCTCACACACACTCACTCACTCACACACACAACAACCACACACACAACACACACACTCACACACAACACACACTCAAACTCACACACATACTCACTCACTCAAACACACAACACTCACACACACACACACACTCACACACACTCAAACTCACACACATACACACACACTCACTCACTCACACACACCACACACACTCACTCACACACTCACTCACACACACAACACACACAACACTCACTTGATGATGGTGTGCTGAGCGATGATAAACTCCAACTTGTGGTCCCAAGGGTTCATAAAGGACGACCACTCCGTCGTCACCTTCACGTACGTTCCGTTCCGTGTTCGAATCCGCAGCGGTCCGCTCTTGAACGGCTGGCCCATGGAATGCATGGCTGTGTGACACAGAGACAGACACGGAATGTCAGATGTTGGCTGTTCCTCGGCTTAACACTCTGGGGAGGGGGGTCACCCAGAACCTGCACTCTTGTCTCACTCATCATCCCACCTGGGAATCACTGTTTATTTTAATTTTATTCTTTTTGTATCGAGGATAATAGAATAAGCACTTATGTGCTTTTTTACATCCAGTCTCCGTGTGTATACAGTTTTGTAAATTCTGTCATCTGTTCCCACCGGCACACAATGGCCTACTCTTACGAAAAGCGGAACAGGATTTAACATGTGCGCAAGATGTTCTGCGTGTGTTCGCACACCGGGCCTCGGTTTATAGTCTCATCTGAAGGACTGGTGATTGGAAGTACACACTGGATGAGATGTTTGCATGTATGGCTGGGGTTTTTTAGTACCATATAGGCAGCCATACTCTGTCTTTAGAGGATTTTTTTCTTTTTTAAGGAGAATGCTGTTGTTAAGCTAAGACTGTAAGAGGTTGTCATGGCTGATGGCAATCTCGACGCAATGTTTTACAGTATAACAACATGTTAATGTAGGCTTTGGCACTTAGTTTACATACACAACTGACAAAGATATTATTATTATTATTACTACTATTATGATCATCATTATCATTGTTGTTGTTGTTATCATCATCATCATCACTGCCATCATCATCATCATTATCAATATTATATTACTATTATTGCTCTTATCATCATCATTATAAGATATCAATTTTGTTCTTCTTCTCTGCTTATCTTATTGTATCAATTATTTTCTCTATCTTAATTTTGCTTCTTCATTTATTTCATTTTTTACCATTTATTTAATTTATATATATATATATATATAAAAGAAGAAAGTAAATTCTAACATCACTAAAAACCCAAACAGCTTTTCAAACAAATCAAAACAAAACAAACACATGTCTGATGTGAAGTTGACCACACAAGACAAGACTGACCTTTAGACTGACCTTGACACTAAAGACAATGCTGACCTTTACCCTAGAGAAAAGACCGACCTTGACCCCCAAAGACAAGACTGACCTTGACCCAAACAGGCAAGACTGACCTTGACCCCCCCCCCCCCCCCCAAAGACAAGACTGAACTTGACTCAAACAGGCAAGACTGACCTTGACCCCCAAAGACAAGACTGAACTTGACCCAAACAGGCAAGACTGATCTTGAACACCCCCCACCCACACCCCAAAGACATGACTGACCGTTACCTCTAAGACAAGACTGACCTTTAGTTGACCACACCATACAAGACTGACCTTTAGTTGACCACACCATACAAGACTGACCTTAAGTTGACCCCACAAGATAAGACTGACCTAGAGTTGACCCCACATGGCAAGACTGACCTTAAGTTGACCCCACAAGACAAGACAGACCTTAAGTTGACCCCACAAGGCAAGGCTGACCTTAAGTTAACCACACAAGGCAAGGCTGACCTTAAGTTAACCACACAAGGCAAGGCTGACCTTAAGTTAACCACACAAGACAAGACAGACCTCCAGTTGACCCCACAAGACAAGACTGACCTTAAATTGACCCCCACAAGGCAAGACTGACCTTAAGTTGACCCCACAAGGCAAGACTGACCTTTCTTGTAGATGTCCAGCAACTGGGAGAGGTCATCTGGATGGTAGTAGTCGAAGATGGAGGTGCCCACAATGTCCTGGGGCAGGAACCCCAACAGAGCCACAGTGCTGTAAACCACACAATGTACTGTTTAACCGCCGTTTTCACTGTGTGTGTGTGTGTGTGTGTGTGTGTGTGTGTGTATGTGTGTGTGTGTGTGTGTGTTTGTGTGTGTGTGTGTGTGTTCCTTCGTTGGTTCTTGCATTTAACGTCTGTTCACTGTTCACAGCAAGGAAGGTGGCAGGATGGTTAAGACGTTCGCCTGCCAACAAGTAAACTGTGAGGTTCTCGGTTCGATTCCCAGCCTTGCCCTGTCTTCCCAGTTTGACCAAAAAAAATCGAACTGAATGTCAAAGTCCTTCGGATGAGACTATAAACCGAGGCCCCTTGCATGCAGAACATCTTGCGCACACGTTAAATCCTGTTCCACTTTTCGAAAGAGTAGGCCATTGTGTGCCGGTAGGAACAGATGACAAAATTTACAAAAACCACATACACATGGGGACTGGATGTAAATAAGCACATGAGTGCTTATTCCATTATCCTCAATATTTTTTTTTTTAAAGTCATCTGAGCGCTTTGATTTGTTGCTTTACAAGATTCAGTGCTATATAAATTCCATACATTATTATTATTATTATTCACTATAAGTGATATTTGACAGGGAAAAAAAAAAAAAGACCTACAGCCAAAACAATACAAGACAGACGAGAGAGAGAGAGTCATGTGACAGATTGGTGTTCAAACATCTAATGTTACGCCTAAAAATGCAAACAGGGAAAACAATATAAAAAACCTTTAAAGAAAGCGTGTGTGTGTGTGTGTGTGTGTGTGTGTGTGCATGGTGTTTTGATTTTATTCTTTATTTTATTCTTTCATTTCCCCCACACCCCCCTTTTTTGGAACAAATTAAAAAATTTTTTAAACTCCTACACAAGAACTCTGAAGTTCACCAATGGAGCGATTTTGCGTATGCGACCATTTTGCCCCCACTATTGAGGTATCCACATTCCAACTTCAGGGATGACAACAATACTTGCTGTCCGAGCGTTCAACGATGACGACGACGACGGCGACTTAAAGGATACCGCAGAAATAGTATCTGAAGGGCATTGTACGGCAAAACCTTCTTTGGTGCCCCCTTGGGACTACTACAGGATAGGTGAGAGAGATGAGGTGAGAGAGATGAGGTGAGAGAGTACAGCAGAAGAGATGGCTGGGGGCTTACTTGGCGTGGGTGTAGGTGTAGGTGCAGAAGAGGGAGTGTCTCAGGCTGAAAGTCCTCTGCTCTGGTTCCGGAGGTAACTGGCCATCTGCACACATAGATTTTTTTTTTTTTGGTATACTGTGTAAGTGTACTGCTATGGGCTTTATTTTATTTTATTATCATATATATCCCTAAGGGCGGGGACTGGATGTAAAAACATGGGTGCTTATTCATATATCCTCGAAATAAAAGAATTTGTCATTGTCATTGGTCATGCATTACCAAGACTGGTGAGTCACCAACGCTGTTCACACATAATTATGTGATGGTGCACACGAAAATCGTGGATAACGGTCAAAATTCAGAAAGTGAGATTGAAGCGTGATCTAAAAGAAGAGATCATTCTGAACAAGACACAAAAAACCAGATTTCAATTATCTGTATTACTTTTTGAGATACACACGTTGGAGTCTGCAGGTGATCAGTGACCGCGGCTTTAGCGGTGTTCACTTTAACAGCACGAAACTACAGCTGGCGACTTGTCCACGATTTTCGTGTGCAGTGTCACATGTTTAAACCACAGAACAATATTTACTGCATTCACTTATTAATTTAACATAACAGCGCATGATACTTGGGGTTGATGAAGTTTTCGCTTGTTAACACAACACATGAAACTTGGGGTTGATAAAGTTTTCACTTGTTAACACAACACATGAAACTTGGGGTTGATAAAGTTTGCACTTGTTAACATAACAGCGCATGAAACTTGGGGTTCGTAAAGTTTTCACTTGCTAACACAACAACGCATGAAACTTGGGGTTGATAAAGTTTTCACTTGTTAACACAACAACGCATAATACTTGGGGCTGATAAAGTTTTCACTTGAACAACACATGATATTTGGGGTTGATAAAGTTTTCACTTGTTAACATATCACATGATACTCAGGGTTGATAAAGTTTTCACTTGTTAACACAACAGCGTATGACACTTGGGGTTGATAAAGTTTTCACTTGTTAACACAACACATGACACTCAGGGTTGATAAAGTTTTTCACTTGTTAACACAACAGTGCATGACACTCAGGGTTGATAGTTTTCACTTGTTAAGACAACAACGCAGGATACTTGGGGTTAATCATGTTTACATTTTAGTTTCACTTTACTTTAAACTAAGTTTCCCTTGGCACTAAGTACCTTATTTTCAGAAATAAACTCTACAGAGAAACTCGGGGGGGGGGGGGGGGGGGGGGGGTGTTAAGGAAAGTGAACATTTTCTAGAACACAGAAAGGAACAGAAGTGACTACTCACACAAATGCACAAACAAAAGAGGTAAAGGTAAAGGAGTCCCATAACCTATAAGGTCGTAGGGGAGCGAGGCGTCAGAGACCTCACTTCTCTAGGGGCCAGCATATTGAGGGTGGCGCCCATCTCCTCTCCCTCGCTGCTTTACCTTCCCTGACCCTAAAGAGGGCAGGTACCCATTTACAGCTGGGGGAACTGGGGGAACTGTACTGAAACCAAGGCGCGCAAACGGTCACCCATCCAACTGGTAACCACGCTCGACGCTGCTTAACTTGGCTGGGGGAAAGCGAGTGCTCCGACCACTGAGCTATTCCGTCCCCACAAAAGAGATACAGAAAAAAAAAAAAGAAGTCATATCACGTTTAGGAGACTGGGGAGAAGGGGGCAGGAGGAGGGTAGGGAGGAGGAAGCGCTCATTCTTGAAGGAAGCGTCGATCCTACCGACACGCACGGCTGCGACAGGAACTGACCTTTATAGGGGGAGGTCATGGGGGCGAAGTAGAGCATCATGCACTTCTTGGGAATCCTGGGGTCCTCCGCCACACTGTCCGTGTTCGTCTCCGCCGGCTTGGAGGTGACCATGACCTTGAAGAACACGTAGGAGCCGGAGCTGGAGAGGCTGAACCCTGACGCCAGGTTCCTGAACCGCCTGAAAGCACACCAGGCAGATGGAGGTGAATTCCGCGCCTTTAGCACTCTCTGTACAGTTTTTTGGGGGGACTGATTTTCTCTGTCTGTCCCTGCATTCTTTTATACCGGTGAGCAAAAATCGTGAGCATCTCCTTATTTGGAACTGTTATAACTGTGGGTATACATTATGTAGAGACTTGATTTTTTTGTATACTGGTAAAGGAATGAGTGAGGAAAGTTTTCATTTAAGGCAATGTGTTCTGCATGCATGTTTTGACACTGAACAAAACAAACACTGGAAATGTGTCAACTTACTTTTATTCACTGTGAGTGGAGTTCTTGAGTGCAATCTACCAAACTGTTGTACTTCAGTCACAAACAATGTGATAATTTCGTCTTTTAGAAATAAGCAAAACAAATCTTCCTCAGAAATACCACATGGTATCTCCTTTGGACTGGAAGTTTCTGTGAATTTCAATCACTTGGAACATCGTCTTCACGATCATCATCTACCAGACTATGGTACTTTGTCACAAACAAAGTTATAATGTTGTCAGTCATAAACAAAAGAAAAACCCAGTTTTCCCTCAGACATACCACCAGGCATCTCCTTTTGACCAGAAATTTATGTGATATCGGCCAGCAACTAATCTTTACGGCCACTTGGAACATCATATTCACAATCATCAATCTCACTAGAAACACTATCACTGTGACCTAAATCACTTACAGTCACTTTAATATCTGTTTCAGCAAGTTTGAAGCCTTTAAAATCATTTTCTGAGTCAGAATCGACGAATGTTTCCTGCAAAAATTGTTCAAAATCGGTGTCCGCCATTTTGGTGCTGTCACACATTGTGTTGACGAAAATACAAATGGCAGACAGTAGAGGAAACTTGAGCCTCGTTTTGAATCGGAAGTAGCTGTGTTGTCATTATTAGTAACGGAAACTGTGCCGATGAGCCGCGAAATTTGAACACCGTACGTTCAGTGAGTCAGGATGCCTGTACATGCAAGGGAAATAATCGGTTCTGCGAGACAATATGGCTGCAGAGAGCTAAAGGCCAAAGGAGTTTTGTCAAACGTCTGAAGCCGAACAGGTTTTGATGAATTACAGATCAGTGAAAAACCTGAACCATGTGAAACCAGACAGATCAATGTCAATCAAAGATTTCTGGAATGAACCAGTGAGATTTCTATAACACCTGAAATGAACCAACCAGACTGAAGTGTGAGTGTGTGTGTGTGTGTGTGTGTGTGTGTGTGTGTGTGTGTGTGTGTGTGGTGTGTGTGTGTGTGTGTGTGTGTGTGTGTGTGTTGTGTGTGACTGTGACAGAGAGAAAGAGGGAGGGGGGAGAGAGAGAAAGAGAGATAGAGAAAGAGAGGGGAAGTGAGAGAGAGAATATAATTGTGTGTTTGTGTGCATGTAGGCGTGTGTGTGCATGCATGCGTGCATGTGTGCGTGTGTGCATGCACGTGTGTGTGCATGCATGCACACATGTGTTTGGGGTGGTGGCGGTGGTGGCAGGCCCTCTAAAATCACAAAAATAAGAAGATATTAAATCAATGTTAACTCATTCACTCCCGTTCACAAAACAGCAACACTACTACCATCACTACATACCTGATGCGGGCGTAGAAAAACTGTTTCTGCTGTTTGGGGCAATCCTTCGCATGATTCCTCGACTCCGCTGCACACAGGAAACAGACAAACGTGGATGACATTGGGTAGAAATGTCGACCTTTTTTTGTTGTTGTTGTTGTTGTTTATTGTTCCTCGGCTAGAGCTCCAAGGTTCAACAAAGGTGAGATTTTGAATATGTGTGACCGTTTTTTCTTCTTCTCACTACTAAGGCAGCTGCATTCTGAGTCCGGGGATTTTGACAGTTTGAAACTGACATCCCCTTACACCCTTTCCTCCTCCCTCTACACACACACACACACACGCGTGTGCATGCACGCATGCACAAACACATGCACACAAGCATGCACATGCACACACACACCAAAATCATGATCTCACAAGAAAAGCTATCATCACATCCTTCTTTTGTGCACGAAATGACTCACAACACATCCCTGAACATATTACAGACATTATCACCACCACTGTCCCCACTCGACATTTCTTCCCTTTCCTCCCAATTCCCCCTCCCCTTCAACACACACACACACACACACATATGCGTGCACATACACACATATATGCATGTGCGCACATGTACACACACATATGCATGTGCGCACATGCGCACATACACACACATACATTTCAGTCACTTTGAGTCAATAGATGATTATTACGGATGATTGTTTTGTTGTGTCAAATAAGTGTACATCACTTTAGTGGCGATAAAATACTATGAATCTGAATATCACATACACATGCACACCTACACACCCACAAAACGCACGCATGCACACACACAATTACACACAATAATCATAAACTGACTGAGAGGTTTCAGAATGGACGTTAACACTTCACGGCGTTCATAACGCCCTGCTTGTCAGCAGCCACACACCCGTCTCATCAACAACCCACACCCCTAACACTACCCCCCCCCCCCCCCGTCCCAATCCCCCCTCCCCTGCCCCCACCCCTCCCCCAGCACAGCACATACATATCCTAATCCCAAACTTACTGGAGCAGTTGTCTCCTTCCGAGGTCTCGGAGCTGATGTAGCTGTTGACGGTCATCACGTCTTTCTTGTGCACAAAGTCCTTCAGCAGTCGGCCTTTCCACCACGCCTGTTCACACAATTACGACGCCTTCCATGACACAATGCATTTCAGTTAAACGTACGCCTTCCATGACACAATGCATTTCAGTTTAACGTGTTCATGAAGAGCCTTTCCACCACGCCTGTTCACACAATTACGACGCCTTCCATGACACAATGCATTTCAGTTAAACGTACGCCTTCCATGACACAATGCATTTCAGTTAAACGTGAAGCCTTCCATGACACAATGCATTTCAGTTTAACGTACGCCTTCCATGACACAATGCATTTCAGTTAAACGTTAGCCTTCCATGACACAATGCATTTCAGTTAAACGTACGCCTTCCATGACACAATGCATTTCAGTTAAACGTACGCCTTCCATGACACAATGCATTTCAGTTAAACGTACGCCTTCCATGACACAATGCATTTCAGTTAAACGTACGCCTTCCATGACACAATGCATTTCAGTTAAACGTACGCCTTCCATGACACAATGCATTTCAGTTAAACGTGAAGCCTTCCATGACACAATGCATTTCAGTTTAACGTACGCCTTCCATGACACAATGCATTTCAGTTAAACGTACGCCTTCCATGACACAATGCATTTCAGTTAAACGTACGCCTTCCATGACACAATGCATTTCAGTTAAACGTGAAGCCTTCCATGACACAATGCATTTCAGTTAAACGTAAGCCTTCCATGACACAATGCATTTCAGTTAAACGTAAGCCTTCCATGACACAATGCATTTCAGTTAAACGTGAAGCCTTCCATGACACAATGCATTTCAGTTAAACGTAAGCCTTCCATGACACAATGCATTTCAGTTAAACGTAAGCCTTCCATGACACAATGCATTTCAGTTAAACGTACGCCTTCCATGACACAATGCATTTCAGTTAAACGTACGCCTTCCATGACACAATGCATTTCAGTTAAACGTACGCCTTCCATGACACAATGCATTTCAGTTAAACGTGAAGCCTTCCATGACACAATGCATTTCAGTTAAACGTAAGCCTTCCATGACACAATGCATTTCAGTTAAACGTAAGCCTTCCATGACACAATGCATTTCAGTTAAACGTAAGCCTTCCATGACACAATGCATTTCAGTTGAGACACACACACACACACAAAGAGACTAATTTCCAAGTCTGTTATAAACTCTATAAAGTAAACATCATTCTAACTCCATTTCAAAAAAAAATCCTGTTCCTCCAATAGAGCTCCGAGGTACATCAATGGTGAGATTTTTGCATTTGCGGCTGTTTTTGCCCAACATTTAGGTAACCGCATTCCAACTTCAGGCATGATATCTAAACATGACATCAGTGTGCAATTCTTTTTTTTTCATCAGTGTGTATTCGTTGTTTTTCATAATGTTGTCATCCATTCCTACCAGCAGGCAATGGCCTACTCTTCTGAATGGTGGAATGGGCTTTCAACATGTGCGCAAGATGTTCTACGTGTGTTTGTACATAGGACTTTGGTATATAAGCCTCACCCACAGGACTTGGGGGGTGTGGAGTCGGTACTGATGTTAACTCCAAGGAAAAAATCCCCTTGAACAGGTAGGTGTCTTGTCCACGGTGGCTCAAAGCCATGCCATCAGATTGCAAGCTCAGAGCTCCAACCACTAGGCTTTCCTACACGGTGCATTTTGAAATGATCTTTGTTCATGAAAGCTATAAAATAAACATCATTCTAAGGTGACTTCACTGAACGGTCCAGCATGTTTGTCAAATAAACCTCTTGACAATGCCAGTCTCACTCAAAATCTTTCGATAGTACCAATCTCACAATCCACATCAACCTGTTTTGAGACAGTATTTGTGGGATTCATACTAAGGGTAGATTCTTTTTTCGTTCCTCAGCTAGAGCTCTGAGGTTTACTTAAGGTGAGATTTTTTTTAATACAACTGTTTTTTTCAACGCCATTAAGGTAACAGCATTCCGACTTCAGGGATACAGTTGAGAACTGAACCTGCCAATTTTGCCAGAACAGTCAGGAGGTACCTCCCTGCTCTTTCTGATTTTTAACTGCATGGGTTCTTTCCATGTTCTTTCCATGTTCTTTCCATGTGCCCAAGTCTGAACGTGCACAGGCCTGACTGGTCTAGGGTCTTCTCTGGAAGACTTGACATTCAGTTCAATTCTCCTGTCAAACTGAGAAGAAAGGGTAAGGATGGGAACCGAACATGCTTAAGGCAGATAAAAGCACAGGGATAAAACCTGCATGACACAGTCATTCAACAGCTAAAAAACAAATTTAAAATCTGAAGTCATGAACAGTATGCATAATATTATATTGGCATTGAACAGAAACACTCTTTCTCATAAAATGTTATATGCATACACACACACACACACACACACACACACAAACTTACATGAGGATATCCCAGGAGATCCATAAGAGCTTGTGATGTATGTAGGACAACATGATTCTTCAGTGATACTGCAACTGTCAGCTCACTCTGAAAATCACAAAGTCATTCTTATTATTGGATGTGTGTGAGTGTGAGTGTGAGTGTGTATGTGTGTGTGTGAGTGTGTATGTGTGTGTGTGAGTGTGAGTGTGTATGTGTGTGTGTGTGTGTGTGTGTGAGAGAGAGTGTGTATGTGTGTGTGTGTATGAAGACAAGTCAAAATAATCTTTATTGAGAGTACAAGATAAGTTTACACAACTTTTTTGTGTGTGCGCATGCATGTGTGTGTGCGTGCGTGCGTGCATGTGGTATTTTAGCACTATGGACAACTTCAAAGTAGGGTGTAATATACAAGTTTCCAATTAGTAGCATGCTACAGCCAAGTGGTTAAGACCATCTGACTCTCAATCCTATGGGTCCCAAAATGATTTTTACAATCTCCCATCAACTTCAAGTGCAGACCTGCCAGTGCATCAATTTCCTTTGTGCTTACATACACACATACAAAAAGATCAAATATGCATACTAAAGATACTGTCATTCATGTCAGTGTTCGGTGGGTTACGGAAGCACAAACATACCCAGCATGCAACCTGTACACTGAAACGAGCTGCTCTGAAGTTGAAATGTGTGGGCTGAGGCCAGCAGGCAGACCTCCTGCAAAGCTATTTATTTATTTATTTATTCTTTTATATCGAGGATAATAGAATAAGCACTCATGTGCTACAAGCACAGGAGAAGACCAGACACTAAACACCCCTTCTGGCAAGGAAACAGAGAGAGAGAGAGAGATAGACAGAGAGAAAGAGAAAGAAAGAAAGAAAGAAAGAGTGTGGGTGGGGGAGGGGGAGGGAGAGAGACAGAGAGAGAGAAAAAGAGACAGAGACAGACATACAGAGAGACAGACAGGACAGAGAAAAAGAGACAGAGACAGACATACAGAGAGACAGACAGACAGAGAGAAAGAGAAAGAAACAAAGAAAGAGTGTGGGGGTGGGGGAGGGAGAGAGACAGACACAGACAGACAGAGATAGAGAGAAAAAGAGACAGAGACAGACAGACAGAGAGACAGACAGACCAAGAGAGAGAGAGACAAGACCGAGAGATTCTAACTAACGACACGTCACTACATGTACCCGCTGTTTCGGCAGTGTCTTTACCTGCGTGTTGAGCACGATGCCGTCGTTGACGTTTCTGAAGTCCACAGACTCGGTGCACTGCAGGCTGGGAAGGGCCACAGGCTCTGAGGACGGAGCCTTGAACACCCCGCTCTTGTCCTGCTTCTGCTCCTCTGTACACACACACACACACACTTTTGCATGTAGAAAGGTCAAGGTCAAGGTGTCCCATAACCTATAAGGTCATAGGGGAGCCAGGCATCAGAGACCTCACTTCTCTAGGGGGCCAGCGTATTGAGGGTGGTGCCCATCTCCTCTCCCTCGCTGCTTTACCTTCCCTGACTCTTAAAGAGGGCAGGTACCCATTTACAGCTGGGTGAACTGGGGGGACTGTACTGAAGTCAAGGTGCGCAAACGGTCACCCATCCAACTGGTAACCATGCTCGACGCTGCTTAACTTGGCTGGGGGAAAGCGAGTGCTCTTTTGCATGTACATAGGAGTATATACGAATGTACATCCCCTCCCTCAAACTCCCCCAACAGCAAATGATAAATATGACTGCACACAACGCACAAAACTTCCTTTTAAAAACTGTTTTAGCAAACCAGCAATCACTGGCCGTCACACCTTACAAACTTCTAATTTTACTACTTAAAAAGTGTGCACAGAACATGTTTTTGGCTTTTTTCTTCTTCTTTTTTTTTTTTTTTTTTTTTGAGGGGGGGGGGGGGGGGGGAGGTTGAGGATAATGGAAAAAGCACTTGCGTGCTTTTTTTTGACATCTAATCTCTGTGTGCATGCTATTTTACAAATTTTGTCATCTGTTCCCACCGGCACATATAGCTTACACTTCTGAAAGGTGGGAAAGGCTTTTCATGTATGTGCAATAAGTTCTGTACGTGTTGTTCGCACATGGGACCTCAGTTAATAGTCTCTGCCTAGGAATTTTCAGTTCAGCGGAGAGGAGTTGGCGTTGATGTTAACTCCATGGATTGTGTGTGTGTGTGTGGGGGGGGGGGGGGGGGATCCCTGGGGTGGAGGGGGGAGGGAGGATCCCCTTGAGAAGACCAGGAACTACCCCCCCCCCACCGGTAAGCAATGAAAAGACAAGAGAAGAGAGAAGAGAAAAGAAGAGAAGACAGAAAAGAAGAGAAGAGAGAAGAAAGAAAAGAAGAAAAGAGACGACCGAAAATAAGAGACAAAAAGAGAGAAGACAGCAAAGAAGAGAAAAGAGAAGAGAAAAAAGAAAAGAAGAAGAAAAAAGAGGAGCTCAGAAGAGAAGACAGAAAAGAAGAAAGACGAGAACAGAAGACAAGAGAGTAGAGAATAAAAGAGAGGAGCTCAGAAGAGAAGAGATGAGAGGAAAAGAAGGGAGAAAAGAGGAGAGACAAGAGAAGACAGAAGAGAGAAAAGAGAAGAGAAGAGAGACAAGAGAAAAGAATAAAAGAGAGAAGAAAGAACAGAAAAGAGAAAAGAGAAGGCAACAAAAGAAGAGAAGGGAAGAGAAGAGAAAAAAGAGGAAAGACTACGAGACACAAGAGAAAAAGAAAAGAGAAGGCAACAAAAGAAGAGAAGGAAAGAAAAGAGAAAAGAATATAAGACACAAGAGAAAAAGAAAAGAGAAGGCAACAAAAGAAGAGAAGGAAAGAAAAGAGAAAAGAATATAAGACACAAGAGAAAAAGAAAAGAGAAGAGAGAAGGCAACAAAAGAAGAGAAGGAAAGAAAGAGAAAAGAATATAAGACACAAGAGAAAAAGAAAAGAGAAGAGAGAAGGCAACAAAAGAAGAGAAGGAAAGAAAAGAGAAAAGAATATAAGACACAAGAGAAAAAGAAAAGAGAAGAGAGAAGGCAACAAAAGAAGAGAAGGAAAGAAAAGAGAAAAGAATATAAGACACAAGAGAAAAAGAAAAGAGAAGAGAGAAGAAAAGAAAAGAAAAGAAAAGAGAAAAGAAGAGAGAAACAAAAAAGAGAAGAAAAAAGAAGACAGAAAAGAAGAGAAGAGAGAACAAAAGAGAAGAACAAAGTACAGAGAAGAAATAAAAGACAGAAGAAAAAAAAAGAATTAAAGAAGAGAAGAAAAGAGAAGAGAAGAGAAGAAAACATAGGAAAGAAGAGAAGAAAAGAGAAGAGAAGAGAAGAAAACATAGGAAAGAAGAGAAGAAAAGAGAGAAAAAAAACAGAGAAAAAAAAGAGAAAAAAGAGAAAACCAAGACAAAAAGAGAAAAAAGAGAAAACAGGGAAAAAAAGAGAAAACAGAGGGGGGAAAAGAGGAAAACGGAAAAAAACAGAGAAAAAAGAGAAAACAGAAAGAAAAAAAACACAGAGAAAACAGAGACAAAAAAAAGAAAACGGAGAAAAACAGGAAAAAAAGAAAACAGAGAGAAAAAGAGAAAAAAAAGAAAAAAAAAAACCATAACAAAACAACAACAAAAAAGAAGAAAAACAGACAGAAGACAAAAACAAAAAAAATTTTTTTAAATAAATTCTTTTATATCGAGGATAACGGAATAAGCAGCACTCGTGCGCTTTTTCCACATCCACGAAGACAGAAGCGACGTGGAGCGCGCGGTGCAGGCAGACTGACCGGTGATTTTGCGCATGCTGGAGACGACATAGTCCAGGGTGCTGACCGTGCCCAGTTTGGAACCGCTGGACTGCTGGGGAACCATGGACTTGAGCTGGCGCAGGAACTCCTTCACCTTCTGCCGCTTCTTCTCCCGGCTCTGCATGTGTGACGCCATCTCGCTGCTGTGGACCGCATGGAGACACACCGCATTACAGTGCTGTCTGTCTGTCTGTCTGTAGTGTTGTGTGGTGTGGTGTGGACTGCATGGAGACACTGCATTACAGTGCTGTCAGTCTGTAGTGTTGTGTGGTGTGGTGTGGACCGCATAGCCGCACCGCATTAAAGTGCTGTCTGTCTGTAGTGTGGTGTGGTGTGGACCGCATAGCCACACCGCATTAAAGTTCTGTCTGTCTGTAGTGTCGTGTGTGGACCGCATAGCCACACCGCATTAAAGTGCTGTCAGTCAGTCTGTCTGTAGTGTTGTGTGGACCACATGGTTACACTGCATTACTGTCAGTCTGTAATGTGTGGACCGCATAGCGACACCACATTAACTCATTGAGGTTGTGCCGAAGCTTAAGCTTCCTTTCCTTTTCTTTACTGTGACGTGCCGAAGCTTAAGAATCGGCAGACTTATGAATTTTTTTTAAAACACAAAGTGATGGTTAACTCAAGGAAAAGTATTCTGGCCTGTAGGGTAATCATTTTTCTAAACGCAGTTGCTTTCCTTGACCATAAGCTTACCTAGTTTTTATCTGTTGGCCAATTTTGTTTGACATGTCAACAAGTGATATCTTTGGGATTTCAGGCACTCCAGTGTTATGATTCTTTTAAAAAAATAATCTGTTGTACAAAAAGTGACATCACATGGATTCAGCCAGCTTTAGGGAACTTTACTTTGGTGAAAAATCATCACATTGGTTCAAGGGGACTAGTTGATGAATAGTTCAAGCCATTTAAGATGCCAACCCTAATTTTCAAAACTTTTTATTTTTCAGCATTCAGTGACATATTTTGGAAATTTGTAAAAAATAAATGCAGTCATCTATTAAAAAACTGTGAAACAATCTCAAAAGAAGACATTATAAACTTTTCAATGATATATAATGTGTATGTCATTATTATGTTGGGTAAGTCTGCTGAATTTTTCAAATATAGCCAAAATCATGCGTCACCACAAAATGGTGGGATCCATTTCACTGCGACTCCAATGAGTTAAAGTTCTGTCAGTCTGTAGTGTTGTGTGGACCGCATAGCCACACCGCATTAAAGTTCTGTCAGTCTGTATGTAGTGTGGTGTGGTGACACCGCATTAAAGTTCTGTCAGTCTGTCTGTAGTGTAGTGTGGACCGCATAGCGACAACACATTAAAGTTCTGTCAGTCTGTATGTAGTGTGGTGTGGACTGCATAGCCACTCCACATTAAAGTTCTGTCAGTCTGACACTGCATTAAAGTACTGTCAGTCTGTAGTGTAGTGTGGACCGCATAGCGACACCGCATTAAAGTTCTGTCAGTCTGTAGTGTGGTGTGGACCGCATAGTGACACCGCATTAAAATTCTGTCAGTCTGTCTGTAGTGTGGTGTGGACCGCATAGAGACACTGCATTAAAGTTCTGTCAGTCTGTCTGTAGTGTGGTGTGGACCGCATAGCGACACCGCATTAAAATTCTGTCAGTCTGTCTGTAGTGTGGTGTGGACCGCATAGAGACACTGCATTAAAGTTCTGTCAGTCTGTAGTGATGTGTGGACCACATGGTTACACCGCATAAATTACGGCCCGTCTGTAATGTGGTCCACATAGTTACACCACATTACTGTCAGTCTGTAATGCAGTGTGGGTTTTTTGGTTGTTTTTTTTGGGGGGGGAGGGGAGGTTGTCATCCATTCCCACCAGCACAAAATCGCCTACACTTCTGAAAGGCAGTACAGGGTTTTTTATCAATGTATGCTAAAAGTGTTCTGCATGCGCTCGCATATAGTCTCATCCACAGGACTTTCATGGGAGTGGGGATGATACTGATGTTAACTCCAGCCAGGGGGAAAAAAATCCCCTCAAATGGGTGGCTTGGCGATGGCTCAATCCAGGGCTGTCAGAACACCAGCATGACGCTCTAAGTCTAACCGCAGGGGAAAACTTTCTTTTTTAAGCGAAACAAAACCAAAAGCATAACAAACAAAATATTTAAAAACTTTTAAAACAAAACCAAAACAAACAAAATAAAAAATGAATAAAAGGCTATCCTGCCCCAGGCATGTCTCTGAGAATAGCCTGTATTCTGACTGACTTTTGAATGCACACACACACAAAAAGATATATGTTAAAGTATTAAAAAAAAAAGCTTAAATACCAAAACCAGATGTTGCCTATCTGATACATACAACAAGTTTACAAACTGAATGATTCAAATGAATACATTGCTTACCTGTAATGTTCATTTACTCAATTTATAACAAACAAATGAAAAAAAATTTCACTGATCTGTAACTATGCATCTCTCTCTCTCTTTCTCTCTCTCCCTGCGCGCGCACACACACACACTTATTTTCTAAATTAAGACTGAACGTGTAAAACACTAGATAGTCTAAATATGTAACATGTTCTAAATGCATTACAGTCCACAATCTCTTGTTCAATTGCCCAATTCTTGAAGAAACGCACAAAAGAAGAGGATCAGATGTTTATGAACAATATATTTTCAAAAATATCCAAGAACTGTATGACTCCATGACAACAAAATACACACATACACACACGCACACATGCATGCACGCACGCACACACACACACACACACACACACACGTGTATGTGTACTTACCTACAACCACTGGTGGAAGGATCGTCCAGAAAATCGCTTTCACTAAGCAGAGATAAACAACTACTGCTGCTCCTGCACACACACACCACACACACACACACACACACACACACACACACACAACCAAATTATTTCAATATTAATGGCAAATCTTGCAAATCATTTATTTTTTTAAAACACCAAAAAACCTCATTACACTGCTTTGTTTTGCACTTTGACAAAGTCAGTGTATTGCGTCATATCAAAATAAGCCCCTGTGGGAATACCGGGTCCTGTCAGTACGGAAAGCAACCCCACCTTCTAGAAATTCTGTGTAATGAATTCCCTCTTTTCTACTCTTCTCTTTGTTTCTGCGATGTTGCTTTTCTGCCTGTCGCCTCCTTCTTGTCTATTTTATGCCTTCTTGGTCCATTCTCCTGCATGTTTTCCACAAAGACTTTTGAAAGTAACGATTCTCTCTCTACCACCCCGAAGTCAGATGCGCTGGGCCTGTCTTGTCAGGTGCTTAACTAATGAGCAACAGTAGATCCTACATTTTTTACTCATATGACAGACAACACCAGATGTTGTCTGAGTGTTCGAAGAAAAAAATTAAACTGTAACAAAGTCATTGTATTATTTTGCATTGCACTGTATCATACTGCTTTTGTACTGCAGTGCTTTTTGCATTGTGTTATAAATTTATCGCCCCCCCATGGGAATGTCGGGGGTTCTTTCAGTCTGAACGGTATCTCCATCTTCCGTGAGGAAATTCTGTGTGAAATTGTGGTCCTGTGTTCCTATGTGTGCACGTAATGGCTTTTTCCACAGAATTTTGCCAGGGTCAACTTTCTTATTGCCTTGGGTTCTTTTAAGTGTGCTACTGTTGCGAGGGAGAGGAGGTGGGTGCCGCCCTCAATATGCTGGCCCCTAGAGAAGCTGAGGTCTCTTGACTCCTCTCCAACCACAAAGGTTATGGAACACCTCTACCTTTTTCCCTTTTATGCTGTATACATTGTCTGTCCCTGCATCTGTTCAGCATATCATATACAGAAATGATCATGAGAAAGGCCAACACAGAAGACGGAAGCAGTGAAATAGGAAGCAGAAACATCACAAACCTCAGGTACACTGATGATACAGCACTCACGGCCAATGATACCACAAGCATAAGCAAAACAGTCGATGAAGAGGGCAATACTACTGGCCTTAAGTTAAATGCCCAAAACACTGGCTTCTCACTTTTTAGTTGAGCGACTCATTTCTAGATTACTATTCCCTCAACAGATAACAGATAAAAGATAACACACACACTCACCAAATTATTTTATTAAGAGAGACTCACAGAGAACAATTATTACACAATTTGTTGTTGTTTATGAATCGGCAAGACAAGGCACAGACAGACAGACATACAGACAGACAGGTAGATACATATCAGTAGTCACTTCCATTTCAGTCCACCAAGTCACACACACACGCAAAATTGACACGGACAAAAAAGTTTAAAAACCAGATCACAGCAGGCGTTAAAAAAAAAGTCAACTACAAGTACAAAGTTCTACTCTTGTGTGTGTCCACAAAACAAAATTTCAATTTAAAAAACCCCAACTTTATTAACACAGCTGGAAGAGAGTGTTGCTTAAAATCAAGAGATTCTGATCTCAAGTTAGATCAAACACTCTCAGTCTGAAAAAGAAACACATGACATATCAAACAGCATATATATAAATATAGCTTCCCTTCTCTACTGCTTGGGGCAAATAAAACCACGTTGAGCTGAGGACGCCAGTCAGTCTTTTAATTCACCCTCCCCATATTACAACAAACAACATAAACCATGGAAAAGATATAGATATATCCACCATTTCAAAGTATCAAACAAACAAAAGAAAACAACAACTAAACCCAAAAAAATGCCTTATGGGCAAATAATACTGCACCCACTCCAATGTTTAAAAAATTTTTTTTAAAACAAAACCAAACCAAACCCAGTGCTGGCATAATGTTAACATATAAAATGTTTTTTAAAAAAAGAAAAAACGTCAGACTTGTTTGAATAAAAAGGGGGCAGAAGAATGGACTGGGAAGGCGGAAAATAATTTAAGCAAAACAGAAAGAGGACAGAAAGAGGAGGAAAAAGGACAGAAACAAAGGAAATGACAGAAAAGAGGAAATTTCCAGCAGACAATCGCCAGAGGATTCATGGGACTACTCCTTATCCTGACAGAGCCCCCACCATCTTCATCATTTTTTTATTATTATTTCTGAACGTTTGCCAAAAACAAAAAAACAAACACAAAAAGACTTTAAGTTAAAACATTAAAAAACCAATTTTATGCAAGAAAAGGTAACACTCTTGTTTCAAGATCCCCTAGTCAGGAGAACAAGAACAACAAAACAACAATCCAGTCACAGTGTCTACAGTCTCACTGACCATAATGGGGCTGTCGACTGGTAAAATTTTCAATCTCAGACTAAAACAGGGTTTAAAACCAACTGTACGGTCGTTCCTTGTTCATACATTACAACACAACACAGCACAGCACCAAGCCCACCTGTCCATTATCATTCTGATTCTGAGGACATGCGTTTTGGTCAAAGCCCTGACATACAACTACATAATTATTGTATCAAAACACACCTAGATCTTCCCGTCATCTGCAAATCCCTACAACTTTCTTCTGGCAAGAAACTTTGCAATTTTCAACAACCACGAAACACAAGCAACATCACGAATACAACGCAGAAACCATACAACTGCTTGTCACAGGAGGTTTCAAAAATCGATAGAAGAGAAAGGGAAGGGGGTGATGAGGAGTGAACATTTGAGCCTTTGAAGTGAGGAGAAGATGATAACAAAAGCAAATAATAAACAAAGACAAGTAATGGAAGAAGATGATGAAAATAGTGGAGTGTCAGAAGAATGATTCGAGGCTCAGGTCAGAACTTAAATCAGTTCCTGACTTTAGCCAAGTGCCAAGGACTACATTAATTAAAATGTTGTTATGCTTTACAATGTTATGTTGACATTCATTGCCTCTAGCCATGACAACCTGTACTCACCTGTTAAAGGAGAAAAATTCCTCTGTAGTAAGAGTATGGCTGCCTAAAATTATATGGCAAGGTATTTCAAAGCAGTCACGAATACATCCAAATTTTCCATGAGCAGATCTACAGTTTACTTGCTGTCTTACAGTGATTCTCAGATTGTGTGCAATGAGTGAGTGTACTGAGAGAGAATGCATCATATTATTCTGCTGACCTCAAGGGTGCTAAGCTGAACAACACCCTACAACAACAACAATTTCAAGACTGTTGGAACCAAGTTTTTCTGGTAACAGAAAAACTCTTTCCTGCAGAATACTAAAGTTTCCTTTTGAGCATCCATTTCTGCTCCATCAAGAAATCTGTTCAGCCAATCTGACTTCCCTCAATCTAGCTTGACTGAAGTCTCAACTCCTTCAGGAGCTGTATGAGCATCACACTGAATTTCCAGGCATTCTGTTCTAGGAAGCAATGATGAACGTGGTCACCTCCTGGATGGACGACTGTTCACACACCTTGGCTTCATTACAGTTCCCCCAGCTAGCTGTAAATGGGCCCCTCTTTAGGGTCAGGGAAAATAAAGCCGTGAAACTAAGGATATAGGTGCCACCCTCAATATCCTGGCCCTTAGAGAAGCTGAGGTCTCTGACACCTCACTCCCCAATGGCCACAAAGTTTGTAAGAATGAACACCTTTAGCTACCTGTTCTGGGCAAGCTGTTCAAACTTGGTGGAGCCCATCCCTCTCCTGGCAGCAGAAATGTGCATGCTGGGTATGTTCATGTCATTCACAACACAGGTGGCCTGCTATTCTGTGAAAGGGGGATAGGTTTTTGATGCATGCACAAGATGTTCTCTATGTGTTCACCAAAGTGACTTTGGTAACTCCAAAGTCTCATCTGAGGGCCTAACAGGGAAAGAGTCCACAAGTGACCTTCCACCATGAAATAAGTTGGATTGCACCTGACCCACTTTTCCGCTAAGAGTGATTTTTAGGTAGGTGGAGGTGAGGTTTGTGATTTTGAGTGAGATTTTGATTGATTGTAAAACTATAAGCCTTCTACCTTGTAAAAAACAAGTCTTAAGCATGTTTTCTTTTGCTTTTAAAATTCATTTAAAAGCACCAAAACTCTCATATTACCTCATTTATCACAAAGTGAAATCTGTCAATATTTCTCATTTCCTGGAGTCCAGCATTTCAAGTTGTAATTTAACTGTTCATAGAACTGTCTGATTGTCAATCTGTGAATGTTCTGTGTCGAAAAGTTCTTTTCACTGCAGACTGATACTGTGCTAACAAATAAAAACTGACCTTCCGGACAACGTGAGACTCATTGTGTGGGGGAGGGTCACATCATTATGAAAGGATAACTCTGCAGGGGAAAACAGTCACCTTGAACAGACACCTCAGTGGAGACTCAAACCCAAAGCTTCAGTAATCCTCAAATCACAAGGTCAACTCCCTACTCGCTACATCTGCACCAGCCTATCCCCATACACGCCCAAACCTAAGTCTGTCAGTTCACAACAAAGCTACCTTATATAATTATTGCCTCAGTACCCGATCATGGGAGAACTGGGGAGGGGGGTTACGAATTTTTTCAAATATTCACCACCCTTTATCAATGAAAAAAGAGCATAAAAAACAACTGCTTTATAGTTTCTGTTCTCTAGAAGCTTCAAATAAAATTCTGAAGAAAAAATATCCAAGTACTACTGAATCAAAATTAAAGTCCTGAAAGAAGCTAAAAAATAATAAAAAATTGACAGCATGACATAAAAATTGAACCCTACGCTGTCCTGACAATTCGGCCTGAACTAAAATTTCCTATGCTTTTCCACACAGGATGAACCTGTGGTTCCAACCTACTATGCCCCAGTCAGAAACATTAAAACCAATGACCTCCCAGAGTGGATTAATCCTTTCACTGCAAGTTTTTCGGCAGAGCTTGCCCACACCCTTCAGTCCTTTTAACATATTCCTTACAGGTAACCTGCTATAGGGTAACCAACAATCTACTAACCCTTCCCTCCACATCACCCACTACTGGGTTACAGTAGTATACAAATGTGCACAGTGCACATGTATGTACTGAAAAAGCGGGGTTCTCTCCCTTAACATAGGAATAAAGTTAAAAAGGGAAAACATCACACTCAAAGATCCCTTTCAAGTTTCATTCCTAGGATTCTGGCATGAAGAAGTTGGGAAACTTTCTCACAAGAATGGGTGACCAGCACTTACCTTCCATCAAAACTGCCCCTGCTTCCCCCACCCCCCCCCCCCCTCCCCTGTCTTCCTCCCACTACTTCTAAACAGCTGCTCTAAGAGGAGACATGACACAATCCCTCCATGGTACAGCTAAAAGGTAACACTAAGGTGACAAACACTCCATGATCCCCTTGTACTGCTGTTGCTGGTTTTCTAACTGACAGGAACAACACTCTGAGAAGAATACAAGGAAAGGGATGTAATTGTTATCAGATTCCCAGTACTGAAAGGATTAAAACAAAGTACTGTACAGCACAATAGGTACACTGGGTGTTTTTTTTTTAATCAGTTGTTGGGATTTTTTAATTTTTATTTTTGAGGGGGGGGGGGGGGGGGGGGGGTACAGAACACCTTTCCCCCACATTCTAATAAGCCCCCGTCCCATTAACTTCATTAACTTGATTAAGAGAAAGAAGAGAACAAAAGAGGAGTTTGACATCTGCTCACTTATGGTACGTGCTATCCATGGAACCAAAACTACTGTCGTTTCCCCAGATTCCCTGACTTGTCGCTGGGACCCTCCCCTCAGACTGTATAGCTGTATTGAAGGGTAGCACAGCTACTGCATGGGTAGTGGGTACAGCAAAGGTACAGGGTACACCAAAGGTAGAGCTAAGGATAAATCTTTGCATGTCTTGTTCTTCACCTGCCCACTTACACACACCACACACAACACAATGACTATCCCTAAAACACTAAGTAGCTTCCACATCCTGGACAAAAAGCAAACAGAAAACAAAAGCTGTGATAGCACAAATAGTTGTGACCACATTAAAAAAAAAACACTCTACAATTTAACAAGCCTCAAGACTTCTTCAATGACAGTAACTTTTTATAAAAAAAAACAAAAACATAGCCGAAAACTGAAAAAAAATATATTCATGCAAATTATCCTGAACAAAGGTTTTCTGAAAATTTTGAAAAAAGTTTGAAAGCTGAAATATTTAGAGCTTCAGGAGAGCATTTTAAAGCTTATTCTGAAACTTTAGGGTTCTGCATAAAATAAGCAAAGTCATTCATCTGTCATGTTTTAACAACATCCCTACTTTCCCAGTACACGAGCACTGTGAACATTTGTATGCTACCATAACCCAGTAGTGGGTGATATGGAGGGTTACCTGTAGGGAAAAGGTTAAACATTGGTTTGTGACACAGATAGTAGATACTACACTTAAAGTCTTGTTTTAATTTAACCCTTCAGCAATTCTTCAGGATCTTTGGAAGGTTTCTCATTCAGCCAGGCAATGCCCACCACAGGCCACCACCTTCTGACTTTTTATGGCTTGGAGTTTTCTTCTGCTGCTCCACTCTTGGAATGTTGCAATAATAAAAGTTTATTCATGAGTATGATCTCTACAGTGTCAGACTGCGAGTTCAGAAAGCAATACTTTCTTGCAAACATTCGAACAACTCCAAATATTAGGACAGTAGGAGCAGTTTTTCAGTAACAAATTATAACAAATGGGTAAATGGGTTACTTATGCCATACAGACAGATCTCCATGAGTACAACTGTGGGAGAAACTGAAAATTAAGATTTCACTGGCGTTTGATCTGTCAGGTCTGTGAATAACGCGAGCACAACAAAAGCTGAACACTTCATTACATCATGGCACCCATCAGTCAAAAAAGAAGCAAAGCAAAACCAAACCAAAACTTGGCAAAAGCATGACAAAACATCACCATGCAAAAAAAGAAAAGATGATGTACTAAGCAGGCACGAAAAGAGAACACTAACCAAACTACATTCATCAATCTGATTTAACCCAAAGTTGGCCCGCCACATACACCATTCTGGTAAATTGTAACTGCCCTTCATGGAATGACTAAAGTGTTTTTGACTTGACTTTGACTTGACTTGGATGTAGGTAATGCGTCTCATCTAAAACTACAACAATGATTTCAGTGAATGGATCATGAAATGTATAAATTTAATCAGATTAAAACATCTTTTGTTTCACTGTCTTTCCTTTCAGAAAATATACACTTTTACCTCTGGTGCATCAGATTTTTATCCAGAACATTATTTTTTTCAACATCCATGAGGTACTACTAAAAGTTTCCTGGCAGGATATGGGGGGTTAATGCCAAAATAATCATATAGTAGCTAATGTTAAGCAGCATCGAGCATGGTTGCCATTTGGATAGGAGACTGTGCGCCTTGGCTTCAGTAAAGTCCCCAAGTTCACCCAGCTGTGAATGGGTACCTGCCTCTTTAGGGTCAGGGAAGGTAAAGCAGCAAGGGAGAGGAGATGGGCACCGCCCTCAGTATCCTGGCCCCTAGAGAAGCTGAGGTCTCTGATGTCTCGCTTCCCTACGACCACATAGGTTATGGGACACCTATGTATACTTTAGTTGATAAGAAAATCCAGTATAGGGCTACCCAACTATTAAATTCTAATATAATTTTTTGAAATATAAAAAAATAAAAGCAGAACTTGTACATGTTAATCATTTAAATATGCTACCAGCCTCGAGTCTCATGAATGCCAAAGGCAGAAACACTAAACAGTAGTGTCCCTGTTATCAAGTACTGGATGGTCACAACACTCTTACTTTAGCTGATGATTTTTTTTCTTTGTTTCAGAAACAGACAAAATGTAGTATGTTAATTATACACAAAATTGTTATTGGGATGACTTGTCTGACACCCTGTTGTGATTCAAGCTTGCTGAAAAGACAGGAGAGCTGCAGGCAGATCTTAGCTGTTGAGGATTCCTGACTACTGACAATGAAAAGTATGATACTAGTGCTGCAGGAGAATTTTTATTTTCTGCTCAATTCAACCCATTGATTGAGGGAGTGACAGATGAGGCTGCAAGATTAGATTATAATACAACTGCTGAGAGCTGAGCAAAACTGGTCATAAACAGATCATTTTTGTTAGTAATTCAGACAGCCCAGGAAATCAGTTTTAACCTAACCACTCTAGTGTCTAAAGGGTTTGTGTCTCTTTACCACCATGGCAGAATATTTACAAACATACTTTATTTATTTATTCATTTGGTTTTTTTCTTTCTTTTCCTGTCTGTAACTATATTTGTTTCCCTATCAGTGGCTTTTTTCCTCAGAATTTTGCCAGAGACAACTCTCTTGTTGCCATGGGTTCCTTAACGTGTGCTAAATAATTTTGTGTTACACACGGGACCTCAGTTGATCATCTCATCCGAAAGACTAGCACCCAGACCACCACTCACGGTCTAATGGATGGGGGTAAAGTTTCAGGCCCGAATGGGAATCGAACCACTGCACACTTCTGACCCAGACTTTTCGCTTTCTAGACCACCAATCCACCTAGCTGGACAATGGCTGACTCAAATCCTATCATGACTCTTTATGAGTCGCATGGATTTTTTAAAAAATTGTTTACTTCCGCCTGCTCCAACCCACAGCGACGAGTGAGTATGCCCCACCTCAGGATAACTCTGATATAAATAAAGCTCCTTATGAACTTTTGACCCTGATGATATGATGACAAGCCTCAGCATAACTTTGGTGGAGAGATTGGAAGGAGTGACACGAGAACAGCAGGAAAGGAACATCACAAAAGATGTAGCAGCACAAAAAACTCCAACCCCAAACAAACAAAAACTGTGTCTCTGCCTAAAAAGCTAAAGTATACATACAGGTTCAGTTGTCAAAACAAAAAATTATTTGTAGCCTTGGCTCCTTCAACTAACTTAATTCTAAGTCTGATTCAACCCGACAATTTCACTTAAAAGTTAAATTCAAAGTATAGTGCTTAACGATTCATAGTCCAAGTTCTAGACAGAAGACAGAGCTTTTCAAGTTGCACAGGGGAGATAAATTATATAATTTATAATATATACAAGAAGGAGGGTGGCAGGACAGTTAAGACCTGCCTAACAAATAAACCATGAGATTCTGGATTTGATTCCCAGCCTTGCCCTTTCTTCCCAGTTAGACATGAAGATTAAACTGAATGCCAAGTCTTTTGAAAGAGACTCTAAACCAGTCAGACCCGTGTGTTTACAGACTTGTCCCCATCAAAACAAAACAAAAAAACCCACACAACTGAACACTGGAAAGAAGAGGGAGGTACCTCCCAAATGTCCTAGCAAAATTGGTAGGCTCAATTTCCAACTGTATCCCCGAAGTCACAATTATGGCTGTACCTTAATGATGGGGAAAAAAACAGTTCCATATAATTTATTATTTTTAAAAAATCAACCCTCACAAATGGTGAACCCTGGAAGTCTAACGAGGAATGGAGAAAACAATTTGAAACCTACCAACAGGTGATTTAAAAACAACTGAATGTATTTTTTTCTTTCATGAACAATGAAATGAATGTACATAGACAGGTCTCTGCTTCCTGGATGTCCCTCACATCAATGAATCTGTAAGAAAAACTTGTCCATGTTGTTCCAAAATTCAACAAGTAATATAGGAATCTCAACAAAATAAGAAAAAAATGAATAGAAATTTATCAACAGAATTTTCTAAACATATGCACAGAAACTGTGACATGATGATAATATGAAACAGATGCACAGCACTTGCCTATTTATATAATATAAACTTGTGCTTGTACACTTAACACTAGTTATCAATCCATGCATGTGATCTTATCATTACTGTCTGCCTATGGTTTGGAAGTTCCCAAGGCTGTCAACACATAGACTGATGCACAGAGACTCTGAAGAATGAACATTCCAAATTATATATAAATATTCAGAAACAAAAAAACCCATCAAATCACACACCAAAGAGATGGTTTTCAAATTCAACAATATTAAAAAATACATACATGCATGCAAATGATGCATATAGCGAAAATGGTAAGAGTCAATCGTCTATCTAGACAACCAAGTTTCAGTTTTAACAACAACAACAAAAACCAAACTCTGATGGGAATATTATAACATAATATACAAACCCTGCAATTTTTTTTAAAAGTATGCGCTTACGTGTATGCGCATGTGCGTGCGTTTGTGTCACTCTGTGTGTGTGCGCGCACGTGTGCATGCATGCAAACTTCAAGGATGAAAAACAAATTATTCAAAGTGTTTTCAAATCAAAGTGCTGAGAGAAAGACAGACAGACAGACACACTGAGACACAGGGGTACACTGACACAGAAAGAGACAGACAGAAAGACTTTTGTTCAAATTAATTAAATTCCTCGTCTAGAGCCCCGAGGCTCACCAAAGCCGGCAAAGGTGAGATTTTTGTCTTTAGAAGTATAAAAAACATGTGACTTTTTATTTTTATTTATTTATTTATTATTCTTTTATATCGAGGATAATGGAATAAGCAATCATGTCCTTTTTTTACATCCAGTCCCCGTGTGTATGCGGTTTTGTAAATTTTGTCATCTGCTCCTACTGGCACACATGGCCTACTCTTTGAAAAGTGGAACAGGATTTAACGTGTGCGCAAGATGTTCTGCATGCGTTCGCACACGGGGCCTCGGTTTACAGTCTCATCCAAAGGTTTCTTTTCCTACTAAGGTAGCCACACTCTGACTTTAGGGCAAAAACAAATAAACAGACAGACACAGAGAGAAAGTGTGAGAGAAAGAATGAAATCTATGCAAAGAATGAGCAGGGCTCTTCACCAAATACCGAGATTGTCAATTATACATTTACCTCAAATCACAACAAATGGAAACAAAAATAATGAACATGAAACAGCCCTCTAGCACATTTTCCAAATGGGAAAACACACAAGACTCTTCCATCAATCCTTGGATTTTTAGCAGTTCAAAACCCTTTCTTTGCGATGTCAGACTTCTGATTTTTTTTCCCCTTACTATTTTGTGTGTTGGTGTGTGTGTTGTGTGTGTGGTTTTGTGTGTGTGTGTGTGTGTGTGTGTGTGTGTGTGTGTGTGTGTGTGTGTGTGTGTGTGTGTGTGTAGGGGAGTGGCTGTGTGTGATGTGTGTATGTGTGTGTAGTTGTGTGTGTAGGTGCGTGTGGAGTGTGTATGTGCGTGTGTGTGAGTGTGTGTGTTAGAACTTCTTTCCATGCACCCCACCTTAAAAGAAAAGTGCATCACATGGACAAAAGATTAGATGGTTTCCAGAGAGAGAGAGAGACAGACAGACAGACAGAACTTGAACTCGAACTCGAAAGATTTATTCACAAAAAGGCCATTGGCCCATACATGAAGGGGGGGTTGCCAAACTGCTTAGTATTTTACTTTTAGTGAGAAAAATAAGTATCACAAAAAAACCAAAATGTTAATCACTAATGTATACCCACAACTACCACAATAAAAATCAGTTCCAAAAAAATATGACTTAAGAAACCAAGATATCTCTTATTCTAAAGGCTTTACTCAAATATAAAGCAAGGCTGCACACAATCTCAGGGTGACTAGATGCCATGAGTAGACCGAATCTAAATAAATTAAGCTGTCTACTATACTTTACCAGAATGTTATTCTGTCTTACATCTTCTAATACTGGACAGCACAGCACAAAATGAACTTATCTTCCACCGTTTGCTTACATAATGGGCATAGCAACCTGAGGTCATCATCATCATGTTCTATATATTATAATATCTAAATTTATGAACATTTATGTCTGATACACCAAGTACAGACAGACAGACAAAGAGGGAGAGAGACAAAGGGTGAGAAACAGAGAGAGACAGAAAGGGTGAGAAAGAGAGAGTGTCAGAGAGAGAGAGAGACAGAGACTAGTGAGAGAGAGAGAGAAATACAGACAGACAGACAGACAGAGGATGAGAGATACAGACAGACAGACAGAAAGACAGACAGACAAAGAGAATCAGAGACAGACAAAGAGAATCAGAGACAGACAGACAGACAGACAGACAGACAAAAACTTGAAAGAGAGACAGCTCCCACAGATGGAACTGGGCTGTCAAGCAGACCAGTCTACACAGAAGAAGACTGAGACTCAGTGAGAGAATCTTTGAAACAAAAACTGAATGGAAAAAAAAAGGCACAAAATTTCGGATCACACAAATGTGTAACTCACTCGGCAATCAAGGAACCATAGTTGGAGTCGCTGATCTTGGTACTACTAGTGTCTCGGGTCTGGGGCGGTGGTTCTTTTTCCATTGGGGCACTAGAACGGGGCAGGCACACACCCTGCCAGTGTGCTGCTGCTGTCTGGCTTTAACTACTCCCCACCTGAAAGAAACACCATACATCTACATACATACATGTATATATACATTACATCATAGGAAAAAATGAAACTGGTCAGATAATGACTTTCTTAGTTCTTATTTTTGTGAATCTCATTTACTACATGTGTGAATCTCTTCAGTTGAAACACAAATTTTGTGTAATACTAATAGTACTACACATTTACAAATGCAGAAGATAAAATATGCACAATAAAGATCCTGTAATAATACATGTCACTCAGCGCTCAGTGGGTTATGGACACAGGAACATAATAATAATAATAATAATAATAATAAATGGAATTTATATAGCGCTATATCTTGCAAAGACAAACCAAAGCGCTTAAGGAACATGCCCAGCATACATACCTGAAGTCGGAATGTGGCTACCTTCATGGTTGGCAAAACAGTCCATGTTTACATGTTGTATACACAAAGCAAAATCTCACCCCTGTTGAACCTCAGAACTCTAACCAGGGAACAAAAACAACCCAAACAAACCAGAAACATCAACTGCATGAAAAAATATCACTGAAATTATACTACAGCGAAGTGAATAAAGTGCTTTTTTCCCCCCAGTTCCTCAGCTAGAGCTCTGAGGTTCATCAATGGTGAGATTTTTACATGCAACCGTTTTTTTTCTCTCAAAATTGAAGTAGCCACATTCCAACTTCAGGGGCATAAAGAGCATGTGACTGCAATCTCATGGATCCATGAGCTTGGTGGCTCCAAACTGTGGGTTTGAATTTTGACAGCAGCCTCTGGTGAAGTAAGCGTTTCTAAGGACGACGAAAAAAAAACACACTTCTAAACAAAAATCACAAAACAAAAGCAACACAAAACCCCTTTGAGCCAAAATACAGCTCTCCAACATTTCTATTGAAAATGACTCTCTTCACTCTCTTCTCTCATCTCTGTTAAAATCTTAAATATTAACGGTTGGTGTATGCAGTGCCTGGTCTTCTCTTGTGATCGTTACTCTGCAGGGCATCTGTCTGCTGGCCTCAACTGACACATTCTGACTTTTTGTTTTTTAAATTACAGAAAGCATGCTGGGTATATCAGTGTTTCTGTAATCAACTGAACACTGATATGAATTACAATTTATCTAGGATCTATAATGTGTGTTAATTTGATGTTCTCAATGTGTATCACGAAAGACATTCAGGCACTGGCAGGTCTGCACATTTTAAGCTGACCTCGGAGATGATAAAAATCCCCACCCTTAATACATGTATACATCAGATGCTGCTGCCAAGATTTAAACCCATGACTCCATAAGCACATGGGATTGAAGTCAAAAGGTGTTAAACCACTCGGATATATCAATAGAGCATCCATTGAATGACTAATAGAGAAAGTCCCTTCTCAACTCTCTCACTGTGTCAGCTGTGCCATCTTTGAAATAGTTTCATTTCACAAAGTGCATCATACTCTTACTCTACTTTGACTTGGTAAGCTTCAGAATGCGGACATCAGAGAATAGATCTCTCAGCAAGGAATCTTTCTGGTAAAGATTTGGGGTTTTTAAACTGTGATTATTTTCTATTTAACTGAGTTAAATGCTATAAATTGTATAATTTATTAAATGGCTTATGCTTCCCCCATGCTCCTTTTCTGTACCTATTAAAAAAATTATCACCATTTTATTTCTTTAACTGTATGTTTATTGGTTTATAATTTGTTTTAATGGAGCAGGAGGTGACAGGTCATTTTTTTTAATATTCTTTTCATATCGAGGATAATGGAATAAGCTCTTATGTGCCTTTCTACATCCAGTCCCCATGTGTATGCAGATTTGTAAATTTTGTCATCTGTCCCCCCCACCCTGGCACACAATGGCCTACTCTTATGAAAAGTGGAATAGGATTTAACATGTGCACAAGATGTTCTGCGTGCATTCGCACATGGGACCTCGGTTTATAGTCTCATCCGAAGGACTTGATGAGAAACTCAGAAAAGGGAGGCGAGGGAATGAACGAGGGTTCATAGTACTTATCTATAGATCACAATGCACTAATGCAGTCAGGGTTTGGGGTGAGGGTAGGTTTGCTTTATGGAGGGGGGGGGGGGGGGGGGGGAGGTAACTATCAAATTTTATCTTTTGATGCATGTTAAGATAATACTTGCAAGTTAGTTCTAAACTAAGCAAGTCTGCAGTTCTGCTTTGAACGCTGAATCATTACAATTTCTTAACAATGACTCAGTAAAATAACACTGCTTGCAAGATTTCACAATCATCATTTCTTGCTAAATTGCTACCTAAATAATATTTAGAGTCCTGAAAAACATAGGTCTAGATGCAACATTAGTATACTGTGTATAGGCTACAGAGCTCTCCAAAAATGAACTGGTAGGAAGAGCAGAAGGGGAAGAGGTCTACTCTTTTGTTGTAAATGTAATACATTCTGTGTGGCACTTGTTAGTAAGTTATGGATTATGCATGTACACTGCATCTCCTAGACCAACCCAGACCAAATTATGTGCAGATCTGCTAATGCCTCTACCACACTGAAGTCAATCAAATAAATTAAGCATGGAAAAATTAAAACATGAAAATTCAAAATGCAAATCTCCTCTTTTTTTTTTTTAAACACTTCTTAGTTCTAGTTCTACATCCTTAGATCATACCACACCATAATACACTTCTACATGTACCTTTACTTCATACCATGCCGTAAAACTAATACGCTTAGAACTACATCTTTACTTCATACCATGCCTTTCCTGTTTCTTCTTTTCCTTTGCTTCTTGTTCACCCACTCGTCAAAATTGTGTGTTTGTGTGTTGGTTGTTTGGTTTGCTTGTTTGAGGAGTTGATGAGGTGGCGCTTTTGGAGAGTGGGTTTTTGTTTGTTTGTTGTTGTTTTTTATAGGCCTGTCAATTCATTTCTATTCTTTCTTTCGAAAACCTATTTCATATTTTCTTTCTAAGTTCTAAGTTAACAGGGTTGTACTCTATGTTTATTAGTTTCTAACTATAATAAGTCCCTTGCGGCCTTCATTTCAACAACTGCTGGTGCAATGCATTAAATGCAGTAGGTCAAGTGTATGGGATAATTCAAGGTCTCTGATCTCCTTAATTCAAATGACTGTCTGACCAGCCGCCATGGCACTGTGGTTAGTGCCTTGGATTTTGGACTGGAAGGTCACGGAGCCCATTTGAATACCATAAGAGTCACAGGGATTTTTCAGACTTGAGCCAGCTCCTGTCCAGAGTGAGTGTGCTGTGAGCTCAGTGGGAAGTCTGGGACCACGCAGTCGAGCTTCATCCACTTTAGGAATGCAAGTTTGAGAGTGTTGCTCAAATTACCTGACCAACACTTCAGCTGTTCAGGTATCTGTACTCTCCCAGGGCCCAGTTGACGCCAGGATATATTATGATAATAAACATAGAGTACAACCCTGTTAAGTAATCTCAAAGTATACACTTCCACAGCAGCTTCATTGTGTCATCCTCATTGTCATTGATCATTATGCAATAAAAAAAAATAATTTAATTTTAAGCCTCGGATTTGGTGGTCCCAGTTGCTTTGGTCTCATGGTGACCTCAAAGTTGGTTTCTCCATATTATACTTCTGTGCCTGTGGTCAGTTTGTGTCAAAGCCTTTGGGGTTGGAGGTTCATGGGAGACAGTCGTTGGAAGGACGTTTTGGTGGTTGCCATCTAGGGTGGGCAACTCACTCAGTTCTGACTCCACAACTGAGCTAATACTGTAATTAACAGGGGGACTTAGTAGGTGATGTCCTTCATATGTTAACTCAGAACAGGCAGCACGAAAGTCTAAACACCATCAAAGTGACCCAGCAGCAGTGCAGGGTCCCTCTGGCTGGTGGCCCCATGGCGGCCTGATATTGATGGGCTCCCAGGGGACTTCTGACCCTGAGGATGAGACATAACGAATATGGGTATGGCTGTGGCGGGGAGATAACATGAGCGGCATGGGAACAGCAGGACAGGGACATCACAGAAGATGAGGCAGCAAACAAAACAAAAAGTTATTGTCTCAGTTAAACTGCTTGAAGCACACCTTCCATCTGCAAAAGTTATAAACTTATATGCAGTACTTAGCATTTTTGTTCATTTCATCATTAAGATCAAGGTCATGTCCTCAATTAGGCTTACTTTATTTTTTAATACTAATACTAGTGTGACAGAGTCATATGGACCATTACCAACTACTGGACTCGTAAAATGGTCAACTGATCCATTTGGCTGCAATCATTCTGGACTGAACTGCGATTCACACACACATGTATGAGGCATCAAAACAGCAAACAACATTAACAATAACATGCATGTTAAGTATGCATTCTTCTGATTCCCCTACCTATCACTAGTAAGTAGTATCAGTCACAGAAGCCATAAGAAGGAGATACTGTTGTTGGGTGTTCCCCAGCTTAAACCCTGGGGGCTATCCAGACATGCACTCTGGTCTCACACAGGTCTGAGAATCAAAGTGAGACAGAACGAAAACACCTGGTGAGAAGTTTGTATTCTCTATCAGTCTATGGCTGTGTCCAAGTATCTAACCATACATTGGCATACAATGATAATTATAGGAAGCCATAGCCATAGGCCCATACTCATGACTTCATTAATCATTTTAATTTAAACTCATTTTAAAGCATAGTATTACTTATTTATAGTATACTGTAGTGTATAGTAAACCAATGTAGGCCTCGGCACTTTGCTATATATATAAACATGTACATTTAATGTCATAATGATGTATGGATCAAAAACTGACGTATAGCAACAAAATTTTGGTTAGCCCACGGGGGGATAGGCAAATACATATATATTATATATACAATGTTGCATCATTTGTAATTGTAACTGATTACAAATACAAAGAAAACACTTAAATGTTTATAATCTACTGTGCATCTGGCACTGAAATACATACAGTGTGACTGCACCCGTCTTCTTGCCAAGGGATGTAATCAGTCCAGTACATTTATAACTGTGTCAAGGATTTTTTCTTTAATCTACAAACACAGACTTATTATTACTCTTAATGTTTATCATAGTTAAAATAAACACTAACAGAAGACTTACCTGATGTCGTACAAGAATGATATAGCTGTTTTTCTAGAAAATCCACACACGGGAAACCACACACAAATTATCCATCAACACAATGGTTGACGACCGCTCGTGGCCTTTCAACGTGAGTAAGGGGAACGCGATCCACAAATCACAACATATGAATCCCAATGAAGATCAAATACCTCAAATCTTTATCCATCCACTGAATATGCTTCTGATAATATGTTGGCACATAAAAAGCACAATTTCTGTAAAAACACTGAAATATTTCCAACAAAAATTATATTTTTTTCCACAGTCAACACATCGTCTGGTAACCTTGTTTTCAACTGAAGCAGATCACAGTCACCTCCCTTAGTGGGCCCGAACACTCTTGTTTTCATGTCGAATAGACCAGTTTTCTACTTATAAGACTTTCTTCTTATAATTTGGGGGCGCCGTGCCTTAAAATAAATATACACAATGCAAAAAATACATACACACGAATAAACAAGCTTCTTTTTGCACACTAAACAACATTCCGTACAGTCTTATTCGCGTGCAGGCTCACGTGTTTCATAATACTCGGTAAACTCCGGAAAATCAATTCCGAAGTAAGGTGCGCGGCAGACGACAGCCGTCACGATTGAAAACATGTGACGGTTTCCTAAAAATAGATACTGTCTAAATTTAGTAGACTGGCGGGGAGACTCGCGTGGCCCAACAAACGAAATAACTATATTTATTTTAACCTTTAGCTGTGAAAACGAATAGCATTTGTTCGTTTTCGTAAAACAACAACTGAAGGTGTGGGACAATGCATAGCCCTGAACACAACCGCAGATTTAGTTCGCCGACACAGTTTTAACCGGTTAAGACCGTGCCGAGGCGCACGTGTCCAAACACTCATATTAGCGGCAGACGTTAAACTATGATTATAAACTTCATCTTATTCTCGAATTAAACTACGAATATAAACTCCATTTTATTCTGGAAGTGCTAGTGACACGAATTTCATAACATTACAGTTAACTAGATTAGTGATCCTTTCTAAAGACACTCGAACAGTCTTTCAGCAGCCACAATCCTGTTCTGACAGAATATGGCTCTCTCCTGGTTATTGCTTATAGGCCAATCTCTGACGGGTGAACAAATGATCAATGTCTTTGTTACCTTCAGTATACCAAGCTATTTTCGTAATTTTCATTTATTCTTTCCAGCGATGGGTCTTACGCCATTTCAAAATAACAGATGTTTGCTCAGTATAATTTCGTTCTCACGGGAGCAACAAATCATATTTCATCCACGGCCCGAAACGTATCATATTGTGGTAGGACGTCTGTTGGTTCTTGGGGGAGTGGGGTAATTGTTAAATTAACAGTCTAACCATTTTGGAAATAACGGATAACGTGAGAGAAAAATAAGTCTGCAAATGACCAACAAAAGGTGACTCGTTCTTGGTAACGCTGTGAATATTTCGGTCAACGGTAGCAGCTCCGTCACTCCAAACTGTAAACAGCCTGACTGCAACTGTTTCAACTAAATACAACCGCACGACGATGACATGGGGTGATATGAGCCTACACCGGCCTGAAAAGCTGTTGATAAGATTTCTGCAGGTTATTTCAGCTGGTCACGTTTCCCCAAAGGTCACATAACGCAAAATCTCACCGTTGGTGAACCTTGGAGCTTTAACCCCCGAACGAAAATCATGTCCTGCTTGAATATGGCTGCATTGTAGAATGTATTGATATTGTTCTTGGTGGTGGTGGTGTGCGTGCACGCCCTACGTTAACATCTTGACGGTCACCCAGAATAACTATGCCTGGTCTCATTCAACACATCTAGGAATCGCTATCACTGTGGGATTAGAAGTACACCATTGTAACTGTTTTTAACTAAATTCACAAGATTTTTTTATTTTTGTGCTCACTTAAAAAGGAGAGTGCAGTTTGTTACCTTAAGCACTGTTCATGACACGATAATAACAAATTAACGATTTAAACCTTAACAACGTTTTCATATAGACCTTGCCACTTTGCTGACATCGATAAATAACAAAGCTTTTGCCCCCCCCCCCCCCTACCCCATTTAAAAGAAAAAAGGAACCCTACCCCCCCCCCCCCCCCCCCCCCCACACACACACACACACACACACCACCACCACCACCACCACCCCCATTCAAGGGAACTTTTCCTCTAGAGTGAACATCAGTACCGCCTCTACTCCCCTGAAAATCCCTCGGACGAGACTATGAACCGATGTCCCGTGTACGATCGAATGCAGAACATCTTGCACACAACCTGTTCCGCCTTTGGGAAGAGTATGCCATTTGTGCCGATGGGAACGGATGACAAAAATAACAAAACTGCATGCGCACACAGATTGGATTTTTTTTTTTTATAACCCAAAAACCCTAACAACAACAACAAAACCCAACAGGAGTGTTTAGTCCATTAACATCGAAACAAAAGAATGAAACAAGCAACAAAACAAACCAAACCAAAACAAGAAACACTGACATACAAAACCACACAACAAAAACCCCTCATGTACCCCACAGAGACTCACTAATGTGTGCGACCGCTATCATATCCTGGGTAGTGGGGAGTCTTCGCGAAGTTTTTCCTTTTTAATATTATGGGCAGTCTCGGCCCTGTGAATGCTCATTTGCCCGGTGTTGGTGTTTTTTTAAAACTAGTCACGTGTCAATAGGCTGCAGCCAACAAAGGTTCATTCATTCATTCCGATTGAATAATTATTCGTTCGAGAGAGGAAGGAATAAGAATGAATATTTGCCAAGGGCGGCTAGATGTCTACATTTAGAGAGGCTGAATGATAATTAGTGTGTGTGTGTGTGTGTGTGTGTGTGGGGTGTGGTTGTGTGTGTGTGTGTGTGTGTATTTATTCTTTTATATCGAGGATAATGGAATAAGCACTTATGTGCTTTTTTACATCTAGTCCCCGTGTGTATGCGGTTTTTGTCAAATTTGTCATCCATTCCTACCGGCACACAATGGCCTACTCTTACGAAAAGCGGAACAGGATTTAACGTGTGCGCAAGATGTTATGCGTGCGTTCGCATACGGGACCTCGGTTTATAGTCTCATCTCAAAGACTTTTGGGGAGAGTGGAGTCTGCGCTGATGTTAACTCCAGGGGAAATTATCCCCTTGAACGGGATTCGAACCCGGGTCGTCAGATTGCGAGCGCAATGTTCTAACCACTGGGCTATCCCATCGTGTGTGTGTGTGTGTTGTGTGTGTGTGTATGTGTGCGCGTGCGTGTTTGTTGGCGTTCGAGTTCTCTTGTGCGTTGTTGTTTGTGTTGTTGTTTTGTGTGTGTTGTTTGTATGTGTGCGCGCGCCGCGCGTGTTGTAGTGTACGCGCGCGCGTATTGTTATGTGTGTGTTGACTAACTTCTTTTGCTTCGGTTTTCATTTTGGTTTTGTTATGTTTTCTTCTTCTTGCTGTTTCTTTTGTTGTCATCACCACCATCAGCAGCAGCAGTCTCCCACCATCTTCTCTCATCAAGTTCTTCTTCTAATTCTCATTCTCTCTTCAGTTGGCCCAGGCAAAGCTTTGTCAGTTATTGATGTCAGCTAATTGCCAAGCCTACACTAATGTTTTTATGTTGTAAAATGTTGTGTTGAACTGCCTTCAGCCATGACAAGCTCTTAACATAACAACCTGCACGCTTCTTTTAGAGGAGAACAAAATCCTCTGAAGCCGGAGTATGGCTGCCTATGTGGCGGGGTACTTGAAAATAGTCATACACGCAGACTTCCATCCAGTGTGTACTTCCTATCTCACAGTGATTCCCAGGTGGGATGAGTGAGTCAGAGTGCACATTCTGGGTGACCCCCAGGGTGTAAAGCTGGGGAACGCACAACAACAATTGTTCTTCAGTTTTCTTTTCACTCTTCCCGTCTTTTTCTTCCTCTTCTCGGTTCTCCTCTTCTGCTACTATCTCTTCTTCTGTCTTCTTCGTCCTCTCAGCCTTCCATTCTTTTTTGTTCTCTCCCTCCTCTTCTTCGTCGTATGTCTTCTTCCAAGCCTTCTCACTCTTCTACTTCTACTGTGTTAATTAATATGTGTGCACAGTCTGAGTGACCACAGGGGTGTTACACTGGCGAACAAGAAGAAAGGTGGCAGGACGGTTTAGACGTCCATCTGCCTGACAAGTCAAACGTTAAGGTCCTAGGTTCGATCCCCAGCCTTGCCTTTCTTCTCAGTTGGACAGGAAAATCAAACTGAATGTCAAGTCTTTCAGAGGAGACTCTAAAAAGCAGTCTGACCTGTGTGCTTACAGGATTGTGTGTGCGTGAAAAGAACCCACGACAGTTGAAGATGGGAAAGAGCAGGGAGACCTTACCTCCCGCCTGTCCGGGCAAGATGGGTAGGTTCAATTCTCAACTGTATCTCGGAATGCGGCTGCCTTAATGGTGGTTAAAAAAACCAACCAAACAAAAAAAAACCCAAAACGGTTGCATATGCAACAACTTCACCATTAGTGAACCTTGGAGCTCTAGCGGAGGAACGAAAAACAACAACAAAAATCACCACTCACACACACACAACCACCACATCTATGATCCTTGGATCAGACCCCAAACGTCTTACTCACTGGGCCAATCTGTGATGTTCTTTGATATTGTGATTTGTGACGTTTTGTTTTGCTGCCTTGGTTCTTTTTTTAATTTTGTTAATTTTTTTTAAAGATAAAGGTAAAAGGTAAAGGAGTCCCATAACCTATAATCGTAGGGATAGAGGTCATGACCGTACATCCTAGGGCCACAAATTGAGGCAGCCATCCCTTCCTCGCTGCTACCTTCCCGACCCTAAGAGGGCAGGTCCATTTACATTGGTGAACTGACTGAAGCCAAGGCAGCAAGTCACCATCCATGGAACCACGCTCGAGCTGCTTAACTGCTGAGAAAGCGAGTGCTTTTTCGACCACTGAGCTATCCGTCCAAGAAGGCCTAAAAAAATAATCCTGGGTTGAGTTTTTTGTTACACCAGAAGAAACTGAGAGTCTTTTCAACACAGTTAGACCAGGGAGGTCTTCGAACCAAGTGGAACAGCTCATTTGAACCAGTTAGAAACTGGAGTCTTTTTTTTTAATCACTGAGTTAGAAGGAGGAATGTTTACAAAATCAGGAGTCACATGGCAGAGGTTTTTTTTAAAAACCAGTCTGGCATTTTTCAAATCAGTTTTAAACCAAGAGATGGATGGAGTTTTTTGAACCAGTTGAACTGAGTTGAGAGCCCAGAGTCTTTTTGTTAAACTAGTTAGAACCAGGGCTACAGTCTTCTTAACCAAGTAGTACTGAACATTTTAAAATGATTATATTAATGATTATATAATAAGGTTTGATACTTGATACTTAAGAAAAAAAACTTTTTAGAACCAGGAGTTCTTTAAAAAAAATCTGGAGCCAAGAGCCTTTAAAATCAAAATTATCATAGCCAGTTTTGTTTCTTCTATTTTCAATTAAAAAAAATGTTAGCCATTTTGTGTTTTGTTCCTTGGCTAGAGGTCTGGGGTTAATCACTGGTGAGATTTTTCTGTAGGACTGTTTTTGCCCACCATGAGGGTAGCGTATTCTGCCTTCAGGGATGGTGTCTAAACACAACACCAGGGTTTTTTGTGTTGTTTTTTATAATACAGATTTTTAAGCTTTTCAAAGGTGCAACACGTTTTAACGTGTGCGCAAGATGTTCTAAATGCGTTCACACAAGGGACCTTGGTTTATAGTCTCATCCAAAGGACTTTCAGAGGAGTCAGGGGAGTGGAGTCAGTACTGGTGTTGAGGGGAAAATCTTGAACAGGAGAGAATAGAGAATTGGTTGTGGCTTAAACCTGGGCAGTCAGATCACGAGCTCAAAGCTGTCACAGCTATCCCGCACCGCCCCCCCCCCCCCCCCCCCCCCTTTCTTTTCTTACTTTTTTAAAAAGCTATTTAGAATCAGGAGTGTTTTTAGGAATCTTTTGAACCAGTTAAAACCACGATTTATTTGATTTTTTTTTAGACCAATTAGAACCAGGGGGTGTTTGAAACCAGTTAGAAAGCATGTGTTTTCAACCAGTTCTTAAAACAGGCCTTGTTTGAGCCACTTAACACCAGATTATCTTTCCACCAGGATTTTGTTTTGTAAACAACTTAGAATGATGGGACTTTAAAGCCACTTTGAGCCAGAAGAGATTTTTTTTAATTAACTGATTTACCAGAGCGATTTTTATATTGGTGGATCGGTGGTCTAGAGGTAACGCGCCTGTCTAGAATGCGAAGAGTCCGGTCGGAAGTGTGCGGTGGTTCGAATCCCGTTTGGACCCGAAACTTTTCCCCCATCCATTAGACCATGAGTGGTGGTCTGGGCGCTAGTCTTTCGGATGAGACGATAAACCGAGGTCCGTGTGTTACACAAAATTATTCAGCACACGTAAAAGAACCCACGGCAACAAGAAAGTTGTCCCCGGCAAAATTCTTAGAAAAAAGCCACTCTGATAGGGAAACAAATACAGTTGCAGACACACAAAAAACAACAAAAAGGGTGGCACTGCTCTTGTGGCGACGCGCTCTCCCCGGGGAGAGCAGCCCGAATTTCACGCAGAGAAATCTCGTGACTTAAAGTGGTATAAATGAAATAAATAAATGAAATGAAATATCATTTGTTAGTTCATCTCTTCATTTATTTGTTCCATCTCTTCATTTCTTTTGTACAGCCAGATAAATTGGGGAGCCAGGGTTTGCCTCATCAAGGGAACACCCAAATAAACGTTACATGGCATGGAAGGGTGACTACATAGTTCACTCCCTTCTCAAAGAGGGCGGGGGAGGATAGGTCTGTGCCGAGCAGACAGGAAATGGTCGCAACCGTCACATAAACAATACACATGGCGTTTCACAGTTGTGCCAAAAATAACAATCAGGATGGCGCCATATCACACCTTTCTATATCAGAAACTAATGACAGCAGGAAATTACATTCATGCCGAAGGTATGTTACGTGTTTCTGTACTGCTGCGCGTGTGAATGTTCAGCTGTGCTGGCCAAATGTTGTAACACTCTACTGGCTGTAATGAAACAAATTCATCCTGGTCAACGTCCATTCGTAAAACATGTCCCGCTGTCTTTCCCAGTATGTCAACAGTGGTGCTATTTTTAGGCCATGTTTCTCGGGTAAGTTGTGTGTGTGCGTGCGGGTGTGTGTGTGCTCCTGGGCTAGAGCTCTGAAGTTCCTCCAATGGTACGATTTTGCATATAAACCATTTTTGTCCACCATGAAGGTAGCTGCATTCTGACTTCAGGGATGTATGCTGGGTGTATTTTTTAATTCCTCAGCTAGAGCTCTGAGGTTCACCAGTGATAAGATTTTGGGGTATGCGACCGTCCCCCCACTCCTCATTTAGGTAACCGTATTCTGACTTTGAGGATGGCATCTAAACAAGATACCTGTGTGCAGGCACTTAACATTTTAAAAAAAATTTAAATCTTCGTCATCTGTTCCTGGGGACGGGATAGCTCAGTGGTCGGAGCACTGGCTTTCCCCCAGCCAAGTTAAGCAGAGTCGAGCGTGGTTACCAGTTGGATGGGTGACCGTTTGCTCGCCTTGGCTTCAGTACAGTTCCCCCAGCTGTAAATGGGTACCTGCCCTCTTTAGGGTCAGGGAAGGTAAAGCAGCGAGGGAGAGGAGATGGGCGCCGCCCTCAATATGCTGGCCCTCGAGAAGTGAGGTCCTGACGCCTCGCTCCCCTACGACCTTATAGGTTAGGGGACTCCTTTACCTTTACCATCACCATCTGTTCCTACCGTACACAATGGCCTTCTCTTCCAAAGGCGGAATGGATTTTTAATGTGTGTGCAAGATGCCTCGGTTTAGTTTTATAGTTTTATCCGAAGGTAGAAAGACCTTCCCTTAGATATTTTTGCATCAAACTAGAAAGAAAGGGTGAGGGAGGGAATCAAACCCAGAGCCCAGGGTTTACAGTTACTAGGCACATTAACCGTCCTGTCGCCTTTCTTCTTGTATGCTGGGTATGTTCATGTTTCCCTAACCCATGGAACGCTGACATGAATCACTGGATTTTTAATGTGCATATTTGATCCTCTGCATGTGTATATAAATGAAGAAGGGGGACGGGATAGCCTGGTGGTTAGAGTGTATTCGTGATCGTGATCTGCTGACCCAGGTTTGATTCTCGTTCAAAAGGATTTTTCCTCTGGAGTTATCAGTGCCGACTCCACTCTCCCCAAAAGTCCTTTGGATGAGACTATAAACTGAGGTCCCGTGTGCGAACATACGCAGAACATCTTGCGCACATGTTAAAACCCGTTCCCCTTTTCGGAAGAGTAGGCCATTGTGTGCCGGTAGGAACGGATGACAAAATGTACAAACTGCATACACACGAGTGCTAATTCCATTATCTTCAAAATAAAAAAGAATACAAATGAAGGCGCTGCCAGGTCTGCACTCGGTCGACCTGTAAGATCCTAAACATCTCCACCTCTAATTCACCAAACGCCGCCAAGATTCAAACCCACGACTTCATGCACCTATAGGATTGAAGCTGAACAATCCAAGTAAACAACCTCTGGGCTACAGCTGTGGTTTGTATTAATATTTTCTTGAGTTTGCTTTGTGAGGACTCGATTTAACAGAGCAGAAAGCTGGGGGCATAAACTGCACCAAAACTGGAGAGGCTATACAGGTTTGGTCACATACAGCAAGACCAAGATACCAACACTCTCACACAGACTTCCCTCTCTCTCACCTCTGGAGCTCACAATAATACATAATTCACATCTCATCCCAGAAGGTGGCAGGATGGTTAAGACATTCAACTGCCCAACAAAACTGTGAGGTTCTGGGTTTGATTCCCAGCCTTGCCCTTTCTTCCCAGTTTGATGGGAAAAATCGAACTGAAAGTCAAGTCTTACGGACAAGATTCTAAACCAGTCGGACCTGCATATATGTGCATGTCAAAAGAACCCATGACACTTGAAAAATCAGAAAGAGCAAGGAGGTACCTCCCAACTACCCTGGCAAAAATGGTAGTTTCATTCCCAACTGTATGATCCTAAGTTGGATGGCAGTGAACTTAATGGTGGGAGAAAAAAAAGGTCACATATGCAAAAATCTCACTATTGATGAACCTCGGAGCTCTAGCTAAGGAGTGAACACACCCCCCAAAAAAAACCCCCACCAAACAAACAAACAAAAAACACCAAACAAAATCCCAACCCAACCCCTTCTCATCCAGCCATAGATGCACACACATTCAAGTTCTCTCACACAAACTTCACTCTCTGACCTCTCAACCATCCCAACTATAGCCCGATTCACCTCTCACCCCATCCCATCACAGACATGACCTCTCTGTCAAACCAATGAAAGACCAGGCAGTAAGGGTTTGCTAGTTGACTGAATATAATTGAAGACAATGCCAATGTACACAATGAGATGGTATCATGGTGAACAGAGTAATTGACGGAAATCTGTACACAAACCAAAAACGGGCGAAACAACGCAAGGAGCCACACCAACACAAAACAAACCACACGCACACATGGATTACCACCGGTGCGCCATGTCTGAAATCTCCCAAAGTTGAGCAGCTTTAGAAAATATTCTCACAGATCCCTACACTCCCCCCCCCACCCCCCCCCAAGAAATAGTTTTACTTTCCTTCAGATTTTCAGAAATTTTCTCAAAACCAACATTGTCTGAAATTTATACTGAAAATGTTTCCCTCTTTTTCTAGTTAGAAAAAAGCTGTGTCTGAGAGGAGATGGGTAAATGGAGAGTATACTGCATCTACTACTTCACTTGTTGTTCTTTCTGTGTATACACTTCTTGTTGCAAAGAAAGTATGCACTCTATCACAGTATTCCTTGTCAAGTGACAAGTACTTTGAGGACAGCTTGTTCACAGGTTCTGTTCCTGAACAGAGTTCAGCAATTATTTCGGCCTGGTCTTTTTCTACCGATAGTCAAACTGTACTAGCTTCCAAATTCTTTCCCCATCAACTTTCAATTCGTGCACCATCTCTATTTGTGTACAATCTTTCTCACTCTTTACGCATTAAAAAACACCCAACCAACCCCCAAAACCCAACCAATTAGAGAAAAGTGAGAGGTTCAGCCATGATATTTCCCAGCAAATATAACAAATTCAACATCAGGGATGGCTCTGCCCAAAACACTATTACAAATGAGAGAGGATGAACGCCCTTGAGACGATTTCAAACAAAGTGACTGGTGGAATCACAAGGTGCTAGGAGAATTTTAAAACCCAAAAAAAACCCACAAACCCATGGGGATTTAACTTTTGGGCCGATTTGTCCAACAGTGCAAGGGAAGAACCTAACCAAAACTCTGAGAAAGAAAGAAAGGCCAGGGATGGATATAATAAGTGAGATCTCTACCTGAATACAAACCCAACCACATCAGCCGCTATCATGAAGCCACCTTCAACACAGATCTCTACACCACCAGCCTGACCACCAAACGCGCGCGCGGCCGACACAGCAGTGGTTCATCAGTACACACACACACACACACAGTAAGCGTGGCGATAGATACAACAACGTGGGTCTGGTGCATGCTATGAACAGGGGGGCTAGGATGGCAGCCACAACACACATCTACACAGAAAGACTGACAGACGACTTCACTCTACCACGGCCTCAAAAACTAAAACTAGACCACAGGCTGAAAAAGGAACGGTGTTATGTGGAGGAGCACTAGGAGTGACTTGCACCCGAAAAAATGGATGAGTCGGGTAAGAGATTCAAACACAGCTAACACGACTATCATTCACCCAAACCCACCCCGCCACAGAGAACCCCCACCCCCCACCAGAATGAGAACAAGGGAGAAAAGTTGCCATGACAACTAGCAAACTCCAGAAGAATAATCTCCCCTACAAGGAGAAGGATGGCAAAGTAAACTACAAACCAGAAGACGCAGATACACGCACGAGGAATAATGTACATCCTTGATTAATGATCATGTTCAGCCACGGGCATACAAACCCCACCCCACTCCACCTACACAAAACGACAACAACAACGTGGCACAACTCTCCTCCTCCGATATCCAACATGGAGGAGCGTGTTCCTGCTTGAAATCAACAAACAAAAGTAATGGACACCTGTCAATGTATCAACCACCCACGCTAAAGGAACTATTATCTTTTCCAGGTAGACTAGTCTATCAGAAGTCAACCTCATGCAACATAACAGCAATCCAGAAATGGAGTCACATATGCAGAAAGGGGGTCGAGGGAGCCTACAACAGAACAAGCTCGCGCTTTACTTGCCAGACTCCTAAACCAAAGAAGAAAACCTTTTATTTTCTGAAAAAACACATACACCGATACTCATGCACATGATGACAGATTATGATTGTTCATGGGTCTGATCTCGTGCTGTGTCTGAAGCGAACGAAAAGCTGTGTTAAGCACCCATGACTTTCAGGCTTCTCGCCATCTGTAACAGAATCTTAACACTCCATTCTGCATGGAAGCCATTTGTACACACCCGTCACTGGTTAACAAAGGCAGCTTTCACTGTCATTCCCACCTATCCGGACCGTTGCAATTGAAGCCCAAACCAATCGTTGAACCCCTCAGAACCAGGAGGAAGATGTGAGAAAGCAACTGGAATGGATATCATGCTTCAGAGTGAACAAAAATCAACCAGTTTTTCATTTGGGGATATTTAAAAAAAGAAACCACAAAAAAAAAAAGGGACACAAATTTTCTCAAGATTTGCCAAAACAAGCATAGGACTTAAAACCCATCTTCCAACAAGCTGTTAATCTGACAACAAGACTTTCTTTTTGGTTCCAATATATCCTCCACCCCGCCCCCCCCTTTCTAAATAACAAAACCAATCTTAGCAGTGCTGTAAACCAACTACTCCAAGAAAACGATCCCTGGTCACAATAAACAGACACCATGTCACACCACGGCACCCACAGTAAGGGGGAGACAAAGACAAAACGCAGTTGCTTATTCCAGATGGTCCGGTCATGCCCAGCTATTGGTGAAAACACGCCTGCAGATATACTCCTCCTAATATTTACATCTCATCAACCACACAACCAGCATTCGGACTTCAGCTTACTCAAAACTATAGCGTGTCCTGACATCAGCCACCTGAAATAACTAACTAACATTACCTCCCGACTTTCACTTCACAATTCTGCACGTCGGTTCCGAACTGCCACCTCAAAAACAAACCGAACCGCCATCATGTATGCGCACACATATGTGAATGAATGCATGAGAGTGAGCACTTTCTATCTTGTTGAGAGGGATCATCAATTCTGTTCTATACTGGAGATAAACCCACAACCAGTGATCCATCCTTCCTCCATCACAACACAACTCATCACCACGACATGAAAACTCTTATCGTTTTCTTTGCTGGGCTTTCAATTTAGGTATCAAGGAAGCTGGTTGACTGAAGTGCTGTAACGTTCCGCTAAAATCAGTGTGGGGATATACACTTTGTGACATCACTCTCTTTCCCAACCACTCTGCTACTTTGAAAACAAACCACATCACCGGCACATAAAGCATGTGTGGACAGATTCCACAGCTCGTAAGCTGCATTCAACTCCCAAGAAAAGAAAAAGACGTAAATTCCATCCACCCCAACGCCACCCCCCCTCCTCTCCCCCAAAATAACCAAAAAACCCCAACAACCAACAACAACAAAAGCCAAGTTGACTTTCATTTGATGTCAACCCCATCTGAATCAGTCTATGGTTGTCTCTTTTTTTGTCAAAAGCAGGACAGTGGTAAAACAATGACATTTTCTTCCTTCCTTCCTTCCCATTGGAGTTATACCGAGTTACTGTCATTTGTCCAGCATACTTACTAACAGGCTTGCTTTCTCTGGCTGTAAGAACTATATCAATTCCATACATTATTATTATTATTATTATTAAAATACTACAACAACAACTACTAACGAAAAGGAGAGCGAGCAGTTTGAAACAGGCAGCCACTATTGTACACCGCTGACAGAAAAACGGTAAAGAGCACAGCAAGTATACACAGAATCATCGTATGATACAATCACAGTTTGAAGAATACCTCCAACACAAAGATATCACATATACACATGTGTCGGGGAAAATTGTCAGGGTGGTACGAGGGTGGTAGGGAGGGAGGGAGAGACGGGCAATGGGGGTGGAGGGGTAAGGGGAGGGGGGTAATGAGCCAAGAGTCGTTGGCAGGCAGCCTCACAACTTGTTCACATGCATTCCCACCCACACGTAACAAAAACACGCAAACTGATGAAAGTAATAACAGAAGTATTCATGAATAAATCAGTTAAGTAAATATGTGCAATGTAACAGAAAGCAACCACTCACAACAAAAAGAGAGAGAGAGAGAGAAAAATGTTTCCTTCTTTTTAGAGACAAGAGAAATCAAAGCCAAATTTTGCAAACATCCCCGGTCACATGTTTGATGTCGGAAAACGCAGACCTTCTGCAGACATACATTTAAACGGTCTTCAAGAAATGCAGGCGATTCTACCAGCAAAAGATCATTCAAAGCAACACATTTTTGTTGTTGTTGGTTTGTACATAAGGAAGAAAATCAGAACAGTTTTCATACTATTTATGGTTTCCTCACTCTTTCTCTCCTCTCTTTCAAATTTTTTGGTTTGTTTTTTGTTCATGATCAGCCATTTCATACCAGGAACAGAACTATGTTCTTTCCTAAATCATTACAGCCAACTGTGTGCCACATCATTTCTACTTGACATATTGCTGTCAACCCTTAACTTCTACTTCATAACATCCATTTGGATGGCTACTGAAAGTCTTGATTCTTTTCTTTAAACCCCTGTCTTCAACTTGCTAGGTAGGTAACATTATGGGTTGTTTTTTTCCAATATAGTTTACTGTTTGAATAAAGCGTTTTCTTCCCTTTTCCTATCGTCTTTTCGCAGGTCATTGAAATCATTGGCCTGGCTCAAACCACAACTAGGTAATACAGAAAGGTAAGACAGACAAAAAGCTGTCAAGAGCAGAAACAAAAACCATTCTTCAAGATACAAATTCTGTCCACTTCAACAGTCGGTCTAATAACGGAACTTGATCGACTAACCAACAGCTAACGGGTACCCTCCTCCCTTGTCACCTATCGGGAGAGATTTCCCACCCTGCTCCGCTGTCTTATTGCACAAAACCATCCCAACGGAGGCAGGATCTTAAGAAAATGTCACTATACAGTGTGACACCTTTGTGTCACTGTTTCTCAGAACACACGAGCCATCCTTGCGCACACACACACACCCCCCTCCTTCCTACACTCCTTGAAACATACACGGCAGGAGGATCAACTGCAGTGTAACTTTCTGAACACCTGCCTCTGCATCAACCTCCCTGGGAGGCGACAGTCAGGATGGGGCACCCTAGGTATGCACTACCAACTCAATGCTGCTGTCCTCGTGTCAGCGTTTACCACCAAGTTTTCAGTCTAGAGAAGAAACCATCATGCGTAGGGACGAGGGGGAAAAAAGGGTTACACGACGAGGACTGTTAACTTCTCTCATTCTTTTTATTTTTGAAAACAGAAGTACAGCACACATGTCTCAGCAAGGCTAAGACAGAGAACTGTACTTTTTTTTTTTTTTTTTGGGGGGGGGGGGGGGTGGAGAGGGGACAGGGGAGACGGCAGAGCAAGGGGCTGGAAGGGGAGGGGGGGCTCTTTCTCAATACCAACATTCAAATTCCAGACAAAAATATCCAAAGTTCACAACTCTGGGATACAGTCTTCAGAACATTCCCAAGCAGAGATCTTCACCGGCTATGTAAACCTTCCTCCCTGCCTTCCTTCCTTCCCTCACTCACTCCATGTTCACCTCTCATGACGTGATCTCCAAAAATGAGCAGCACACAGACAACACCGAACACCGAGGTCAACAGTTCATGTCCAGAGCCTGACAGCTGTGTGTTTTCATCATGTCGGTGTTCACCTCTGTTGTAAGACGACACTGTGAGATACTCTCCGCCTATGATGCGCGAGTCTGTATCATAGAAAAAGCTAGGCACCACTGTACAATGACAATTCCAAAGTGTGATGCACTCTCAGCTTCAGAACAGAAAGAAATGCGAGTTTTGTACTTTGCAAGTGTTGTTGTCTCTGCCTGTCAGCAGCTATCTAATTATTCATTTGATTTTTTTTTCATTAAAAGTATTCTGTAGAAAAACACCTTAAAAAAGTTCTCCCGCAAAAAGAAAACCCCTTCACAGATCAGTTCATTTTCCCATGATTAGTTTTTCAAAAGATGGTATTTCTTTTTAAAAAAAAACAACAAAAAACCCCTCCAGTTAAAAAAAAAATCAATCTGAGGAGCTTCAGATTCAAACACTTGGAGACAGTGACCCCAACCGCTGCAGAGGGAGTTATTCAAATACCCAGTCTTTGAACTGATGCCATCATTCTCTTCCCTTTTCCTTCCTCAAAGACGGCTGATGAGGAAAAAAAAGACCAGACCCTTCAAAGGTCAAGTGGTCATAGAGACCACCAACCCCACCCTCCCTGCCCCCTAAATATAGAGACATGATTCTATACTATTGCTGTTTCTTTATCAAAACCCCCAAATCATCACTCCACCAAGCACATTCTCTTAGCATCAACAGTGATGAAAGTGATCACGAATGTCACACATTTAAATACATGCCATTTTCATTCAATCCTCTCAAAAGCGGGGGGGGGAGGGGAGGGAGGGGAAACGAATGGTAGGGAGAGGGAGTGTTTTTCAACAAATGAACATAAAAATAAAACAACAACCCAAACTACACCCCCCCCTCTCTGATGATGAGAGAGCAACGCTACCGCGGTGCTGCTAACACTCAGGAAAACATAACCACTGTGTAGACAAATTGCAAACAGAAAGATGCTGGAAGTTAGGAACGAAGGGGGGTTGGGGAGAGGGAGTGGAAGGATGATGGAGGAGATTTGGAGGGGGTAAGGGTGGGGGAAGAGAAAAATCGATAAATGCATCAATATATATTTTTATAAAAAAAAACCCAACAACATGATATCAACACTAAAATTGTCTCCCACAATAAACGGTATCATCAAGTACACTCAGGTACAGCACGCACAAGCGTAGTACGTTTCGTACACAGACGCAAACTGTTAAGTTGACACAAAGGAATAAAAACAACACTGCGGCAGACAGAAAGAAAACTATCATCTTGACAACCCCCCCCCCCCCCTCACCAAATTCTCATCTCTTCCATACACACACATGACAGCAGAGTGCTCTGCCAAAGTCACTACATGATTCAACTCCATAACAAGAACAACACTGGAAACCGTTATACTTCCCCCCCCCCCCCCCCCCCAGAAAAAAAGATGTACATCTTTGCGACAAGTTTTCGCACATTTTCTGTACAGGAATGTGTGAGAGTTTACTCTGTCAAGGTGGGAAAGCTTGTGCATTCTAATGCATGCTGGGGTTATCGGTTCGACAGGTTGGCGGTACAGGTCTGTCAATTGCCGTGTGGATTATTGTTGACATGAACCTTTTCCTGTGGGTGTACACCTGCCTGTGCGGGCATACCTGTTGTTTGAACTTGCAGGTGAGAGCACCCCCCCTTTGTGATGGCTTGGACTGAAAAGTGTGACCTGACTGTACTTCCAACACTTTGATTCTGGCTGCAAAGTTTGCTCAACGCTCTTCCGATAATAAATCCATCTCTTCCTCTATTCCTGTCCCAAATTTTTTTAATAAAAATTCATCATTTATTCTTTACAATCATGATTTCTAAAGTTTTTCATTCCAACCTGAACGCAACATGCACGCACACACACGCTCATTCCAGAAAGCACTGATACTACAAAATACCAGCATGCACTGATCCAAAGCAGTTACGTCCCTTGGCTTTATTACTTCCCATCCTTCATCCATTCATTCCGTTTTATCAGCCTGCTGACCACAAGGGCCGTTCAACATTTCACAATGCCACAGCGTAACACAAAGAGAAAATGACACAAAACACAATTTTCAATTCCATTCAAATTCATGAAGGTTTCTTGGACTGACAACTTCACTTCTGTAACATGAACTCCACATGGGGGAAAAGTCTGTTTCCCCACGTGCATGTTTGTAAATTAATCTTTCTTCACATATTTCTCGTTAAAAAACATCTCTTACATATTCTACATATATGCTTACAACATTCTTTACTTTTTTTTTTTTTGCTGTAAATAATTCAGTCTGTCCTGATTTCTGGCACCTCTATACTTTATCATAATTTTTCACGTGGGTGAAAAGCTCATAATTTCTGGTGGGGAAATTTCACGTTATGCAAATACCATGGCTAAGGAATGCAACAGAACTGAACATAATTCCAAGCTAAAAAAGAAAAAGAAAAAAGAAGAAAGAATGTATACAAAGAAAGTAAAAAAACAAACAAAAAAAAACCATAATGAAGTGTAACCAAGTACAGATGATCAGTCAATACATAAATAAACATAAATAAACAATGAAGACATACATACACCTACAGAAGCTGTTTACAACCTGCGCAATGGTTATCACTTTTGCGTTTTGAAAAAAAACCCAACAGAACAAATACAATCAAAACATAAGAAATTGTTCTGCAGTAACAAACACATTGATACATTTCAAACAAGAGCCGACCAAAAACTTGATGCTCATCTCTGTTTCTTTTCACCAAGCCTGATTCAAGCCCTGTGTGTGTGTGTGTGTGTGTGTGTGTGTGTGTGTGTGTGTGTGTGTGCGTGTGTGTGTGTGTGTGTGTGTGTGTGTGTATGTGTGTGTGTGTGTGCGTGCGTGCGCGCGTGCGTGCGCGCGCGTGCGCTCTCGACCATGCCTGCACACCTTTGCTTGATATGCATGCTCATGTATGTGTGTGCAATCCATGCATGTTCTTCCTCGTTATCAACACCAGAACATTCAGCGACAAATCAGATCATGCTGGCACACCCCCTGGTCTCCCTTACTAGCTCCAACAGTTCTACCACCTCCTAACCTTTCCTATGAAACTGTACTGGTGAACAGTGCTGAATGCCTGTGCAAGCTATATGGATATGCTGAACACTGGAAGCTGAGAGAGAGAGAGAGAGAGAGGGAGACAAGAGAAAGAGAGAGAGAGAGAGGAACTACCATGTTTAGAGTTGCACATTCTAACATACAGTTCTCTTTCTGTTATCTCTCTACATTCAGAGAAACAGCGCAAAGACAATTTACGATGCTTAGAATCGCACATTCTTACTCTTATCATAATTCTTCTCCTTTCTCTCTCTCTACAAAGACAGAACTGATAAGAGAATTCATTCCTCTGATGTTTGGAATCAGACATACTGAACTATTACAAAGCCCAAAGTCATGTATTACTTTCCTGCTCTATCGAGAGAGAAACGGCGAGACAGAAATCACGATAATTCAGAGTGGCGAACTCTACACGTACTTCTCCTCCCTCCTCTCCCAACAAAGAAAAACAGTGAAAGAGCTTTAACTACATTTAGAGTCATGCATCCTAAACTAAACATAATATTCTCCTCTCTCTCTCTCTCTCCCTCTACTTTTCACTTCACTCCCTCTCTCCCGCAAACCACTATCTCCCCCCCCCAAAGAAAACCCCAATGAAAAACAATATCTTGACAATAACATGGTTATAGCGGCTGTATCATTTTTTTTCTTTTCTGTCTGCCTGCCCCAACAATGACAATGACTTAAGCTTTTGTCCACCATCCGAACTCCAAGACCAAAAAAAAAAAGAGAAATAAAAAAAAAAAAAGGGGGAGGGAGGGAATTCAAGAGAAGAGCAAAAGAGTGAAAGAAAAGTGAACTGTCAGCCCCCCACCCCCCCCCTAACCCCCTTCTGGCTACTAGCATGGCGATCCCGTCGACCTTGGATATCGGAGTGATCACTACTTTCCTGCCCCTGCTGTGACCTTGTCCGAGATGGATGGTGCCGTTGTGGATTTGCCGTTGGTGTTGGTGTCACTGCCGCCTGTACTTGTGGCCACCCACACTGCACAGCACAGAGAGAAGGGCGTCACACACGGCTCTTTCGAACCTTCCTTTCTAGTCCTATTTCATCATCTTTCTTTTCATACACTGCTTTTGATTCAAAACCCACAGATTCAGCAATCTGTTGTTAATCACAATCATGATGAACAATTAAGACACGAATAATGACAATGATACCAAAATAACAACAAGAAAAGAAAAGCACACGACAGAATCAAACATTTACACGGCACTTTCTTCTGACATGTGCTGTATAACACACAAGCCGAACCAATAAAAATGCACGCACACACACAAACATTGTCATTGAAAACACTGCTTTTTAAGTGCACTCGCTCACGCACCACCACCTATACATGTATAACACTCATGCTGCTATTTGTTTTCTAACTTTTCAGTTCATAAAGTAATTGTATACTAATCGGCTTAACAATACAAGACAAACGAACGAACACACACACCAAATGGTAAAACTAGGTTTGTATGCACTCTTTTAGAGTAATAGCATTTTATGCAAATGGCACATTATCAACTAAGTGGTGGTAAATTCCTGACAGGGGCATTCAAATTATTTAAAGAAGAGGGAATAAAACACTCCTAAAAGTTTTGTTGGAAACAAGAGGCAAGGTAACATTGCCTCACTGGGCTCAATGAGGAATAAACAGGAGAAAAGGTTGGAACGACCTGCACAAAGCAGAGGGCATGTATTTATACACACACAAAGAGAGAGTTGAGTGTCAGGGAGTTTCTAACAACACATTACAACTACAAGTTTTGGTTCCTGATGCTCAGGACAATCATTGGCCAATTTACTAGTCACGCTCTTCCAAGCTTCATTCTGCTGGAATGCACTGCCCTTTTCTGTTCACCAATCTACTTTCTTTCCAGCCCTTTTGAGGACTTTCCTGATTGCTCCCGTCAAGAACTTGATAATAATCCTAACCCTTCATTGATTCAGAGTACCTTCAGCTGGCTGCCGTTAAACAGTATTTCTGGCATCATATCCCTCCCCTTCCATCTCTTTTCAATTCTTCAATATATCCTCAAAATGGCCATGATACAGGCAAGTCTTTCCTTCACAGAACAACACAGTACTATCTTGACATTTGGCCCCACTCTACCAAAAAAATTAACTTTTTTTGTACATGTATGATTGTTTGTCTTTCAGCTATCTACCTTTTTTTTTCCTTTTTCTTTTTTTAAATCACTGTTGATTTATCTGAATACCAGTTTGAATACAACATTTTGTGCAACAGTCTGTGTATTGCTCACTCACAAGATACCTGGACACTTGTATTTGAAACTCAACAAAGCAAGGGAAAGACAAAGACCATGAAAGGAAGATCCTACATATAATTTTGCTAATAAAATCAACACAGACTACAAAAAACAAAAACAAAACAAAAAAAACAACACTCACACTACTAAAAGCACTACCACATACAAAGACAAAAACTCACCAACACACACACAAAAAATCAATGCTAAAAAGTCACTACGCAATTCTACAAACACTACTAACAGAATGAACATGGTCATTTGAACACCCAGTTTACAAGCGTCAAGAGCGCCTGCTAACATTTACAAACCCATTACACAGACACAAGACAATCAAATACTGTGCAGTCCACATTCAAATAAAACTACTGACTGATTTTCATATCATAACGTGTTTTGCATATATCTTACTTTTCAAATAATTGAGGAAGACAACACAAGAAGAGGATGCATGTGCTGTGGAGCTCTTTTCCAATACCGAAATACAGTGTGGCCTTGGTACAAGTTACCCTTATGAAATGGTCCATTTTTTCAGAACACCTTTCCCACCCAAACACACAGACTCACGCTTACTGACTTCATAATTTATTCTATACATAACTTACTACCAGTGTGTCAAGTCATGTGTCAAGCATATTTACATTAACTGATGTAAAGGTGTGTCAACGTGGCCCTTTAAAACAGAGAAAAAGGACACTAGTTTTAAAAATATTTTTCCCATGCAGACTACTCCCCACTGGGGATGCCAGGGGACCCGTCAGTATAAATTATTAAATAGCATCCCCACCTTCTGTGCTAGGAATTCCCTCTTTTCTATCCTTCTCCTCGTTTCTGCCTTGTTCCTTTTCTTCCTGTCACCTCCTTGTCTGTTTTCTGCCTTCTTGGTTCATTCTCCTGCCTTTTTTTCCTTCCCAGAAAGACTTAAAAGATAACAATTCTCTCCCACACCGAAGTCATATGTGCTGGGCCGGACTTGTCAGGTGCTTAACAGCAGCGCAACACATTTCTGCTCCTATGGCAGACAACAATAGTTGCTGTCTGACTGTTTGACGAAGAAAGCAGACTACTATATAGAGTTGCGCCCCTAAGAAGGCAAACACAGCCATGCTTCTGGTTTGTTTTTTGTTGTTGCTGGGTTTTTTTAAAAATATCAGTTAAAGCTTGATTCAAAGAGTAGATTTGATGTTTTGAGGTTATATATAATGTGGAATGCACAGTAAATACACATCATGTTCACCGATCATCTTAAAATCACATCAGGATCTCAAAACATTAGAACACACACACAGAGATCACAGTGATAGACAGTAGACAATCTATACTATACTGCTATCATCACTTTCATTCTCTCAGTAAAGAAAATCCATCACCAATGTAACAGAAAAACCACAGAATGACTGTCATCTCCCATAAAAAAAAACCCACCCTAAAATATAACTCAAAACAAGTAAGAAACAAAAGTGGAACACCCACGGGAAACTAAAAAGGAAAGCAACGTTAAGTGATAATCTCTTCTGACGTTTTCAAACATTACCCCCACCCCACCCCCCTTTGCATAGACCCACACTCCCAATACTAAAGAGCTATTGCAATAACCCAAACTTCTTTTATACCGATCTCTCAAGAAACTGTTTCAGTCCATATCATTTACCCAATGTTGTGTTCATTCCTTGGCTAGAGCTCTGAGGTTCACCAATGGTGGTAGTTTGCGTGTGCGACCATTTACAAGGTAGCTAGCTCCAATCCCACTGTGAGGAGGGTGTCTAAACACACCTGTGTGCATGCGTATTAAAAATGGTGTCATCCATTCCTACTGGTACGAATGGCCTACTCTTTGGCAAGGCAGCTAGAGTTTTTAATGTGCATGCAAGATGTTCTGCGAATGTTCCCACACAAGACCTCAGTTCATATCTCATCTGAAGGATTTTCAGAGAAGCTGAGTCAGTACTGATGTATTCTCCATGGAAAAAAACAAACAAGCCTTGAACGGGCACCTCAGTAGTGACTATAACATGGACCATCAGATCATGAGTGGAATACTCTAACAACTAACCCCCCCCCACCAGCACCATTGAATATTATGAATGTATTAAAGCTAGCTGAGGAAAGCCCACCATCTTCTTGATCTAGAAAATGAAGGCTAACATGGTTTCATGAAGAATAAAACCCCTTTCCCCAATTACGCCCTTTTACAAAGAGTCACAAAAAAGAAAGCAGATTTGTTAGGCTGTTCTGTTGTCCACACAGGGACTCGTTTTTGCATCAGATGAAAGCACACGCAGATCAGTGATTAGGTGCAAGTTATTCCAACAATTTATCTGTCAGTACTGTAATATATATATAATAGCTGCATAAACAAATTTAAAGACTTCATATCTTTTAAGCGAGAGAGAAAAAAGAGAAAGAAACAAAAACTTTCAAAGAAAGCTGATTATCTAAGCAGATAAAGCAGTTAATGATACTGATAAATAATTATAATGATATTAACTACAACAGAAATATCAAACCCTAGATAACTGAAAACAAAGGGAAAAAATGATGCTGAACCTGCTTTTACAGAGATATCACCAGAGCAAAAACCTCCCAAAAAACCAAAACCACAAAAAAATCCCACTCCATCACCACAAACTACACAACAACGCAACAATAATACTTCATCTGCACAGGAACTGACGCCACAATGTAAAACGGTTGCTGTAACTTAACAGGAAAAAAACTAACACTTAGGAAAGATGGACACCAGGTCTCCCATCCAGCCAAATGTTTCAGCCTGCAACTTCTGACAGTGTAGGGGGGGGGGGGGGGGGAGAAGAAGGGGGGGGGGGGGGGGGGGCAGGCCATATCCACATCATGACTTCTGACACGTTGTGTGTGTGTGTGTGAGCCACATCATGACTTCTGACAGTGTAAGGGAGGCTACACCACATCCACATAATAACTTCTGACAGTGTAAGGGAGGCTACACCACATCCACATCATGACTTCTGACAGTGTAAAGGAGGCTACACCACATCCACATAATAACTTCTGAGAGTCTAAGGGGGGGAAGCACATCCACATAACTTCTGACAGTGTAAGGGGGCCAGGCCATATCCACATCATGACTTCTGACACTGTAAGGGGCAGGCCATATCCACATCATGACTTCTGACACTGTAGGGGGGCCAGGCCATATCCACATCATGACTTCTGACAGTGTAGGGGGGGGGGGGGGGGCAGGCCATATCTACATCATGACTTCTGACAGTGGGGGGGGGGGGGGGGGGGGGAGGCCATATCTACATCATGACTTCTGACACTGTAGGGGGCAGGCCATATCCACATCATAACTTCTGACACTGTAGGGGGCAGGCCATATCCACATCATAACTTCTGACACTGTAGGGGGCAGGCCATATCCACATCATAACTTCTGACACTGTAGGGGGCAGGCCATATCCACATCATAACTTCTGACAGTGTAAGGGGGCCAGGCCACATCCGCATGACTTCTGACACTGTAGGGGGCAGGCCATATTCACATCATGACTTCTGACAGTGTAGGGGGGGGGGGGGGGGGGGGGGGGGGGGGGGGGGGGGGGGGAAAAAAAAATTTTGGGGGGGGGGGATTTTTGGGGGGGGGGGGGGGGGGGGGGGGGGGGGGGGGGGGTGGGGGGGGGGGGGGGGGGGTTTTTGGGGGGGAAGGGGGGGGGGGGGGGGGGGGGGAAAGGGGGGGGGGGGGAAAAAACCCCCCCCGGGGGGGGGGGGGGGGGGGGGGGGGGGGGGTTTTTGGGGGGGGGGGGGGGGGGGGGGGGGGGGGGGGGGGGTGGGGGGGGGGGGGGGGGGTTTTTGGGGGGGGGGGGGGGGGGGGGGGGGGGGGGGGGGGGGGGTTTGGGGGGGGGGGGGGGGGGTTTTTGGGGGGGTTTGGGGGGGGGGGGGGGGGGGGGGGGGGGGGGGGGGGGGGGGGGGGGGGGGGGTTTTGTTTGGGGGGGGGGGGGGGGGGGGGGGGGGGGGGGGGGGGGGGGGGGGGGGGGGGGGGCCTTTTTTTGGGGGGGGGGGGGGGGGGGGGGGGGGGGGACCTGGGGGGGGAGGGGGGGGGGGCTTACCTGCTTTGACAGGTAGGGGGGGGGGACCAAAAAACCGAAGGAGGGGGGGGGCCAAACGCATGATCTGCATGTGGGGGAGGAAAAAGGGACTTCAAGTGGGGGGGGGGCAGGACAACAGTTGGAAGTGGGGGGGGGGGGGGGGCAGGAATACTCAGTTTGACATGTTGGGGGGGGGGGGGGGAAAGGGGGGTGGGGGGGGGGGGGGGGGGGGGGGAGGGCCAATCAGATTCGACAGGGGGGGGGGGGGGGGGCAGGTTTCCCATCATGTTTGGGGAGGGGGGGGGGGGGGGGGGGGGGGGGGGAACCCCCAATAGATTCTGAGGTAGGGGGGGGGGGGGGGGGGGGGCAGGCATACCCATCATGATTCTGACATGGGGGGGGGGGGGGCAGGCCATATCCACATCATGATTCGGGGGGGGGGGGGGGGGGGGGGGGGCCTTCCCTCATGACTTTGACAGTGTGGGGGGGGGGGGGGGGGCGGGATCACATAGTTTCGGGGGGGGGGGGGGGGGGGGGGAGGCATTTACTCATGACTTCGACATGTGGGGGGGGGGGGGGCGGGCCATCCACATATGACTTTGCAGTGTAGGGGGGGGGGGGGGGGCCTATCCACATCATGACTTTGAAGTGTAGGGGGGGGGGGGCCGGCAACTCACTGGGGGCGGTGGGGGGAGGGGGGCAGGCCATATCACATCTGACTTTGAAGTGAGGTGGTGGGGGGGGAGGAGCATATCCAATCATGACTCGACAGTGTAGGGGGGGGGGGGGGGGAGGCCATATCTACTATGACTTGTGACTGTCAGGGGGGGAAGGAAACTAACCTGTGGGGGGGGGGGGGGGGGAGGCCATTCTACATCATGACTTCTGACAGCTGTAGGGGGGGGGGGGGGGGGGGGCAGGCCATATCACATCATGACTTTGACAGTGGGGGGGGGGGGGGGGGGGCAGGCCATATCACATCATGACTTCTGACGTGTTAGGGGGGGGGTGGGGGGCCGGCACACACAGACTTCTGGTGCAGGGGGGGGGGGGGACAGGCCAGGGCACGCCGGACGGGAGGGGGAGGGGGGCGGCAGGCCAATCCACATATGACTTCTGACAGTGGGGGGGGGGAGGCCATCCAATACTGGGCTAGGGGGGGGAGAGGGGGGGGCGGGGGGGCAGGCCATATCACATCTGCTTCTGACATGTTGGGGGGGGGGGGGGGGGGCAGGTATCATCATGATTCGACCGTAGGGGGGGGGGGCAGGCCATATCACATCTGACTTCTGACAGTGTAGGGGGGGGGGGGGGGGGGCAGGCCATATCACATCATGACTTCTGACAGTGTGGGGGGGGGGGGGGGGGAGGCCATATCTACATCATGACTTTGACGTGTAGGGGGGGGGGGGGGGGGGGGGCAGGGCCATATCTACATCATGATTTGACAGGTAGGGGGGGGGGGGGGCAGGCATATCACATCATGACTTCTGACTGTAGGGGGGGGGGGGGGGGCAGGCCATATCCACATCATGAATTCTGACAGTGTAGGGGGGGGGGGGGGGGGGCAGGCCATATCACTCATGACTTCTGACAGGTGGGGGGGGGGGGCAGGCCATATCACACCATGACTTCTGACAGTGTGAGGGGGGGGGGGGGGGGGAGGCCATATCACATCATGACTTCTGACAGTGTAGGGGGGGGGGGGGGGGGCGGCCATATCTACATTCATGACTTCTGACGTGGGGGGGGGGGGGGGGGGCAGGCCATATCGACATCTGATTCTGACATGGGGGGGGGGGGGGGGGGGGGGGGCCATTCACATCAGATTCTGCAGTGGGGGGGGGGGGGGGTGGGGGCAGGCCATATACATCATGACTTGGACAGGGGGGGGGGGGGGGGGGGCGGCCATATCAATCATGACTTTGACGTGGGGGGGGGGGGGGGGGGGGGGGGGAGGCCATCCATCAGACGTGGGTGGGGTGGGGGGGGGGGGGGGGGGGGGAGGGGGGGGGGGCAGGGGGGGGGGGGGAGGCTTTCACTATGCTTCTGACAGTGGGGGGGGGGGGGGGGGCAGGCCATACACATCATGACTTCGGCTGTGGGGGGGGGGGGGGGGGGGGGGGGGGGGGCAGGCCTTGCTAACATCATGACTTCTGACAGTGTAGGGGGGGGGGGGGGGGGGGGCAGGCTATACATAGTTTGACAGTGGGGGGGGGGGGGGGGGGGGGCATGGGGTGCGGGGGGGTGGGGGGGGGGGGGGGGTGGGGCGGTGGCAGTCAGGCCGCGGTGGGGGGGGTGGGGGGAGGGGGGGGGGGGGGGGGGGGGGGGGGGGGCAGGTTCATGTGGGCAGGGGGGGGGGGGGGGGGGGTGGTGGGGGGGGGCGGGGGGGGGGGGGGGGGGGGGGGAGGTCGGGGGGGGGGGTGGGGGGGTGGGGGGGGGGGGGGGGGGGGGTGGTGGTGGGGGGGGGGGGGGCGGGGGGTGTGGGGGGGGGGGGGGGGGGGGGGGGGAGCGTGGGGGGTGGGGGGTGGGGGGGGGGGGGGGGGGTTTGGGTGGGGGGGGGGGGGGCGGGGGGGGCAGGGGGGCGTGGGGGGGGGGGGGGGGCAGGATGGGGGGCCGTGAGGGGGGGGGGGGGAGGGGGGGAGGGGGGGGTGGGTGGGCGAGGGCGGGGGGGGGGGGGGGGGGGGGGGGGGGGGTGTAGGGGGGGGGGGGGGAGGGGGGGGCAGGGGGGTGGGTGGGGGGGGGAGGGAGGCGGGGGGGGGAGGGGGGGGGGGGCCGGGGGGGGGGGGGGGGGGGGGGGGGGGGGGGGGGGGGGGGGGGGGGGGGGGGGGGGGGGCGGGGGGGGGGGGGGGGGGGGGGGGGGGGGGGGGGGGGGGGGGGGGGGCTGGGGGGGGGGGGGGGGGGGGAGGGGGGCGGGGGGGGGGGGGGGGGCCACTACATCATGGACTTGGACAGTGTGGGGGGGGGGGGGGGGGGGGGGGCCAGGTTGCGGGGGGGGGGGGGGGGGGGGCAGGCATATTACATCTGACTTTGAACGTAGGGGGGGGGGGGGGGGGGGGCATATCTACATCATGACTTCTGACAGTGTAGGGGGGGGGGGCAGGGCATATACATCATGACTTGCAGTGGGGGGGGGGGAGGGGCAGGCATATCTCATATGCTTCTGGAGGGGGGGGGGAGGGGGGGCAGGCATATTACATATGACTTCTGCAGTGTAGGGGGGGGGGGGGGGCAGGCCTACTACATCTGATTTGAGTGGGGGGGGGGGCAGGCATACTAATCATGACTTCTGAAGTGTAGGGGGGGGGGGGGGGGGGCAGGCCATCCAATCATGATTCTGCGTGTAGGGGGGGGGGGGGCAGGCCATATCTACATCTGACTTCGACGTGGGGGGGGGGGGAGGCCATATCCACATCATGACTTCGACAGTGTAGGAGGGGGGGGGGGGGGGGGGGGCAGGCCATATCCACATCATGGACTTCTGACAGTGTAGGGGGGGGGGGGGCAGGCCATATCTACTTCATGACTTTGACAGGGGGGGGGGGGGGGGGGGGGGCAGGCATATCCACTCATGACTTCTGACAGTGTGGGGGGGGGGGGACAGGCCATATCTAATCATGACTTCTGACAGTGTAGGGGGGGGGGGGGGGGGCAGGCCATATCACATCATGACTCTGACAGGGGGGGGGGGGGGGGCAGGCCATATCCACATCATGACTTTGACAGTGGGGGGGGTGGGGGGGGGGGCAGGCCAGTATCCACATCATGACTTCTGACAGTGGGGGGGGGGGGGGGGGGGGCAGGCCATATCCACATCATGACTCTGACAGTGGGGGGGGGGGGGGGGGGGGGGGGGCAGGCCATATCCACATCATGATTTGGACACTGTAAGGGGGGCAGGCCATATCTACATCATGACTTCTGACAGTGTAGGGGGGGGGGGGGGGGGGGCAGGCTATATTCACATCATGACTTCTGACAGTGGGGGGGGGGGGGGGGGGGGGGGGGTGGGGGGGGGGGGGGCAGGTCATATCACATCATGACTTCTGACACTGTAAGGGGGGCCAGGCCATATCTACATCATGATTCTGACAGTGGGGGGGGGGGGGGGGTGGTGCAGGCCATATCCACATCATGACTTCTGACAGTGGGGGGGGGGGGGGGGGGGGGCAGGCCATATCCACATCATGACTTCTGACACTGTAAGGGGGGCCAGGCCATATCTACATCATGACTTCTGACAGTGTAATGGGGGCATATCCACATAACTTCTGACAGTGTAATGGGGGCATATCCACATAACTTCTGACAGTGTAATGGGGGCATATCCACATAACTTCTGACAGTGTAATGGGGGCATATCCACATAACTTCTGACAGTGTAATGGGGGCATATCCACATAACTTTGACAGTGTAATGGGGGCATATCCACATAACTTCTGACAGTGTAATGGGGGCATATCCACATAACTTCTGACAGTGTAATGGGGGCATATCCACATAACTTCTGACAGTGTAATGGGGGCATATCCACATAACTTCTGACAGTGTAATGGGGGCATATCCACATAACTTCTGACAGTGTAATGGGGGCATATCCACATAACTTCTGACAGTGTAATGGGGCATATCCACATAACTTCTGACAGTGTAATGGGGGCATATCCACATAACTTAGACCGACAGTGTAATGGGGGCATATCCACATAACTTAGACCGACAGTGTAATGGGGGCATATCCACATAACTTCTGACAGTGTAAGGGGGGCAGGCCAAATCATAACTTAGACTGACAGTGTAATGGGGGCATATCCACATAACTTCTGACAGTGTAAGGGGGGCAGGCCACATCCACAGGACTTCTGATAGTGTAAAGCTGTTGCCATGACCTATGTGGGTGATGGGGTGCAAGGTGTCAGAGACCTCAGCTTCACAAGGGGTCAGCATATTGAGGGCGGCGCTCATCTCCTCTCCCTCATTGCTTTACCTTCCCTGACCCTAAAGTGGGCAGGTACCCATTGACAGCTGGGTGAACAGGGGGACTATGCTGAAGCCAAGGTGCATGAATGGTCACCCCTCCACATCAGCCACACTCGACGCTGTTCAGGGAGAGCAAGTACTCTGACCACTGAGCTAGTATTAACTCCCCCCCTTGAGAACTGGTTCAATCTACGGCACGAGAAGGCTTATGCACTTTCCCTCTTTTTTCTCATTTGCACGACAGAAGTGTCTAAAAAGTGTTCCTAGTAGGTTATGAAAGCGTTAATGAAAAGGGCTTTGAAAGAGCTCAGACATCAGAATGAAGACAAGTAATGCATCATACACAAACTGGAATGGACAGACCTAATGCATGACACACACGATATATATGTATTCATATAAATAATACAGAAAGAGACGATCCGACACACACCACCCAGACTGGAACCACAGCCCTCAACAGATTACGCCAACAGGGAAACCAAACTGCTGCACAGGTTTGCTTAATTAAAAGTGAACTTGGTAGATTTTGAGTTTTCTACTGTCTGTCTTTCCTTTATATACATGCATTTCCTATCCTCTGTCTTTCCTTTGCATGGTTTCTATTCTCTCTCTTTTTTTCTATGTATACTAAAACACATTAAAAATTCTGACTTTTTTTTTAACACAACCTCACGGGGTGGAAGAGGGGGGAGATACGATATGGCATGCTTTTCTAATACACCGAGCAATATAAAATGAACCAAGGGTGTGTATGTTGTGTTTTTAACACTGCTGACTTGACAGAAATTTGACACTTGTTTCGCATGAATAATGAACGCTGTGCGTCACAAAATTGCCAACACCCCATGTCTATATTCACCAGACATATGGTGCACTATAACACATGTGTCATCATTTTATATCTATCTACATATGTATCCATTATTCTGTGATACACATACCTACAATTAAACCCAAAAAAAGGGGGGGGGGGGGGGGCATGGAAAGGGACAGGTGGGGAGGGGGAGGGGGGGGGACTAAGGCTTGGGAAGGACAGAAAATGCGTTCAGCATATCCAGAAACAATCTTGAAATTTCAACAGCAACAGCAATATAACTCTTTGTTATGATCACTTACTACAATTAACAAAACTTATGCAATATCAATAATCATAATGATTCAGTGCACTAAGTGAGAACATTGATATGAACATTTTGTGAAACATGTAAAAAAAAAGAAATGCAGTGCAATTCAATTACATATAAATATCACAATGAATTTTTTGTTGTTTATTATTTATAAGCTAGAGTTGTACTGCTAAAACGCAAATGGATTAATTTAATAATTGTTTAGAAAAGGGCGAGTGTCACATTTGCTAACATTTTTGCATACCCCCCCCCCTCCCCCCCCAATCAATCTTGTGTCTAAAATTTTAAACTGAAAAGAGAGAGACAGATAGATTTGCCCAGCACATTTCTAATGCCAAACTGACACAGTTAGTTAAAGTACGTCCAGTACACAATAATAAATCAATATTTGAATATAACCATGTATACACAAATTTCTGCTGAAAACACACACACACATGTATATATACACACAAATAGCCTAGACTAGAGCAGACTATCTAATCAAGTAAGAGGATAGACAGGTCTAACAAGATGACACTACAAGCAGACCTAGCCACTGAAGCAAAGAAGTCTAAGCACTGACATCAATTCAAATCTGTTTCCATGATAGTGATATACATAAGCTCAACTCTATAGTACATAGTAGCCTCTATCTATCTTGAGTGTACCGACATTACCTTAAACATCCTTCACATAAACTCCGTATGATACAAATCAACATGACATTATATAAATAAAAAAAACAATTTTATAAAGTTAATCACTAAAAAAATAATAATGATGATAAACAAACACACAAAGAAGGTACTTGGTTATCATGCAGCGACTAAAAAAACAGAAACAGCCGCAAAAGAAAAAGACCACACACAACCAAAAAAATCATCACTGACACCGTTTCAAAGAGAAATCAGACAGAGACGAAACGAAATGAAGGAGAGGGTTAGCAGAACAGAGGAAGGCAAAAGAACCAAACTCCACGACCACTATTAAAAAAAAAAACACATCAAGAGAACAAGCGGCGTAAGAGCGTGACACGCACGACACGACCTTGCCCATACCCTTAGCCCGATGTGGCCCATACTGTCAGCAGCACCAAAAGCCATGACAGGAGCAGGGACAGCAGAGAACAGACAAAATCCATCAACAAATGTATCATGGGATTATTTATACCCACCCCCCCCCCTAAGAAAACTCCCCAACCCCGCCCTCACCCCTCTCCGATACATGCCTCAGCGCAGAATGGATGGAAAGACTACTACATAACTCTACCAATATATCAGCTTAGCTATCATAAATATAAGACCGCCAACGCTTTTCACGTTGATATATCAACAGTATCATCAATATTCATTTGTTTTAGTTTATATAATCAACAATAGCATAATAGTTGTTTGTTAACGCTTTTTAAGTTTAATGTATCGACAGTAGCACCATCATCAGTTTACAGACGACTTAGGAGTTTTGCTATCAACAGTATCGCAACGCTTTTAAAAAACCATTTGTCCTGTATTTCAAGAGCAACTACGCAAAACATGGCTTCACGCAAACACTGTCACCAGCTTTAGGTGACATCAGATGATACGAAACTGCTACTGACTGAGCACACAATGCCAAAGAATGTGTAAAACATATTATGAAAAGAACAAAATATATCTGCTTAACAGGTAGTAAAGAAAAGAAAATAAAGTGCAAAAGTAGATAAAGTGCTCTTAGTTAAAAAGTCCATCACCAAAAAATAAAAATTGTCAATACAGAAAACCGATTTCTGAAGTGAAGAAGTGCATACTTAAGCATGTCATTCAGGTGCAAAAGCTAGTTGAAGCTAACTTGTGAAAAATGCCAGGCCATAATTTCTTTAAAAAATTGTGTAGCGCACCCATTCTCAAAAACATCTGATCTAATATCCATGCAGATTACACAATACTTCAAATCTAAAGATTTTTTTTTTAAATCGCCATACTGAACTTGATTTCATTTGGTATGAAGACCTGTGCCAGATTACAGGATTATTTTAAACAGAAAGAATGCAAAAGTGTGTCAAAATGACCATGCTAGCAGTATCCTTTTTATGTAAGAGGAAAATATTCTGAATTCAAAGGAAACCCTGATCATATCATGCGTATATCCACATTTTAGGTTTATAACCTCACTTTTGTTGTTTTTGTTACTGAGTTTTTGTTTTTTCATATTGCTGTATCTATACGTCTATCAAACTTCTCTCTATGAAATTCTGGCAGTTTTTTTCCCTAGGGTATTCCATAAATAAGAAATGAAAAGATAATTATAAATAACATTACAACCACCCCCCCCCCCCCCCCCTCCATCATTTTATCAATCTATAGATTTACCAAAAAGTGTGTGTGTGCGCGCACGTCTGCATGCATGTATGAGTGTATGTGAATGTGCAAAATTTTGCAAGACAACCCTTGTTGCTGAAGGTATCTACATGCAAATAAAACGCGGGTCATATACAGGACTTTGACTTCCAAAAGTACACAGACACCATCAAAATACCTTTGTGAGAAAAAAAAAGTTTGCATGCAAAAAGTATATGTATCTTGCCTTGTTTAAAAAAAGAAAATGCACATGACCACTTAGAACCTTATCCATGACAAGTAACTGTACAATAATTAATTAATTAATGCAAGCTCACATGCATACAAAAACATCTGAAGAGTACGTACAGTCTGTTTTTAGATAACCTAAGAACAGATACAACTGACAAGAATTCTATTTAGTTATCCTTTTTGCTTTTGTGGGGGGGAAAAAAAAGGGGGGGGGGGGGCAGGAAAAAGTGTTGGGAGGTGGGTTGGGAAAGCTGTTTCCATGCATGTACATGCTAGTTTACTAGCACCCACTTTCTGTACGGGATTATGTTTCTGTACATACATGTACATCTATACTGAGAAAGTAACCGGGGAAAATCTGTGGCTTGATATTCAAATCATAATATGTGGAAGGAAAGAAAATCTGTCACTTTCTCATCTTCCTTTATGTTAAAGTTTGAAATAATTCATCTCTGCAGGAGGGGGGGGGGAGGGAGGGGAGGGGAAGGGAGGGAAAGGGTGGGGAGGAGAGAGAGAGAGAGAGAGAGAGAGAGAGAGAGAGAGAGAGAGAGAGAGAGAGAGAGAGAGGAGAGAGAGAGAGAGAGATAGTGAATGGGTTAGAGTGTGTGTGTGTGTGAGTGTGCGACTGTGTTTTGGTTGTATTATTTTTAATGTGCATTATGGACTTGCTTCAGGACATCACTTGGCTTATTTCATAAAAATCCAACCAGAAAAACATTTTAAAAAATTGTTTTTTGTGTCAAATGTGAGAGAGTGAGAGAGAGAGAGAGAGAGAGAGAGAGGAGAGAGAGGAGAGAGAGATGAGAGGAGAGAGAGAGAGAGAGAGAGAGAGAGAGAGAGAATGTGTGTATGAAAATCTGGGTTATATCTGGGACATGAAGCACAAGACTGGAAATACTATCACTACTTACCAAGATTGTAATATCGTTACTATCATTTTATTTTAGTGACTGACTGTAATGTGATCTAAGTAATTCTACAGAACTTGCTCAGTCAATACACACTGTTCATCTCTTTGGCCATCACCTCTATGCTAGAACACATCATCACTATGTTTTGCAGATCTGCCACAAACTTTACTTATTGATTTCTGTTTAGGAATGAAATGAACACAAAACATCACAAAAGTCAGGGACCATAATTACGTGGCTGACTGTGTGGTGATTACTAGCTAGCACTGAATTTTCTCCAGACTACAGAACATCAACATGGCTGCTACACTAGTGCGGCCTTTCCCCCCATATATACTCAAAACACTGTACAAAGCCATCTATGATGATCAGACCAGACTACGCGTGTGGACAGACAGCCAGATTGAAGGGAACAAGCCTTACTTCTGCACAGCTTCTCAAAAACAGAAAAGTGCTGAATTCTCATCTCGTCTACTGCTGGTTTACCTTTTCAGCAACAACCCCCCGCCTCCCCCAAATCTCTCCAAAAACCTTGTAATAATGGATAAGCATTCTGACAAGACTGCTAATGGTTCCAACGAATGGCTTAATTCACCGCTGCTCCGTTATGTTGTGTTTAGTGTAGCAGACCACAAGGGCCAGCTCTGTTTCTTGAACACCAATTGTGAAGGTCAGCACCATCACAGAAATATCAGCGGCCATGATTTATAAGCAAGCTTCTAACCAGGAACAAGTGAATTGATGAACTAAGGCATGGTGTCAAAAAATCTGTGACTATACCCACAGACAGTCTAGCTAACAAGTGAGAATGCCAGGGCCAGTTACTCAACATTACTGATGCTAAATTTTACAGTAGAAACCACAAAAAAAAGAAGAAGAAAAGGTGCAGACTCTACTACACAATATCAACTGGGTGTTGCTACAATAGAATAGATGATGACTCTGCTTCAAAAATTCTCATACGACATGCAGTTCCTTTCCATTAAAAAAACAACAACAAAAAATACAGATTTTGAAGTTATGTGTAAGACTGATTATACCCTGAATTCTAAATTAAGCATTTTTACAACAAACTCATTACCAGACAGAAAAAAGAATCTGTTAGACACATGTTCTCACAATTTTAACAACTACCATGACACTACATGAGATTACTGTTAATACCTATGTCATCCTCCCTGCCTTTTTTTTCATCTTTCTAGATGTCATCTGCCCAGTTTGCTCTCACTGTTACCCTCCCACCTATAAAACAATGAAGTGAGTGTGCTCTAACCGCATTCACAGCTGACACTGTCTCCACAAGAAATCCTGTCTTTGCCAAAGATAAACGCGGTGCTTGAAAGACACCACCTACATAACCCACCACAGAAGAAAACCTGGTACGAATTTATCACAAAAACCAGTGCTGTGCAGTAAAGACGAAAAGTGCACGAAGCAGAGACTACAGCAAAACAGGCAAAAAAGATACAAGTATATAATATACAAGATAACTAAACAGGGGGAGGGGGGGGAAGAAGATATACACAATGGTTAACAACCATGCAAGATAAATGACTGGTGGTGCAAGACGTCTGCTATAGATCCCACCCCTGCTGTATTGCATTATCAAGATAATAAA